>OU015767.1:29422738-29482770 GCA_907173295.1 Fagus sylvatica | reverse complement strand
AATTCGAAGGGAGCTCTAGTTAGAATTAATTAGTTGGATGATAGAGATTCTATTTTGTACCGTAACAGAGGAGTGATTATTCAATAATCTATGATTACAAATAAATGTATAATACCTCTCTCACTTTTGATACATCTTTTTCTATTGACTTATGATACATCATACACCACCTAGTAGAGCATGCTTTTCCATCCACTTCTTTAAATGAATGAGTCTCCTTTTCCGATTCAGCAAAACAAAACAAAAAACAGATGCCCTAACGGTTTCCTTTTTTGACACGCCAGTTGGATTATTTTAATCAAAACAAACCATAGGAAGGAACGAAGGTTTTCCTTTTTCCTATAAAATTGGATTATTTTAATCTATTTAATTCAACCTTAACAGATGCCTTAACCAAGCCCTTCTTATAAATATATTCCATCCACAATCACCTCAGGCATCCAATACATCTCTCTAGCTTACTCCTATTTTTGCTGTCAATACCATCTTCCTCCATTACATCTCTCTAGCTTACTCCTATTTTTGCTATTTGTATTGCTCTCTTTCTATGGCGCGTCAGCTACAGGAAGAGGAAAGTGGTCTCTTTCAGCCAACCCAACCGGCCCCCCTTCGCCGGGGATTGACTCGGTCGACCGGGATGAAAGGGCATTGGAGGGGCCGTGGCCCAGTAACGCGGCTCCAGCCTTAGTTCCCCAAAGGGAAAGGGAGGAGTTTGCCCGGTCAATACACCGAGCGGCAGGAGAGTCTTTTAATGTTCCTATTTTAAACAAGGGATCTAGTACTCTTCATCAACATGAAGAAGAATACTCACTTGAACTGCCAGAACAAAATGCACCCATATTTGCATCCTACAATGTTCGTATTCGTCCACTCCTCGATGCAGTTGACAGTCTCCGTCACCTTATGATCACAAGAGAAGGCATAGAGCTGCCCACCATTGTCGTAGTTGGTGACCAATCGTCAGGCAAGTCCAGCGTCCTCGAATCACTTGCTGGTATCAACCTTCCTCGCGGTCTGGGAATTTGCACAAGGGTACCTCTCATTATGAGGCTCCAGCACCAGCCTCTTCCTCAACCTGAACTTGTCTTAAAATTCAATGAAAAAGTTGTTAAAACCGATGAAGAGCATGTTTCTGATGCTATAAATCGTGCCACAGATGAGATTGCAGGCCTTGGTAAGGGGATTTCTGATACCCCTTTGACTTTGGAGGTGAGAAAAAATGGTGTTCCTGATTTGACAATGGTTGATCTCCCTGGAATTACTAGGGTGCCAGTACATAATCAGCCTAAGGATATATATGCTCAAATAAGGAAGAGTATCATGAAGTATATCACTCCCAAAGAGAGCATTATACTCAATGTTCTATCTGCAACAGTCGATTTTACTACTTGTGAATCTATCAGCATGTCACAGATGGTGGACAAGACGGGTGAGAGGACTCTTGCTGTTGTAACAAAGTCTGATAAGGCTCCTGAAGGGCTTCTTGAGAAGGTTACGGCTGATGATGTGAACATTGGTCTCGGTTATGTATGCGTGAGGAATCGGATTGGTGATGAATCTTATGAAGAGGCGCGAGTGGAAGAAGCTAAACTTTTTGAAACTCATCCTATGCTTTCCAAGATTGATAAATCTAAAGTGGGAGTTCCTGTTCTGGCACGAAGGCTGGTGCAAATTCAAGCAGAGAGTATAGCGAGAAATTTGCCTGCGATTGTGAAAAGCATTAATGAGAAGTTGAAGTTGAACGTTGATGAACTGAAAAAAATGCCGAAGAAGATGTCCTCTCTTTCTGAGGCAATGACTGTTTTTATGCAGATCATTGGATCAGCCAAAGAATCATTGAGGAAAATTCTTCTGAAAGGAAAAATTGATGAATACCCAGATGAGGAAAAAATGCATTGCACGGCTCGGTTGGTTGAAATGCTCAACCATTACTCAGTTGAACTTCACAGGAATGCTGAAAGTAACCCTGCAAAGAACTTTTTGATGGAGGAGATTAAGGTTTTGGGAGAAACTAAAGGTATTTGGCTGCCGAATTTTCTTCCCCACACTGCATTCCTTACTGTTCTCCAGAGAAAGGTGAATGGAATATCGACCATTCCAATTAGTTTTGCTGAGAAGGTCTGGAACAATGTTGAGGAAGTTGTAATTTCTGTCATAATGGATCACTCTCACAACTATCACCAACTTCAGTTTTCTTTTAGATGTGCTGGCCAGAATCTTATAGCCAAGATGAAAGAGCGCTCTGTCGACTGGGTTATGGAGATCGTTGAAATGGAAAAGCAGACAGATTATACTTGTAATCCGGAGTACTTGTCGGATTGGAATAAACTAATGGGACAACAAGATTTCTTCATGAAGGAAGTCTTGAACGATGAAGAATGGCCTTCAAAGGTAAAGCTTAAAGGTTTTGGGGAGATTGAAGTTGAGAAACTTAGAGAATCTCCTCATGTTCTACAGCAGGCTTTTGACATGAAAATGAGAAAGACTGCTTATTGGAAGATTGTGTTAAGAAGATTGGTTGATTGTATGGCCTTGCATTTGCAGCTCTCTGTTAGTAAGTTGGTGAACAAGGAATTTGAAAAAGAGATTGTTGATGAGTTGATGGGTGCTGGCAGTGGGATTGAGAGGATGCTGGATGAGTCGCCCTCAGTTAATGCAAAGCGACTGAAAATTAACAAGAGTATAGAGTTGCTGCAGAAGTCGAAAGAAGTTGTGGCAAAGATCATGGACTAGATTGGTACCTATGCTGATTAGAGTGTCTTTCTGTTAAAGTTGTTTGCGTTCTATGCATTTGGTTTTGTCTTTCTTTTTATGCATTTGGTCTGTTTGAGTTGAAACAGTGAAAGTTTTATCATCTTTTAGTTGGTGAGGAGAAGCATATTTAGGGTGTTTTTTTAATTTCCTGTTAAAGTTGTTTCCTCTCTATGAATTTGGTTGTCTTTCTTTTTGTGCATTTGGTTCGTTTGAGCTCAAACAGAGGAGTTTTTATCATCTTTTGGTTGGTGAGTAGAATCGATTTTTTATTTTTTTCTTGACTACCTAGTTAGTACTAGTTTTAATTTCAAATTATCTTTTAGAGTTTTCTGCAATTCAAGATTACGAAACCAAATTATTTACTTAGAACTGCAGAAGTTCTCGGAATAGGAAGGACCATTCCGAGGTAGAGTAGCTTCTGAGAATGCAATTTGTGATTATTATAAAACAGAATGAATAGCTTGGAAATAATCACTTGCAATAATCACTTAGATGAGTTGAAGTCCGTGAAATAGAGAACCATTTCCTTGTAAGTGTGAAGCAGCGTCTTGAGTCTAACTGTGAGAAGATCATATGACCAGTGTAGGATGTTTACTCTTTTGGAATGTTCACGAGGCAAAAAGAGTGCAGTTTAAGGCAACCAAGCAAAAACAGTAAATTACCTCCTGATGGGAGTGAATGAAACTTGGTTTTACATTTAAATCATGCCTTCATCTAAATCTCAGTAACTAGTTGATTCAATCTTTCCTCCCCTTAAGTCCATGGCACATACGCCCTCTAGAAGAACTGTCTTTTGTGTTTTATGAAAAGGAGCAGTAATTTTGAATTAGCAATCCAAATACACTGGTTATCAACTATGTTCAGGCTCAGATATTGGTAATAAGGGAAAAAGAGTGATTTTCTTAACAAATTTAGAGTGCCAACAGTTCGGGCAATTTTTTTTTTTCTTTAAGCCATCAAGATGTGTACTGAGTGGAATATTTTCTTTTTAAATCTAAAACTACCTCATCTGAAAATTGCATAGATTCTGAGTGATAGAGTTTTGATTTCATATGGATCCCTATTAGTGGTAGAGCTAGAATTTCAGTTTAGGGGGGAGAAGATTAAAAGGCAAGATTAGAAGCAAAATTAATCCAAAAAATATTAATCGAAATTAATAAAAATATAAAAAAAATTAAATAATAATGTAATCGTCATATTAATTGTAATATAAATGTAAACTATACACTACATACTTGCAAAGTTGTATACGATCTCATTGCCAATCCATGTTGCATCCGATGAAGGAATGAGACTCTGAGTGTCTCCTGATCCCTGTCCCATGATCTGATCAAAGTAGTCTCTTAAAACCTTAAATCTCGTATCATCAGCATAAATACTTGGACCCATGATCAACTCATGAACAGAAGTTTGTCCTCCAAGTATGCTCTCTACTGCAGACATAGTAGGCCGAAGTGTTGGTGATGGATTAGTGCATAATAGAGCGACTTTAACCATTCTTACTGCCTCTTCTTTACTGAAATTATATCCCAATTTTGGATCAACCAAATCCATCAAATTCCTTTTTTGCTGTGAAACAAGGGCCTAAAAAAGAATATAGAAGAAAATGGAAAAATAGAAAGTAATTATCACTATGCATTGAACAAAACAATACAAAGTATTTTTTTTCTTAACAACTGCTGTGAAGTTCCTCACCACTGCTTTGTCAACTCCTTGTGCAGCTTTTCAACATCAAAATCCTTCAGCACCTATTGCTTATGATTGAATGAGATCTGTTACTGATCCTAAAGAGGTTATGAGATGAATTGACATCCAAAGAAATGCATATTTGAACATTATTCATATTTGTAAATAATTTATATCTGTATAGTCCTTCAAAAAAATTTAAAAAAAAAATGTCATGCAAAACTAATACAGAATTTAAGATTTCAGCCACTTCGTCTGCTGCAGAATCCTCTGCCATAGCATCTAAATCTTCCCTCTTTTCCCTCACAATATCCCTCTGAATGTCGTCTCTAATTGCATATTTGCAAGCCCTTTGGCAAATTTCTGTGATATCAGCCCCACTAAACCCTGCAGTAAACTTGGCAAGAGCTGTAAGGTCAATGTCTTTTGCCACAGGTGATTTCCTCAGACAAGCTTTGAAAATCTGAAGCCTAGAAGTCTCATCTGGTAGAGGGATATAAATCAATTGGTCAAGTCAACCTGGTCTTAGAAGAGCTGGGTCGATTATATCAGGCCTATTAGTAGCTCCAATGACAAAGATGGTTTTCTTGGATGATAACCCATCCATCTCAGTTAAGAGCTGGTTCAAAACTCTATCAGCAGCACCACCTGCATCTCCAATTCCACTTCCCCTCTGAATAGCAATGGAGTCAAGTTCATCAAAAAACAGGACACAAGGTGCAGACTGTCGAGCCTTGTCAAAAACATCTCTAACATTAGCCTCACTCTCTCCAAACCACATTGTGAGTAACTCAGGCCCCTTGATGCTAATGAAATTAGCCTGACATTCATTTGCAATGGCCTTGGCCAAAAGGGTTTTCCCACAACCAGGAGGACCATAGAAGAGAACTCCTCTAGAGGGTGACATTCCAAACTTCTCAAACTTTTCAGGATGCTCCACTGGATATTGAACCGTCTCTTGAAGCTCCCTCTTGACACCCTTAAGTCACTAATGTCTTCCCAGCTGATATTGGGTACTTCCACAACAGTTTCACGCAAAGCAGAGGCAGTGTTGGTTCCAAGAGCACCAATAAAGTGATCATTGGAGTTGAGAACCTCAGCATCAATGGTTTCATCTTCCATGTCAATCACATCCATTTTTTCTCTAATACATTGTAATGCAGCCTCAGTACAAAGAGCCGCAAGATCCGCACCAACATGTCCATGAGTCTCCTTCGCCACTCTTTCCAAGTTCACATCTTCAGAGAGCTTCATCTTCTTGGTATGGATGCGAAGAACCTCAAGACGTCCAATTTCATCCGGAACACCAATATCAATCTCTTTATCAAACCTCCCAAACCTTCTCAACGCAGGGTCAAGACTATTAGGCCTATTAGTAGCTCAATAACACATGTGCCCGGGAATTCCACCATCCATCAATGTCAAAAGCTGTGAAACAATCCTCCTCTCTATCTCTCCACCAGTCTTTTCACGCTTGGGAGCAATGGAGTCAATCTCATCATAAATATAATGGAAGGAGCATTCTTCTATGCTTCTTGCTTTCCTCAAATTACTCTCTCTCACCAGCCATCTTGCTCATAAGCTTACAGAAAAAGAAAGCCCCGGTTTCATTAGCAATAGCCTTTGCAATCAAAGTCTTGCCAGTACCAGGAGGGCCATATAGCAATATTCCCTTAGGTGGTTTCACTCCAATAGCCTTGATGCCTTGAAGGCAATTCAACCAACTCACGAATCTGAGCAAGTTGTTTCCTAACACCACCAATATCATCATAACCAATCTCATCCAAATCTTCTCTCTTCACAGGCTCTCCTTCACAGTAAACTTGAGTG
Source organism: Fagus sylvatica (assembly GCA_907173295.1). Lineage (NCBI taxonomy): Eukaryota > Viridiplantae > Streptophyta > Magnoliopsida > Fagales > Fagaceae > Fagus > Fagus sylvatica. Next base: position 29,476,500 of record OU015767.1, on the reverse strand, counting down.
TCCGGTGCAACCACGCAATACTCTCCAGGATCAGTCTCCATAACCTTAAACTCAACACTCCTCATTCCACCTCTCACAAGAAAAAGATCACCTTTCCTCACCGGCCTATACGAGTCCATGAAATAAGGCTTCAAATAAGCATCAAAGAGATTCCCAGTAAGGCCTTCGATGGTGTCATCAAGAGGAAGAACATGAACTTTGTTGCCGTACTTAACATCGGGGCATTGATGAAAAACGAAATCATGGTTTAGGACGAAAACAATATTTTGGCCTTTTTTTTTTTTTTTTTTTTTTAATCAGTTAGCATGTCACATCACAATTTTTATATTAAAAAAAAAAGAACTGTTAGCCACGTCAAGCTTTTCCATCCTACACGTAACGGCAAAGACTGTTTTGACACAAGGTTGAAAGGTTGAGGACCAATTTAACACAGTTGAAAGGTTAGAGACTAATTTAACACAAAGGACCAAAGGTTGAGGACTAAATATGCAATTAACCCTTTAAAAGAAGAAGAAGATAATCCTAGTTTATAGTTTATAGTTTATATGTAATTCAATATTTATTTTTTACTTACCCGAAGCTTTTCAAATCTAGAGTTACTATCATATGATCTCTCTCACACACAAAAAGATATATGCGTGGGTGATAAAAAGTTAAGGGAAATTACATAGAAAGTCTCAGAATTTATCTTATTTTAGATTAGGTTATAGGTTTATGATTTTGCCAATAAACGTTCCAAACTTATGAAATTGTTTAAATTTGAAATCTCTATTTATCTCTATTATTCATCTTTATTATTATTTTTTTACAGTAATTGAGTAAAGAAAAATGAAACCGCTGATAAAAATTTATGTTTCACCTAGATTACCAACTTTGATTTCTTGACATAGACGAAGATTCATTTTCACTTTCTCACTCTAAGCAAAAAATTTGTTTCTATAAATGAAGATCTATATACCCTCCCAATTCAATGGCTACCAAACTGATTTATGAACAAGCTTGAGATGAAACATAAGGTTTACTCAATAGTTATCAGTGTTTTTTTTTTTGTTCCGTTACAACCCAAATAACTAAAATGAATGACAGAGTTGGGTACAAACTACAAAGGCTTCAAGTTGAAATCATTTCATAAATTTGGGATTTTAATGACAAAATAAAAAAACCAATGCCTAATATGAAATATGGTATAAATGTTGGCCCTTTTTAGAAAATGTAATTTCCCATAAAAAGTTTGATAAGCTAAACACTGATTATGAAAATATATTTATTATAGTATAAAAAAAACTCTGGTGGTATTTTTTCAAAGGTGTCTTTGAGCTCTCCACCGAGTGTTTGGAAAATTTTCCAAGCAAATAATGGAAGCTTTTTACTGTGTTTCAGTAAAATTTTCTTGCTGCACCCTAATTCATAGGCAAAAGTGTGCTTCATGACCTTCTCAATGGATTCAAAATGAGTAGAATCGATCGCTTTAAACATACAGCTCGCCCCCTTACTCCATTTAAACTAAATGTGAATTTAATTGCAATTGATTTCGTAGTTGGCATTTTAGATTTAATCTAGATGAAAATTTTAGAAATAATAATATGCTTAGCCAAAATTTACCTGTGGCTTTCTGGTGTCAAACAATCAAGTACGTTGTTCAAAATCACAGGATATATTTATATGCACATTTTTTCAACCATAGTATGAAGAAACTTTGGGTGCAATAATTAAGGATTGGGTAAGCTCAACACCAATGATATTTAATTAGAACGAAATATTATGCACAAGAAGTACATGCACATCTAGTAGAGCACATGATTATCACCAATAGGATCTATTTGGAAACCTCTCCATTTGTGTATTTAAGCAGATTTTACATAGATTTAATGCATGCCACGTCATTTAAAATTTTAAATATGTGGCAATATTCATTGTTAGATCTATAACATTTCACTTGACCATGAAATGGACTCTCTCCATTTCATTTCAAATGGAGAGGATCCTATTCCTGAACCCATGGTGCATGGCTTCTCAATTTCTCATTAGGTTTCATCCAAAATACCAAACTTCAAAGTCCCTCCATTCATTTCTTTTTTTGGGATGAATATAAACCCTCCATTAATTTCTTACTCTCCACCTACTTCTTCTAATGATGTCCATAAATATATTCCATCCACGTTCATCCTCATGTATTCCATACCATCTTTCTTCAAAACATTTTTCTCTCTCTAGCTTGCTCCTGTTTTTGCCCTTTGTACTGCTCTTGCTATTAAAAGTATGCTAGTAAGCGAAAAGTATATGAGAAACAAAGAAGAGAGAAAGAGAAAGAATGCAAAATGGAATAAGGAAGAGGCAGAGATGAGAAGGCAAGATGTAAAGGAAGCCAAAAGAGAGTACATGAGAAAGAAAAAAAGAAGAGAGAAAGAGAACAAAGTGGAGAAGGCAAGAAGAAGAAAATGAAGCCAAAAGAAAGAGAGCTGAGGCTACAAAGGAGCAACCATCTAATTAAGCTTCCACCTCGCCTTCATACAATTATATAATAAACCAAAATATATATTAGATTAAGTTGAAAGGAATTCATACAATCTCTACTTTAGGAAAAAAAAAAAAATTAGATAACAGGGTCGGCTCTAAGCCTAAGCCTAAGCCTAAAACTCCCATTACAAAAGGAGTCTAAAAAATTATCGGATGATATATTGGTTAAAAAAGAAAAAGAAAAAAGAACATATGTGGATTATGCCGTCTATACCCCACTTCTAAGAAAGCTCCCAAAATGCTGGGCATATAAAATCCAACCAATTGAAACCCTAAATTATTTAAAAAAAAAAAAAAAAATTATGAGTTTGCCAAATCTTCATTGAAAATCAAATTTTCCTAATAGTTAATTTTTTTCTTCTTTCTCTCTCTCCCTCTCTCTTTTTTAAGTTTATCAAATCCATATTGGTATTTACTAATAGGCGTTTATAATTAAAAATATGTCAAATTACAAATTATACCCTTTAAGTTTGGAAAAAGTTCAATTTAGTCATTTAAGTTTTGACCGTTTCAATTTAGTCCTCTAAGTTTTAACCGTTTCAATTTAATCCTCTAATTTTGTTTTTGTTTCAATTTAGTCCTCTAAGTTTATTTTTATTTCAAAAACTTAAAAACAAAAACTAATAAAAATTATTTATAAAAAAATTTCGTGAAAAAATTAAAAAGTTAATGGACTTAATTGAAGCGAAATCAAATTTAGAATACTAAATTGAAATGGTGAAAATTTACTAAATAAAAAATAAAAAGTAAAATCTGAAAACTCATTCAATCGAATATGAATATCGATGGTACAAATCACATTTGTCCTCCGCTCACAGTACCTCAGTGCAGGAGCTCTTTTTCTTTCTTCGTCCAGAGTTTTTGTTCTCTTTTTCCTTTTAGTCAGATACACTTGAGTGAGAATGAGGCCTTGTACATTCCCTTTTCTCTTTTCTTTTGTTGACTTTACTTTCCCTTGTTAACCCTTTGTTTCATTGTTTTTATTGTTTTTTATTTTATTTTTTATAGTGCTTATTGGAAACGGGCTTAGTGAGTTTTATTTGATTTTAACGGGTATGTCATGTCAGATATCCTAATTGTAAATAAAAAAATATCACCTTAATTAAAAATTAGTCACGTCATAAATCCGTTAGCCACATATACATATTTAATGAAGACTAACTGAATGACTAATGATACATGAATTTGAAACGTTAGAGACCATTTTTGCACGTTTTAAACGTTAAGGACTAAACGTGTAACTTTGGTAAACGTTAGAGACCAATAATGTATTTAACCCTTAATTTAAACATAGATATGTTGTATGTTCTCTTCTTTATTCTTAAAAATGCCCACAAAATTGTGAGTCAATACAAATTCATTTCAATTAAAAGCTTAAGTTGTTTAAATAAAAAATGTTGTGAGTGTACAATCATCATTGTTGACAAATTTCTCTTAACAACTTGATGTTTCAATTTTTTTAATCAGTATTCCCACATGATAAATTGTTAACATTGTTCACTCAATCTTACATATGTCTATACACCAAACAATCTTATTCTCAATACCAAAATTAAAATTAAAATTAAAATTAGATTTCATTTTCCTTTCATCATGCATCACATTGTTCAGTGTAAAGTTAAATTATTTTTTAATAAAATTTCATCTATTTTTTGTTATATTTTACGATTGAATCATGATATTTAATTTTTTTTATGAAATTAATTTTGGTTTGGTTAGTATCAATTCCCAAATAGTATAATAGATAATAAGTATTATAAATGAGTTATAAAATAATTTCTTACAAAATATTTCTAAATGCATTTCGCATTGCATGAGACATTATAATCGTGTTACTAATTTTGAAAAAGGTCTCGTCTTTATGATTTTTGGCCAATGACTTTCTCTCTAATCATGAAACCTAGTGCATTTATGCCATACTTTGTTTATATTTTATAAGAAAACTTTTAACCTTTATATACTAGTTTTCATCTTAAACTCTCCTATGTAAAATTCCATATTGGAATTCGAAAGGAGCTCTAGTTAGAATTAATTAGTTCGATGATAGAGATTCTGTTTTGTACCGTAACAGAGGAGCGATTATTCAGTAATTCATGACTATAAATAAATACGTAATACCTCTCTCACTTCTGATACATCATTTTCTATTCACTTCTGAGACATCCTACACCATCTAGGAGAGCATGCTTTTCCATCCACTTTTTTAAATGAATGATTCTCCTTTTCCTATTCAGCGAAACAAAAAAAAGCAGATGCCCTAATAGTTTCCTTTTTTGACACGCAAGTTGGATTATTTTAAGAGATTAAATTCAATAAGGAGCCGGTGTAAAAATCCTTATTTACACCCACCAATATCATGTTGCCACATCAGAAAAGTTCAGATATGTACAAATATGAGAATAAGAATGAATACACACGATCTTCTACCATTAAAACCTAATTAATTAATATAATAAAAAAAGGGTAAACTATATTATAGGTCCCTAACGTTTATCCAAGTTGCGCGTTTGGTCCTTAATGTTTAAAATAGGCAGAAATGGTCTCTAACGTTTCAAAACAATGCATCATTGGTTCTTCCGTTAGTCTCCGTTAACTTAGTGTATACGTGGCTAACGGAATTATGACGTGGACAATTTTTAATTGACATATACTTTTTTTTTTTAATGACAATTAGGATATGACATGCATACCCATTCCCAATCCAAATAAAAAAAAACCCACCCAAATGAAAATTAACCCACCCCACCCAAATCAAATTAACCCTAAAATTAAATTCTAATTCTCTACCTCTCTGTAAAAAAAAGTAAGATTTTTATCCAGGTTTTTTTTTATCCAGGTGGGGTGGGTTAGTTTCAAATGCAACAAGGAAAAGTTCTTACCCAGGTATACTGTTGAACAAATTCAAGGAATGAGCCATAGCCACATATGCGTTACATGCAAAAGGTAAAGCAATAATTCCAAGGAACGAGTCTTTCATCTTCTTTCGATGGAGTTTAAAAAAAAAATCTTTAAACTATCACGCAGCTTTTGCAATATTGTGAAGGAATCTGTATTATATGCTTTTGCTTTTGTTTCTAAAGTTATTTGGATTAAAACCTTCAATTCTTGGGCTTCGATCAATCAACTTGAAGAGATAAAAGTAAGAATTTTTTTTCTTTTGGCTGAATAAACTCTCTCTCTTTCTTTCTCTCAAAGTAAGATTTTTTTTTTTCTCGTGGTTAAATAAACTCTCTCTCTTTCTCTCTCTCAAAAAAATGTCATTAGCATTGTCAATTCAAGAATCTGATAGAAAATTGTTTGAATGGTTTAGGAAATAAATTCCTGGTTTTTGGCAATTTTTCTTTTGTTTGCTTTAGAGGAACCAAACAGGGTATAACTGGGACCCTCGTGGTTGCCCAGGAATCAAAAATAAAAAGAATACTCCTGGTCATGCTTTTGTTTTGTTATGTTTTGTTTTTTATTTTTTTATTTTTTTTAGGGTTTGTTACAGAGAGGCAGAGAATTAGAATTTAATTTTAGGGTTAATTTGATTTGGGTGGGGTGGGTTAATTTTAATTTGGGTGGGTTTTTTTTATTTGGATTGGGTTAATTTTTTTTGGGTTGGGTTGTTTTTAAATGGGTATGCCATGTCATATCTTAGTTGTCATTAAAAAAAAAAGTACATGTCAATTAAAAATTGTGAAGGACCAATGGTGCATCGTTTTGAAATGTTACGGACCATTTCTGCCCATTTTAAACGTTAGGGACCAAACATGCAACTTGGGTAAACGTTAGGGACCAATAGTGTAGTTTACCCTAAAAAAAATTAGAAAAACTAAAAATGAGCGAAGAAGCCGGCGTCAGAGATAGAGAATCCGCCAGAGCAACGCCAACCACAATTCAACCCCATCTCCGGTGAAAGCAACGCCAACCACTACCCACCGCCTCTCACCAACCACCTCCCACGGAAGCCAGATTCAGATCTGGAATGGAGTGGGTTTTGCAAAATTTTGGGGCTCTATGCCATTTTATCTCCAAATCAAAACAAAAAGTCAGAACGTGGGTGGTTTCAATCTTTTTCTTTTTATTAGCCAAGCCCTCTCTTGTTCAAAAGCCACCTGAAGCACAAGCCATGGTCAAAATGAGAACAAAGGAGAAAGGGACCCACCATAAAGGCCTATCAATATCTTATACAAGAGAAAGAAAAACAAGACCACCAGAAGTTCATGCTTTTACAAGAAGATTGGCATTCCTCCACGTGCAAACCCTCCATTACAGAGATCCTATTTCAAGAAAAAGTAAACATCGCATACATGTTTGTATATTGAGCCCAAACTGTTATCTGAGGCCGCGAGGAGAGAGAGTGAGTTCTCAGTTGACAGTGGCTGCTTTAGCTTGTGCGGAGTCTCCAGCAGTCTGGTGGATTTTCTCAGTCTCTGACGTCGGCTTCTCGCTCATTTTTAGTTTTTCTAATTTTATTTTATTATATTAATTAAATTAGGTTTTAATGGTAGAAGATCGTGTGTATTCATTCTTATTCTCATATTTGTACATATCTGAACTTTTCTGATGTGGCAACATGATATTGGTGGGTGTAAATAAGGACTTTTACATCGGCTCCTTATTGAATTTAATCTCTTATTTTAATCAAAACAAACCATAGGAAGGGTTTCCCTTTCCCCATAAAATTGGATCATTTTATTCCATTTAATTCGACCTTAAGGGATGCCTTAACCAAACCCTTCTTATAAATATATTCCATCCACAATCACCTCAGGCATCCAATACCTCTCTCTAGCTTACTCCTATTTTTGCTGTCAATACCATCTTCCTCCATTACATCTCTCTAGCTTACTCCTATTTTTGCTATTTGTATTGCTCTCTTTCTATGGCGCGTCAGCTACAGAAAGAGGAAAGTGGTCTCTTTCAGCCAACCCAACCGGCCCCCCCTTCGCCCCTGGGGACTGACTCGGTCGACCGGGATGAAAGGGCATTGGAGGGGCCGTGGCCCGGTAACGCGGCTCCGGCCTTAGTTCCCCAAAGGGAAAGGGAGGGGCTTGCCCGGTCAATAGACCGGGTGGCAGGAGAGTCTTTTAATGTTCCTGCTTTAAACAAGGGATCTAGTACTCTTCATCAACATGAAGAAGAATACTCACTCGAACTACTAGAACAAAATGCACCCATATTTGCATCCTACAGTGACCGTATTCGTCCACTCCTCGATGCAGTTGACAGTCTCCGTGACCTTATGATCACAAAAGAAGAAGACATACAGCTGCCCACCATTGTCGTAGTTGGTGACCAATCGTCAGGCAAGTCCAGCCTCCTTGAATCACTTGCTGGTATCAACCTTCCTCGGGGTTTGGGAATTTGCACAAGGGTACCTCTCATTATGAGGCTCCAGCACCAGCCTCTTTCTCAACCTGAACTTGTCTTAAAATTCCAAGGAAAAGTTGTTAAAACTGACGAAGAGCATGTTTCTGAGGCTATAAGTCGTGCCACAGATGAGATTGCAGGCCTTGATAAGGGGATTTCTGGTACCCCTTTGACTTTGGAGGTGAGAAAAAATGGTGTTCCTGATTTGACAATGGTTGATCTCCCTGGAATTACTAGGGTGCCAGTACATGGTCAGCCTGAGGATATATATGATCAAATAAGGAAGATTATCATGGAGTATATCACTCCCAAAGTGAGCATTATACTCAATGTTCTATCTGCAACAGTCGATTTTACTACTTGTGAATCTATCAGGATGTCACAGATGGTGGACAAGACGGGTGAGAGGACTCTTGCTGTTGTAACAAAGTCTGATAAGGCTCCTGAAGGGCTTCTTGAGAAGGCTAAGGCTAATGATGTGAACATTGGTCTCGGTTATGTATGTGTGAGGAATCGGATTGGTAATGAATCTTATGAAGAGGCACGAATGGAAGAAGCTAAACTTTTTGAAACTCATCCTATGCTTTCCAAGATTGATAAATCTATAGTGGGAGTTCCTGTTCTGGCACAAAGGCTGGTGCAAATTCTAGCAAAGAGTATAGCGGGAAATTTGCCTGCGATTGTGAAAAGCATTACTGAGAAGTTGAACTGGAACGTTGCTGAACTGAAAAGAATGCCGAAGAAGATGTCCTCTCTTTCTGAGGCAATGACTGTTTTTATGCAGATCATTGGATCAGCCAAAGAATCATTGAGGAAAATTCTTCTGAGAGGAGAAATTGATGAATACCCAAATGAGAAAGAAATGCATTGCACGGCTTGGTTGGTTGAAATGCTCAACGATTACTCAGTTGAACTTCACAGGAATGCTGAAAGTAACCCTGCAAAGAACTTTTTGATGGAGGAGATTAAGGTTTTGGAAGAAACTAAAGGTATTTGGCTGCCGAATTTTCTTCCCCACACTGCATTCCTTACTGTCCTCCAGAGAAAGGTGGATGGAATATCGAGTATTCCAATTAGTTTTGCTGAGAAGGTCTGGAACTATGTTGAGGAAGTTGTAATTTCTGTCATAATGCATCACTCTGACAACTATCGCCAACTTCAGTCATCTTTTAGACGTGCTGGCCATAATCTTATAGCCAAGATGAAAGAGCGCTCTGTCAACTGGGTTAACGAGATCGTTGAAATGGAAAAGCAGACAGATTATACTTGTAATCCGGAGTACTTGTCGGATTGGAATAAACTAATGGGACAACAAGATTTCTTCATGAAGGAAGTCTTGAACGATAAAGAATGGCCTTCAAAGGTAAAGCTTAAAGGTTTTGGGGAGATTGAAGTTGAGAAACTTAGACAATCTCCTCATGTTCTACAGCAGGCTTTTGACATGAAAATGAGAATGACTGCTTATTGGAAGATTGTGTTAAGAAGATTGGTTGATTGTATGGCCTTGCATTTGCAGCTCTCTGTTAGTAAGTTGGTGAACATGGAACTTGAAAAAGAGATTGTTGATGAGTTGATGGGTGCTGGCGGTGGGATTGAGAGGATGCTGGATGAGTCACCCTCAGTTAATGCAAAGCGACTGAAAATTAACAAGAGTATAGAGTTGCTGCAGAAGTCGAAGGAAGTTGTGGCAAAGATCATGGACTAGATTGGTACCTATGCTGATTAGAGTGTTTTTCTGTTAAAGTTGTTTGCTTTCTATGCATTTGGTTTTGTCTTTCTTTTTATGCATTTGGTCTGTTTGAGTTGAAACAGTGAGAGTTTTATCATCTTTTAGTTGGTGAGGAGAAGCATAATTAGGGTATTTTTTTTTTTAATTTCCTGTTAAAGTTGTTTCCTTTCTATGAATTTGGTTTTGTCTTTCTTTTTGTGCATTTGGTTTGTTTGAGTTGAAACAGAGGAGGTTTTATCATCTTTCAGTTGGTGAGTAGAATCGATTTTTTATTTTTTTCTTGACTACCTAGTTAGCAAGTAGTTTTAATTTCTAATTATCTTTTAGAGTTTTCTGTAATTCAAGATTACAAAACCAAATTATTTACTTAGAACTGCAGAAGTCCTCGGAATAGGAAGGACCATTCCGAGGTAGAGTAGCTTCTGAGAATGCAATTTGTGATTATTAAAAAACAGAATGAATAGCTTGGAAATAATCACTTGCAATAATCACTTAGATGAGCTGAAGTCCGTGAAATAGAGAACCATTTCCTTGTAAGTGTGAAGTGGCGTCTGAGTCTAACTGTGAGAAGATCATATAACCAGTGCAGGATGTTTACTCTTTTGGAATGTTCACGAGGCAAAAAGAGTGCAGTTTAAGGCAACCAAGCAAAAAGAGTAAATTACCTCCTGATGGGAGAGAATGAAACTTGGTTTTACATTTAAATCATGCTTTCATCTAAATCTTAGTAACTAGTTGATTCAATCATTCCCCCCCTTAAGTCCATGGCACATACGCCATCCAGAAGAACTGTCTGTTGTGTTTTATGAAAAGGAGCAGTAATTTAGAATTAGCAATCCAAATACACTGGTTATCAACTATGTTCAGGCTCAGATATTGGTAATAAGGGAAAAAGAGTGATTTTCTTAACAAATTTAGAGTGCCAACAGTTCGGGCATTTTTTTTTTTTCCTTTAAGCCATCAAGATGTGTAGCTGAGTGGCATAATTTCTTTTTAAATCTAAAATGACCTCATCTGAAAATTGCATAGATTCTGAGTGATAGAGTTTTGATTTCATATGGATCCCTATTAGTGGTAGAGCTAGAATTTCAGTTTAGGGGGGAGAAGATTAAAAGACAAGATTAGAAACAAAATTAATCCAAAAAATATTAATCAAAATCAATAAAATATAAAAAATTAAATAATAATGTAATCGTCATATTAATTGTAATATAAATGTAAACTATACACTACATACTTGCAAAGTTGTATACGATCTCATTGCCAATCCATGTTGCATCCGATGAAGGAATGAGACTCTGAGTGTCTCCTGATCCCTGTCCCATGATCTGATCAAAGTAGTCTCTTAAAGCCTTAAATCTTCGTATCATCAGCATAAATACTTGGATCCATGATCAACTCATGAACAGCAGTTTGTCCTCCAAGTATGCTCTCTACTGCAGACATAGTAGGCCGAAGTGTTGGTGATGGATTAGTGCATAATAGAGCGACTTTAACCATTCTTACTGCCTCTTCTTTACTGAAATTAGATCCCAATTTTGGATCAACCAAATCCATCAAATTCCCTTTTTGCTGTGAAACAAGGGCCTAAAAAAGAATATAGAAGAAAATGGAAAAAAAGAAAGTAATTATCACTATGCGTTGAAAAAAACAATACAAAGTAATTTTTTTCTTAACAACTGCTGTGAAGTTCCTCACCACTGCTTTGTCAACTCCTTGTGCTCCTTTTCAAGATCAAAATCCTTCAGCACCTATTGCTTATGATTGAATGAGATCTGTTACTGATCCTAAAGAGGTTATGAGATGAATCGACATCCAAAGAAATGCATATTCGAACATTATTCATACTAGCCTTTAACCCGCACTATGTGCGGGATACCTTCTTTTAATATATATATATATATTTTTTTTACACTAAATCTTAAGGCATAATTAATTTTATTAAATATTTTATGAAATAATATCTAGAACATAACAGTTCAAAACAAAACAAAATCCGAAAGCATGCATTTAACATAGTTTATCAAAAAGTATACATAGAGTATTATTTTAGGCTTTTTAGCAATATAAAATTAAGTTTCATTCTTATTTCTTAATAACATTTTCCCTACATTCTCATAAATAATAGAAAGATACCCCAAAGTAATTTAACCCAAATATCCAAAATAAAACCAAATCTAACACAAAAATGCAAAACAAAACTAATTCTACCCAAATACCTTAGATCCATAACAAACTTGGTAGTCACATCCAAAAGTGTGTTGAAATGGATTCAATTAGTTTGATCCGATTGAATTCACCCAACTTTCTATGTTCATCAATACACGTCAACCATTGCACATGCATGTAGCAGTGAATCACACGTGATGGCATTAAGGTCAAGAGACATTGTTGAGCGGATTACACGAAGCCAATCATGATATTTCAGCGGTGCGGTAATATCCAAATAGTGTTTCCCAATACCTTGATGCTTTTCTCAAAGGCATTCTTCTTCTCGGCAAAACTAAGAAATTTTCATATCCCATTCACCGGATCTTCAATGCAGTGACAAACGGTTATTCGACGTAAAAGATTTGTGTGTAGTTTGTTTACAATGTATAAAATGTGGCCAAAGAAAGAATTGTCGCAGCAATATGAAAAGATTTGTTATCCAACAATTTATCATTTCGTTCTCTCCATGTCCACTAATGACTCTCTCTATCATTTATTTTTTTAGACAATGATATAGTGCATTTAGTTCTTTTAATTTTTCTTATATACAGAAGTAGATTTGGTTAAGAAGTCTTTTAGTATTGCAAAATTTATTATTTTTCATTTTTTGAAGGATTGTGTCACTTGATAGATTTAAATCATATTAGTTATTTTTTAAAAGGATTATGCCACTGGACATAGTTAAATCATATTATTTAAGATGAGAACGTTATTGAGAAAATGTCCTAACTAAGAATAAACATGAAAGTTGAAACGATGCAAGTGAGCGAAAGATGTCTATTGGACTTTTTTATTTAAAAGTATTTTTCTATTAATTAAAACGATGGTAGAGTTATTTTTTATTTTTGGTTTTGGTTGTTGTTTTTAAAAAATTTCAAGATGGAATTTTATTTGTGTTTGGTCTTTAATTTTTTAAAGGAGTTGTATTAGTAGCAGGAGAATTAATTGGACTATTTGTTTTTTTGGGTCATTAATTTTTGGGAGAAGTCTAATATGAATTTTTTAAAGAGAAAGTTTATGTTTAGGCGTTGGTTTTAAAGAACTTTGATTTTTAATTTCTCTCAAAGAAGTGAATATTTGAAAGAAATCTATTAGTAGTAGAAGAATTAAATCGAATTTTTTTTAAAAGAAAAATTTGTGTTTGGGCGTGATATATGTTTTTATTTAATTTTTTTTATTATGATATCCTATTAAGATGTCTTTTAGGAGTAGAACACTTATTTTAAAAAATTTGTTATTATCTGTTTTTATTTAAAAGATTTTTATTATGATATTTTATTAAGATGTCTTTTAGTAGTAAACAATGTATCACTTGGAAGTTGGGACAAAAAAAAAAAAATTATGTGAAACAGTGACGGTTAATTTTATTAAGAAGTTATTTTTTAGATCAAATTTAAGAAGTCTTCTAGTATTAGGAAATTATAATAATTATAAGTTTTTTATCATGATATTTTATTAAGATGTCTTTTAATAGTAGGAGACTTATTTTAAAGAATTTGTTATTATCTATTTTATTTAAAAGATTTTTATTATGATATTTTATTTAGATGTCTCTTAATATTAAACAACGTATCATTTTAGAAGTTTAACTATAGATAGACATGCAAACCACTTAGGAAATCTAAACAATGTATCACTTCAGAAATTAATCTAAACATGCCACTTGTCATAATCTAAACAATGTTTAATGAATATGTTAATGCTGACGTGTTTTAATTGCTGATGTGTTATTGCCACTAGTGCCACATCAATTAATATGCCACTTGTCATTATGTGAGACATTCTTGATTTTAACGCTTATGTCTTCTGCTATTATATATTACTAGTCGCAAACACGTGCGATACACGGGAAAACTATTAAAAATAAGATCTAAAGATATCTTTTTTTTTTTTTTTTTTTTTTTTTTTTTTTTTTTTTTTTTTTTTTTTTTTGAAATTTTAGATGATATAAGTCGGAAGATTGTTTCAATCATTAAATACCATAATCAAACTACGGACGATCAATTTCAACTTAATATCTTATTTATAGCTTTCAACAAAGACACTTTCTCTCTCTCTCAATTCTCAAGAAAAAGAAGAGAATGATCCACAACGCTATAGCACAACTCTTACAAAATTTTGAAGATTCGGTAAAATTCTAAAAGGAATACTCAAAATTGCTTATGTATCAATAAACCAACAAAGTGAAATTGCAACTGCTTTGATAATCAAGGATTATGGGAACAAAGATCCTTCAAGAAGGCAACAATTTTTTTGGATTAAAGTCCTCCAACTAAGTTATTCAAGTGAGTTAAGAATGAATCCATGGAAAACTGAATTCCATAAGATTTTCATCAAGATCAATAGCTATATTGGGTGGAGATGTCTCTCTTTTCCTCTTAATTAGGCACCACCAGAACCATACTTCTTACTAAACACAATCAACTGAAGCTTGTCATAACCTACAAGCACACCAGCATCGGCAATGGCACAAAGGATATTTGTACCAACTCCCTTGAATAGTATAAGAACAATAATATTGTGATATACTCTTGCACACTGTATAGAGAGTTTGTATACAAGTAGATAACAAATTATACATATCTTCTACTATCTATTTGAATTCAAACTACTGCAACTAATTATATTTTAATTTAGACTATCACAACCAATCCTATCTTTATCTTCTGAAACTAATGATAATGATAAGGCAGACTTATCACTTGTTGAATTGAAATAGGATTAATCAGTTGTGTGCGATTCTGTGCTTGGTTTGGGCTGAGATACAGACTTGTCTTTGGATAGCTTGGGACACATGACAACTGCATTCTCAATAAATAGGGACACTCACCCGATACCATAATTTGTGATAATTTGAAAATATGACTTTAAGAAATTCAAGTAATTAGCAATTTCTACTCTTTTTATTTCTTTCTTATGCTTTCGATGTATCTATTGATGTGCAAATAGGACCAAATTGGCCAAATATGCACATGAAAAAACATTCACGGACCTACATCAAAAGGGAAAATAAATGTCAGTGCAGCACAAATAAAATAACATAACAAAAATATGTCTTTTAAGATTAAAAAGTTTTCATATTACAAATTACATCATGCTTACCTAACAACTCCAATAAATAACTTAGGTAAAAGTAAGTTAAGGAGTAACAACAGGTTTCACTTAATTAAATTATCAGTAAATTATCATTTTCTGACAAATGATGAAAGGATACGATTGAGAAAAAAAAAAAAAATGAATTCAACATGTGACCAGCTACGGTTTAAGATTTATTAAAATGCATTACAAATGCCATGCCCCTCCCAGAAGCATATGGAACTTGCTTGCAAGGGCACATTTGTACGTATATCAAAGGGACTTGCTATATATGCAATCAAAACATGAAAACTCTATCCGTGAAAATTAACTTCTTTCAAAATTCGATTCTATCTACAAAATATTCAAAGGGTCAAGGAACAATGCTTACACAAAAACTTAAAAAATAAACAAATTTGTCAAGGGAAAGCAACCTCAAAAAACTTAGAAGAGAAACAAACAAACAAAGAGGAGCAAATCGAATCAGAGAGAGAAAGGTACCATATGAATAATATAGTGTTGCTGGGAAGAGACAAAGTACAATATGAACAATACCAAGCAAATGCAGTCCACGGCTTCAACTGCAAAAGCTCACAGAAAAACTAATAGTCCAAGTGAATTGAATTTAAAAAAACAAAAAAGAAAAAGAAAAAACACTTGTTTAGCTTTAACCATTGAGGAAATTATAAGAAAAATCAATTAATTAAAATCAGTATACATATTTAATATTTTTTTTTTTTTGGTAGGAATTTGAACCCTGATAAACAAAAAAAAAAAAGCTCTGGGCTGATACGGTCGCAACTTTCGTGACAATAAGTCAATTCAGCAATAATTGTGAAATTATTGTAGCAAGATTACTTAGTGAATGAAAATAAGTTAAATAACCAAGCGAAATCCTCTAAAACCCAGAAATTAAAAATAAAAAAGCTTACAAATATATGCGGAAGAATCACCTTTTGGGATTGGCGCAAGATTACTTAGTGAATGAAAATAAGTTAAATAACCAAGCAAAATCCTCTAAAACCCAGAAATTAAAAATAAAAAAGCTTACAAATATATGCGGAAGAATCACCTTTTGGGATTGGCGTGTTGGGTTTGGGCTGCTTGAGGGTGCTTTTGAGGATTGGATTTGGAAGCTGAACCGGTGAAGAAAAAGAGTCGCAACACGTATTGTTGTTGTAGTGCTTCTTCTCCTTCTTCTTCTTGTGGTTTTTGTTGGGAAGGAGGAGGCAAGAAGAGCTCTCAAAAGCTCAAATCAAATGAATACCCAAATGCACCTGTCAAAACGAATTAGCCACAAACAATCACAAATCCACTGAAAACAATAAATAGAAAAAAGAGAGAAAGACACAAAAAACTCACCTTGATTGCTACCAGAAGAACAAACAATGAATGGTCTGCATAGAGGAAGAGTTTAAAAAAGGAGGGAGACTTGGAGGCAGAGTAACGGTGGGGATTAAATTGGGGAAGTCGAAGAAGGAGAAACTGCCCATAATGATAGATGGTGTTTTCAAAGAGACTTTTGAGTAGTCTCTGTTTTCAAAGAGGCTTTCGCAAGGATGAGAAGTGGGGGAGTCCAAAGGATGAGAAGATCTGGATAAGCTTGAAGAGGAAGAAATAAAAAAGAGAAAAGGATTTAATGGGGAAGTTAGAAAAAAGAAAAAAAGAAACGTTACCAGGAGCTGAAGAGTTTTTGAGAGAAAAGAGATCTGGTTTATCTAAATAGCTATGAAGAGGAAGAAATTAAATTGGAGGCATGTGTGAGAGAGCGTTAGACAATTAAGTAGTAATTAATTATTAATTGGGTCAAACGTGTGTGAGAGAGAGTGAAATAGATGTGGAATTTTCTAGGAAGAGAAAATCTAACGTGGCAAGCTTTGGAGGAGTAAAAATACTTTCTCTCAGTTTCGAGTTTTAATTTATACTAGTCGCAAACCCATGCGATGCCCGGGAAAATTACTAAAAATAAGATCTAAAGAAATGTTAGGTTATAAATATATATATTTGTTTTAGAGATTCCTTCAAGTAGAATCATCGTCTCTTTTTTTTTTGATGAATAATCATCATCTCCTTCACTTGATAAATTGTTCACACAATCATTTGATGCATCACTTATATAATGCTGCCAATAGAACCTATTTGAAAAACATCAGTGACAAAATGGATTTGGCTACTAATTATTTAGGTTAAGCATAAATATACAATATATTTGTTTTAGAGATTCCTTCAAGTAGAATCATCGTCTCTTTTTTTTTTGATGAATAATCATCATCTCCTTCACTTGATAAATTGTTCACACAATCATTTGATGCATCACTTATATAATGCTGCCAATAGAACCTATTTGAAAAACATCAGTGACAAAATGGATTTGGCTACTAATTATTTGAGGCACTAAGCTATATATAAGCATCTACAAAGCAAAGAGAAAATTATCTATCTACAATCACATTGTAGTTCGTTAGGCAGAACTATTCTCCCTAGAGGAGGAAATGGTATGGACTGATAATTTCATGGAAAACCGTTTAGATAGCAGAAAATGACCTAATTGATATAGCAAACAACCCAGCTTGCTAAGTGTTGCCTTATTTTTAAACTAAACCCAAAAACACTAAGTCATACTTAGAAATTGTGGAAAGATGGTACTTTAAATACATAAAATTTACTAATTCATTTTCTTCCCTATTCCAAGATTTTCTCAATAACTAAACAGAACGATAAGAAATTAAAAAATAATAATAATAATAATAATAAAAAAAAGATAGAGAAGAAGAAGAAAATAACCATGTCAACGATTCTAGTAAAAGACAAAACCCAACAACTGTTTACCCATATTGGTTCCTACTGCACTTAGCTTTCACCAACAACTGTTTTAGAAAAACCCAATCATTTTTCACCAAAGATAGCTTAGAGAAAAATTAAAACATATAAAAACCAAAGATGAATTGTTCCTAACACTTAAATTCATTTAGAAAAACAAAGTTCAATCTAAAGTTAGATCAAAACTATCCCTTTCAACATGCTATAAAGCAACAATTGTTTTAGCCATCACCCACTTAGTCTCAAACAGTCCACAGTCCAATCTTTAATTAATTAAGGAGCTCCAAAAAGTGAATGGAACAAAAAACCGCAATCTGAGTTAAAAGTCATTCTGGCAAATTCTTTTTCTTCAATAGCTCTAATTGGTAATTAAAAAATAAATAAATTGAGCCCAATACCCTCCTAATTGCACTTAAATTGCAACAGAAAACCATCAAACAATGCAAACCATTTAACTCATACAGTATTTAAATCTTAGAAAAACAAAGTTCAGTATCTAATTAGTTAGATTTCAAAACTATCCCTTTCAACATGCCAATAAAGTAACAATTGTTTTAGCCATCACCCACTTAGTCTCAAACAGTCTGCAGTCCAAATCTTTAATTAATTAAGGAGCTCCAAAAAGTGAACGGAACAAAAAACCACAATTTGAGCTAAAAGTCATTCTGGCAAATTCTTTTTCTTCAATAGCTCTAATAGGTAATTAAAAAAAAAAAACAATTAGAGCCCAATACCCTCCATACATTGCAGAACCTATACATACCATTTAATGCAATAAAGAAACCATAAAACAATGCAAACCATAATTCAAACTCATATCTTCTCCCATGGGATCTCCAAAAGATGATTAAAAAACACAATCAGAGCCCCATCCCTTCATATCTTTACTGTACCAATACAAGTGAGGACGTGGCAAAGAAAAGAAAACTCACCATTAAGCCTGGACTATGATACTTAATGGGATGAACTTGATAAGCAATTACCACAACTTCCTCTAAGTACCAAATATACTCATAATAATGTGACTTAGATGTAATAAGCAAAATTTCACCAACATGTTTCTTATAAACACAGCTCAATACTACAAAAAAGACAATATTGTGTGTGAGTGTGTTTGCCACAACCCAAATTCAAATGACTACCTTCTAAAAGCTCAAGCTAATTAGACAAACATAAAGTGAGCAGCTAGGAAAAGAAACCATTTTGCAGAAGATTGGATCAATAAAACCTGCATTCAATAGGGTCCAGTTAAACAATGTTTATTCCCATTGGCCTATAAACTGTGAGAAGCAAATTTTTTATTTACAGTTTCATATAATAACATATTTATTTTTTCGTATTTTAAACGTAGGGATAAGATCTCAAAAGAATTGTATAGATGAAGTGCTAATTGGGCAGAACAGACACAACTAACTAAAAGTTTAAAAAACTCATGTGAGAAAACAGCCAGTCAGCTAAAGAATGCCTGAGATTAGATCTAAAAATTATTTGAACAATTTAAAAAATGAAAGCACATGAATTTAATATTGGGAAGATTAAACTTATTTCAAAAATATAAGAAATGAAAAATTCATATGAATTAATTGCTTTGGCTAGGGAAAAAATAACATGAATTCTTGGCACCACCAAAATCACCAAACAATTCCAAGTCAAGCTCACACCACCAAAAGTAAACAATTCCCACAAGCCAACAGATCAACATCAATTCTCATTCTCATTCTATTCATGAAAAACCCAATTGAATCATTTAAAAAAATAACGGGCACAAACATATAGTTTTATATGATCCTGGTAAGTATTTTCATACACAAACTCATAAGAAAACTTACTAAATTAATTAATAAAAGCAAAAAAAGCAGACCTTTAAGTGGGCAAAAACAATGATGTTTTGTTTTAATTAATAAAGCTATGTTCCATATAAAAAATAGGAAGTATTGCTTCTTAGTCATTGTTGAGGCTCTGGTTGCATTGCCACATTGTGACTAATTTACTTTGGATGTTTTGACGGACATCCTTATGGTTACTGGTGTTGTTTTGGTAGGATATGCTACATGCATGCTTCAACAGGAATTTTGGACCTTCTTTCTTATCTAGGATGACTTACCTCTTTCAACTGATTAAATGGAGAAGATAGAAAACATAGGTGCTTATGCTTGTTGCAACTACAATTTCCTACTTAAATTCCATTCATTTTTCCCTACCTTCTACACAGCTAATACGTTCTTGCTAATTAAAATGTGTTACTCTGTCACCAAGTTTCTTAATACTTTTAAGATAACTTCCTTGCAAAAGTTCTAATATACACACACATTGTGTGTGTGTGTGTTTTCCTTAATCCACTCCTCCCTTCAATACAACAACCTCAATTCAACTTGTTCTTTTACTCTAAACATAAGAAGATTTTTAAAAGAACAAAAAAATTTCTTTACTGTTTGATTAAGAAGAAAAAGGATAATAGTGGTAATAATGATCAACATAGATATTTTCTAAAATGTTTTTTAGTGGCCTCAAGCCCAACCCCTTTTCGGTTTGGCTCAAGCATTTTGTCAAACACATTGAGGGTGATACATTGGTCTCTATTCACATGTGATGAAGAACATTTAAATTCGTTCATTCAAGCATACCACCAGCAAAAACAAAAATAATTACAGAAAGAGAGAAAGACCTGGTGAATCTAACAATTTCAGAGAGAGACCTGGTGAGGGAAGAATCGTTGTCTTCGTCATCGAAGCGATCAAAATTTGTGAAGCCAAGACCAAAAGCAGCTACCTTGATTCAGTGGTAGTGTTGCTTCAATGGGTTTGAGGAAAACAAAGTAGGCAACGTACAGAATCTGGGCTAACGGTGTGGTGTCGAACCTTGGGAAAGGGATGCTTTGCTGAGTGTCGATTTGAGTTGATAGGATTGTTGGAATCGGGGCAGTGAATCGGTTTGGGAAGGACTTCGTTGGATCTATGCAGTTTATATGCTACTCAAAATAAGAGAAGGTGAAGAGTTTTGGAAGAAGAAGAGGAAGTCAGAAAACTGAGTGGTGGGCGTTAGGTTTGACTGTACAGATTCTTGAGTGTAACGGATGCTGGAGAAGAATGGACTGTTACACCACAACATGAAATTGAAGAATGAATAGTTACATAATTGAAGAAGAGAAGGAGAGGAATGGACGGAAGAGAGATCGTTAGAGAATGAGCTTGGATTTAATGGTCTGACCATGATTTATTAAGAATTAGTGGAGGAGATTGCATTTAATGGGAAAGGGTGAAAAACAAACTTGAGAAAGAGGATTGAGGTTGGGTGATGTGGAATTTTATATGGAGAGAGATTTAGATATGGCAAGTTTTGGAGAAGCCACACAAATTTCTCTCAGCTTCAGCTTTTAATTTATACTAGTCGTAAACCCGTGCGATGCACGGAAAACTTACAATATAAACTCTAAAGAAATATTGTGTTATTTTTATTTTTCTAAATATATAAATATTTTTTTTTTTTTTTTTTTTTTTTTTTTTTTTTTTTTGTTTTAGAGATTGCTTTAATCATATCATTATTAAGCACCACCCAAGAAAAATAACAAATTTATTCTCTCTTTCCTTTCAAAAGATTCTGAGAAATGAATGATTACAAATAACATTTCCAAAATAAAGACACATGTGGGCTCTAAAAGGTGAAAATTCAGAACCCCATCTCTTCATGTATTAATACAAAGCAAACTGAATTCACAATTAAATCTAGACCATGATTAAACCAACGATTGTTTTCATATATATATATATCAAGAACTTCGTGGGACAATAACACCAACCTATACATAAACAGTCACCATCAAGATACAGAAAGATCATATAAAAGTAAAAGGTTTATAGCAAGATAGTGTATCTAAGTCTTTAATACACTTCATAACATTTACTACACGAATAAACCACATTCATTACAAATTGTTTATGTTCTGCTTCATGTGTCATATTGTTTAGTAGTTAAAGGAACATAGTACTAAATCGAAAACAGGACACTTAATATAAGCTTACACATCAAAATTGTTAAGGTAATAAAAAGTTTGCCTAAAACAAAGTAAAGGATAAGAGAGTGAAAATGCCTATACTTTTGGCTGATGGCAAGACATCATGAAGGATCACTAAATTAAGTCTCCAAGACAAAAATGGTTGAGGTGGATTTAACATGTGAATTAAGACAAAAATGGTTGAGGTGGATTTAACATGTGAATTAATGGTATATTCAAGTTGCTCACAATTATTTGAAATAATCAGTTACTACTAAACCAAATATTGAGTGGGTTTTTACAGTCAAAAGATATGAGCCTTCAATGCATTCATTCTCATTCTCATCTCATAAAAAAACACACACACACACACACACACACAAAACAGTCAACAAATCTATCCATACATCTCACTCTTTCGATGAACTTTTTTTTTTTAATATAAATAAAAAAAATAAAAAATACATTCACTACAAAAAATGTGACTTGTTGGGGCGGTTTTTCTAGAGGCGGTTTAGTAAAACGCCTCTACAGACATCTATTGAGGCGGTTTTTTTGACCGCCTCTATACTTTTTAATCTGTAGAGGTGGTTTTATTAAACCACCTCAATAGTGTTATTAGATAGAGGCGGTTTAATTAAACCGCCTCAATAGATATGCCCTGTTGAGGTAGCCATAAAAACTGCCTCAATAGCTTAATTAAACCTTCACATATAGATAATTATATTTTTTTTTTAATATATATATAATAAATTTTAAATTAATTTTCTTTTGTATAAAAAAAATTAATTTTCTTAAATATTATAATTATATATGGAACATAAAAATAATCTCTTAATAAATTTTTTTAATATTTTTTTTGCTCAGTTTTAACTGAATTTATAATGGATGCACACGGGACATTGGTTAGTTAATATAAAATGGTAGCTAATCAAGCATTTTTGTAGAGAAGCCTGTCAAGACCAAAATTATAAAAGAGTACGTGTCCTGCATGCAGTGGCTTAGGAGGTGTGATCAACTAAATTTTTGTTAGCCAACATCAACTGAGTTTGAGTAGAGCATATTTATGTTGGAATTTTTTATTTGAACCAATAAATTTTTTAAACTCCACCGTCGCCGCTGCCCATGCCGCCGCTCGAGCTCTCCACCTTCAGCGCCGCTCAAGCTCTCCACGCCGATTTCTCTCCGCCGCTGCCTCCGCCCATTTCAGCCACTGTCTTGTTTGGACTTTCGAGAAGACCTTGAAATTTCTCTCCCATGGCTTACATCGAACGAGGTTTGCTCTCACACAAACTCTCTCTCTCTCTCTCTCCGATTAATTCGTGCTTAATATTGAAATTAGGGTTTTGTTCCTCTGTTTTCAGATCCCTTTGTTGTAATTTGTAAAACCTTCTTTATGGATCACTGCCAAAATAACAAAAGTTATGGTTATGAGATTGATAGGTACCTTTTCGTAGATATGCTATTCTATCTTTTTCATGATCATTTGGAAGCAATTTGAAATTTTAATCTACGCTCACAATCCATGGGAAGATTTCCAACTTAACTTTGAGATGGTTTTTCTTTGAATAATTTTGTTATATATTGTTACTGCTGGTTTTTTAGGTTAGTGGTGATTGGTTCAATGTTGGTTCTCTCTTGATATACTAATTCATAACTGATTGAATCAAAGTTTCTTTGAAAAAAGTGAAGATTTAAACGCACTCTGGACTGGATTATTAATTCTCTTATTTGGGCAATTTTTTAAACTTGCCATTGGTATTACAAAGAAACATGTTAGCTTACCTCTATTGTACTTTGCTTACCTTTGGTGTTTTTTGGATGCTGTGGATTTAGCTTCAATGGTGGATTTTATTGATAGTCATGGGGCACTGAATTAGATGTTGTTCTGTGTTTTAAGCATTTAGTAATTGGGAGAGATTATTAGTTCTTTTATTATTGAGCAAATTGAAGTGTGGTTTGTGAAGCTCTCTAAGTCTAGAGTCTAGAGTCTCGTAAGGTTCCTAGAGAAGCTTTCATATTAATTATTATATTCTGGAGAGATGAATCTGCATTCTGCAATAGTTGCTCTAGTACTAGTTAGCATCTACCTAATTCTTTTTTGTTTTGGAGGGGAAAGGCGTTCTCATTGAACAAATATAAATGACAGAATTCATGGTTTAGAGCTTATAAATTTACAATCTGTCCTAAAAAAAAAAAAGAATTTTAAATACTAAAATGTGATCAAAGAAAACTGAATTTTAAATAGTATTCTATAAATTAAATACTAGAATTTTAAATTAGCTACCAAATGAGTTTTCACTCTTAAAGAAAGAGACTCTTCGTGTTGCGGAGCCTATTCCATTTAGAAAATGAAGATGGTTAGCCTCTTGATTGCCTATTCCATATATATCAATTACAAAGATTGTTCTACATGATAAGTTGATATTAATTTATTAAGGATTTGGAGTTAATTGAACCTAAGTACCTAACAAACTGGATTTACAATTTTAACCATTAAAAAGATGATAAATAAATAATAATAAAAAATATTTATACATGCTTTGAAGAGATGTCTCATGATGTCCACGTCCAGCTCCATATCTCATTTCTTCTAGTTCCTCTAATTATTGCTAACCTTTAAAGCAACATATGAAAAAAAAAAAAAAAAAAGGAAAAGAAAAGAAGTCATAAGATATTTGAACAGAACCATTTGTAACCATTTCAATGGAAAATTAGAGTACATCCATGGAAATCAAAAATAGGAAAGGAAAAGGAAAATAAAGTTAATTAAAAGTTATGAACATGAAATTCGGTCTTTGCCAAAGAACTATGCTTGGCAATGAATGTTATATTGGAAAGGGCAGATTCGTAAGCTTGCTTCTTCTCCTCGCATAGAATCTATATGGTGCAATCTACTGTTGCAATTTTTGGTTTGGGAAGACAGCCCTATATATATGAAAAACTCTATGCAATACAGATACATTCAACATTTATGTTTTATCTATATAAAATATAACGTTGGAAACATTAATATCTATATAATTGCAGCTATTTAACATTTAGTTAATCACCAAAAAATGTAACGATTATCAATCATGAAAAACGATATTTATGGCATGAATAATGGGATCTTTTAATTTTGGAATTCAACAATAGAAATTGACTCATTTTGGTCCCATTATCTACATTAAATACTAATCAATTATTCCCTCTATTTATGTCTATATTCAATGTGTTTATAAAGTAATTTAGATGAGAAGGATTTTTTTTTATTTTTTATTTTTTATCATCAAATACAAAGTAGTGGAACTAAACGAATGAGTCTCAATTTTCTTTTTGACTTCCAATTATAAAACATCCAGCTCATGAGTTTCACTTCACCCCTCTTTATTTTGGTCCCATTATATACCTTAAATACTAACGAATTATTCCCCTATGTATTTCTATATTCAACGTGTTTATAAAGTCTCAATTTCCTTTTTGGATTCCAAAAATAAAACATCTCATTAATCATGCCATAAAGTGAGGTGAAGAAGAGAGATAAGGGAGAGAAAGGGTTTGGAAACTGAAGGATCCGAAGAGGTTACTGAGTTGTGACTGGAAGAGAAGAAGTTGAAAAGGTAGGAAGGGAGGGAGGGGGAGCAGTTACGTTAGGAGGAATTAAACATGGATGATGAGGATAGAAAGAGAGAGAATAAAATTGAGGAGAGAGAAATTGATGATATGAAATTATAAGGAAAGAGCAAGTCTGATGTGGCAGATTATGGGGAAGTTAAAAACTTTTCTCTCAGCTTCAGCTTTTAGTTTATATAATAGATTATAGATATAGATTTGTAAAGAATTTATATCTGTATAGTCCTTCAAAAAATTTTTTTAAAAAAATGTCATGCAAAACTAATACAGAATTTAAGATGAATCATATACTAGCAACTATCTATGCAAGTGACTCAGTCCAGAATATGCACATTGAGCAGGTTGCTTGTCAGAAACCTGTTCAAATAGCAAAGTAGTCATGCCTAGTTAAAGCTTATTTATAAGATTACCAATGGAAGAAAAAATTACTTCTAAGAATTTTATGTGATTGAAACACTCATATATGAAGTATTGAGTTATGGTTTACTAATAAAGAAGTAAAAAGTTATTGATTTTTGGTAGGAACTTGAAAATTGAAATTCTTATTACCAATAATACTATGGCAAGAGTGACATTGCAATACATTGTCAAAGCTCAAGTCCATTACAGAGAGTAAGATGGTACATAAAACTAAATTTAAAATCCATAAGACCTTGTCTAACTACAAAGAATTGTACGAAATACAAAGAAAATAAAACATTATTAAAAAAACTAATCATAAAGATCAGCATCCTCAATCCCATGGGGTGCTTTCACTGCCTCTGGTAACTTAAAATCTGACCCAAAGCCCCTGGATTGCTACAAGTTTTGAGCAAAAGCTCGGTACTTGCGGATGTCAGCATCACTCACACTCCTTCTCGCAAACTTCATTGACCCCTCAAAGTGTGCTGCCTTGATCTCAGCCACTTCGTCTGCCGCAGAATCCTCTGCCATAGCATCAATTTCCCTCTTTTTCCTCTCAATATCCTTCTGAATGTCCTCTATAATGGCATATTTGCAAGCCCGCTGGCATATTTCTGTGATATCAGCCCCACTAAAGCCTGCAGTAAGCTTGGCAAGAGCTGTGAGGTCAACATCTTTTGCCACAGGTGATTTCCTCAGACAAGCTTTGAAAATCCTGAAGCCGTAGAACTCTCATCTGGCAGAGGGATATAGATCAACTGATCCAAGACGACCGGGTCTTAGAAGAGCTGGGTCGATTATATCAGGCCTATTAGTAGCTCCAATGACAAAGATGGTTTTTTTGGATGATAAGCCATCCATCTCAGTTAAGAGCTGGTTCAAAACTCTATCAGCAGCACCACCTGCATCTCCAATTCCACTTCCCTCTGAATAGAAATCGAGTCAAGTTCATCAAAAAACTATTCACAAGGTGCAGACTGTCGAGCCTTGTCAAAAACATCCCTAACATTGGCCTCATTCTCTCCAAACCACATTGTCAGTAGCTCAGGAACCTTGATGCTTATGAAATTAGCTTGACATTCATTGGCAATAGCCTTGGCCAAAAGGGTTTTCCCACAACCAGGAGGGCCATAGAATAGAACCCCTCTAGAGGGTGAGATTCCAAACTTCTCAAACTTCTCAGGATGCTCCACTGGATATTGAACGTCTCTTGAAGCTCCCTCTTCACACCCTCAAGTCCACCAATGCTTTCCCAGCTAACATTGGGTACTTCCACCACAGTTTCACGCAAAGCAGAGGCGGTCCTGGTTCCAAGAGCACCAACAAAGTGATCATTTGTGACAGCCATGGAGTTGAGAACCTCAGCATCGATGGTTTCATCTTCCATATCAATCACATCCATTTTTTCTCTAATACATTGTAATGCAGCCTCAGTACAAAGAGCTGCAAGATCCGCACCAACATGCCCATGAGTCTCTTTTGCCACTCTTTCCAAGTTCACATCTTCAGAGAGCTTCATCTTCTTGGTATGGATGCGAAGGACCTCAAGACGCCCAATTTCATCTGGAACACCAATATCAATCTCTTTATCAAACCTCCCAAACCTTCTCAACGCGGGGTCAATACTATTAGGCCTATTAGTAGCTCCAATAACAATAACATGTGCCCGGGAATTCACACCATCCATCAATGTCAAAAGCTGTGAAACAATCCTCCTCTCTATCTCTCCACTGGTCTTTTCACGCTTGGGAGCAATGGAGTCAATCTCATCAATAAATATAATGGAAGGAGCATTCTTCTCTGCTTCTTCAAAAGCTTTCCTCAAATTACTCTCACTCTCACCAGCCATCTTGCTCATAATCTCTGGTCCATTAATACAGAAAAAGAAAGCCCCATTAGCAATAGCCTTTGCAATCAGTCTTGCCAGTAGACCAATAGCAATATTCCCTTAGGTGTTTCACTCCATATCTTGAAAAGCTGTGGATGCCTTCAATTCAACCAACTCACGAATCCAAGTTGTATCTTCTCTCTTCACAGTAAACTTGAGGACCATATAGAACCTTAAACTCAAACTCCTATCCACCTCCCAGTACCTTTCCTCACCGGCCTATACGAGTCCATGAAATAAGGCTTCAAATAAGCATCAAAGAGATTCCCAGTAAGGCCTTCGATGGTGTCATCAAGAGGAAGAACATGAACTTTGTTGCCGTACTTAACATCGGGGCATTGATGAAGCGAAACTACATCACCAAGCCTGACTCTGAGGTTTGACCGCACCACCTTATTCATCAAAACCTTGGAGTTATCACAAGCGTCATCACCGAGAACAATTCAAACCGTGTCCCGCCTCTTCTTTCCTTTGATCAAGACCGTGTCACCATGAAAGAAGTTGAGGGTGTCCATGGTATCTGGGTGTAGTACGACGAGAGAGTTATCGTCGTTGTTGATGGGTTCGTCCACGATGAGCCTATTGGGAGGCTTGTTCTTCTTCTTCATGGGGTCAGTCTCGCAGTTGGTTGGTCGGGCATTATAGAAAAGGAGTGGAAGCAATTAAGCAAATAGTGTTTTAAGTATTTTGAGTATAAGCAATATACTTCTTCGATTCGATTCGGAATTCTAGAGGTAAACGGACTCCTATTCCGATTGGATTTCGAAAAATTGAACAAATATTTTAAATAATTAAGTTTTTTATTATTAAATATTTTTTTTTTTTTTTTTTTTTTTTTTTGAGATATGATAGAAATTTTAATCTAAACTCACACACACGTATATTTTGAAGATCCCGGGGATCGAACCCATATCCTCATAGAGGGGGGCTTTTTGGGAAGGGGATTACCACTGGGTCGAATACCCAAGTGGCTCTTCAGGACTTCTAATACCTCTGTCACATACAAAAAGGTGCATGGGTTGTTTTAAATTACGTCACAACTTTATAATTTGTTCAATTAAAATCTCAAATTTATGAATCTATTTTGATTTGGGCAAAATTATTTTGTAGTCTCATTCTACAATTAAAGGCAATTCAATTTTTTTAAACCCCAACTCATGCAAGTAAAACATGGGTTTAATTTGTTACTTTTTGAAACTTCATCGTTTAATTTGTTATTTTTAAAACTATAGGGCTTAATTTGTTACTTTTAAAAATTTCGTGGCTTAATTTTTTACTTTTAAAACTATTATTTTTGTCCCTGAATTTTGAAAAGTTCATTTTTAGTTCCTGAACTTTGAAAAAGTTCATTTTTACATATGAATTTCGTCTCTAAACTTTTTTATAAAACGACGAAATTTATGTGTAAAAATGAACTTTTTCAAAGTGCAGGAATGAAAAATGAACTTTTCAAAGTTCAAGGATGAAAAACGAAACTCATGTATAGTTTAGGGACGAAAACAATATTGGCCTTTTTTTTTTTATATTTTTTTTTTTTTTTAATCTGAATTGGCATGTCACATCACAATTTTTATATTAAAAAAAGAAAGAACCGTTAGTCACGTCAAGTTTTTCCATCCAACACTTAATAGCAAAGACTATTTTGACACAAGGTTGAAAGGTTGATGACTAATTTAACACAGTTAAAAGGTTAGAGACAAGGACTAAAGGTTGAAGACTAAATACGTAATTAACCCTTTATAAAAAGAAGAAGATAATCCTAGTTTATAGTTAGTGGGAAGAAAAATTAAGTTAAAAAAAACATAAGAGAATTTATTTTATTTATTTTTTTAAATCTGTATCTTTTTTTTTATTTTTAAATATTTGTTTTTAACTTACCCGAAGCTTTTCAAATCTAGAGTTACTATCATATGATCTCTCTCACACACAAAAAGATATATGCGTGGGTGATAAAAAGTTAAGGGAAATTACCAAGGTTTAAAAACCAATCCGGTTCAACCGGTTTAACCGTGAACCGGTGCTGTATCACGTCCGGTTTTCTGAAAAAATCGGAAATTTAAAAAAATAGGCCAAAAACCGGAAACCGGTGGTTCGACCATAAGAATCGCGAACCGGAGCGGTTGAACCGGTTTTGGTTGTATCGGGTGTTCCGGCCGAAAAAAGAAAATCAGCCGGTAAAAGAGAGAAGAAGAAGAAAAACCAGCAGAAAAGAAGAAAAAAAGGAAAAACAAAAAACAATTGGGCCACAGATCTGTCTTTCTTCCAAATCTCTTCTTTTTCTTCTTCTTCTTCCAGATCTCTTCTTCTTCTTCTAGATCTCTTCTTCTTCCAGAGCTCTCTTTCTTTTAGATCTCTTCTTCTTCTGGTTTGACCATAAGGACAGTGCACATCTAAATGGTTGCACAGGAGAATTATGCTTTTGAGTTGGTAGTATGGGGTGATGGTATAGAAAAGGTGGATTTTGACTTACGTGTATTACTCCTCTCCACCCATCTGTCTTTCTTTTTTGTTTTTCTTTTTGGGTTTGTCACTTTGTCTTTTCTGCCATTTACTTCTTCTTTTTTGTTTTGTATTTTTTTTTTTTCGCCTTTTCTCTGTGTGGCCTCAATAGCTCCACGTGAAAGTTATTTTCATATGCAACTTTTTCTTTCCTTTTCATTTTTCAACTAGACATGCGATGCACGTGATTTTTCTAAAGTATTTAATTTATTTATTTATAACTAATTATTAGTTACAAATTTGCTATATATAAAATGTGGAAACTCATATAAAAT
Source organism: Fagus sylvatica (assembly GCA_907173295.1). Lineage (NCBI taxonomy): Eukaryota > Viridiplantae > Streptophyta > Magnoliopsida > Fagales > Fagaceae > Fagus > Fagus sylvatica. The sequence goes on along the minus strand of OU015767.1, from coordinate 29,446,123 downwards.
ATTTTAAAATTTGCTATATATTTGTTAACCCTATATTATTATGTACAATTTATTTAATTATTTATATAATTTTAAAATTATTAATTAAATTATTTATGACGTCACCGGTTCGACCACCGGTCCGACCCCGGTCGGACCACTAGTACGGGAACCACTCCCTTTTCCGGTTCTCTCCCCGGTCCGGTTTTTAAAACCATGGAAATTACATAGAAAGTCTCAGAATTTATCTTATTTTAGATTAGGTTATAGGTTTATGATTTTGCCAATAAACGTTCCAAACTTATGAAATTGTTTAAATTGGAAATCTCTATTTATCTCTATTATTCATCTTTATTATTATTTTTTACAGTAATTGAGTAAAGAAAAATGAAACCGTTTATAAAAATTTATGTTTCACCTAGATTACCAACTTTGATTTCTTGACATAGACGAAGATTCATTTTCACTTTCTCACTCTAAGCAAAAAATTTGTTTCTATAAATGAAGATCTATATACCCTCCCAATTCAATGGCTACCAAACTGATTTATGAACAAGCTTGAGATGAAACATAAGGTTTACTCAATAGTTATCAGTGTTTTTTTTTCTGTTCCGTTACAACCCAAATAACTAAAATGAATGACAGAGTTGGGTACAAAGGCTTCAAGTTGAAATCATTTCATAAATTTGGGATTTTAATGACAAAATAAAAAAACCAATGCCTAATATGAAATATGGTATAAATGTTGGTCCTTTTTATGTAATTTCCCATAAAAAGTTTGATAAGCTAAACACTGATTATGAAAATATATTTATTATAGTATATATATGTGAATTACAATGAAATTTTTGTTTATAAAAAAAAAACTTATTTAATTTTTTTTGCCATATTAACATAGAAAATGACATACACCAAACTCATATTATTTGCACAAGAAGTACAACATTGTTAATTTTTCAATTAAAGGCTTGTCGAAAGTGGTTTTCAAAGCTTTGATAACTCTGGGGGTATAGTTTTCTAAAAAAAAAAAAAGAAATAAAAAAAACTCTGGTGGTATTTTTTCAAAGGTGTCTTTGAGCTCTCCACCGAGTGTTCAGAAAATTTCCAAGCAAATAATGGAAGCTTTTTACTGTGTTTAGTAAAATTTTTTGCTGCACCCTAATTCATAGGCAAAAGTGTGCTTCATGACCTTCTCAATGGATTCAAAATGAGTAGAATCGATCGCTTTAAACATACAGCTCGCCCCCTTACTCCATTTAAACTAAATGTGAATTTAATTGCAATTGATTTCGTAGTTGGCATTTTAGATTTAATCTAGATGAAAATTTTAGAAATAATAATATGCTTAGCCAAAATTTACCTGTGGCTTTCTGGTGTCAAACAATCAAGTACGGTTGTTCAAAATCACAGGATATATTTATAAGCACATTTTTTCAACCATAGTATGAAGAAACTTTGGGTGCAATAATTAAGGATTGGGTAAGCTCAACACCAATGATATTTAATTAGAACAAAATATTATTTGCACAAGAAGTAAGATCACCAAGTAGAGCACATGATTATCACCATCTCAGCAGAGCATCTCATGGTGCATGTCATTTAAAATTTTAAATGATGTGGCAATATGTACACTGTTAGATCTATAACATTTCACTTGACCATGAAATGGACTCTCTCCATTTCATTTCAAATGGAGAGGATCCTATTCCTCAGTGAACCCATGGTGCATGGTGGCTTCTCAATTTCTCATTAGGTTTCATCCAAAATACCAAACTTCAAAGTCCCTCCATTTCATTTCTTTTTTTGGGATGAATATAGACCCTCCATTAATTTCTTACTCTCCACCTACTTCTTCTAATGATGTCCATAAATATATTCCATCCACGTTCATCCTCATGCATTCCATACCATCTTTCTTCAAAACATTTTTCTCTCTCTAGCTTGCTCCTGTTTTTGCCCTTTGTACTGCTCTTGCTATTAAAAGTATGCTAGTAAGGGAAAAGTATATGAGAAACAAAGAAGAGAGAAAGAGAAAGAATGCAAAATGGAATAAGGAAGAGGCAGAGATGAGAAGGCAAGATGTAAAGGAAGCCAAAAGAGAGTACATGAGAAAGAAAAAAAGAAGAGAGAAAGAGAACAAAGTGGAGAAGGCAAGAAGAAGAAAATGAAGCCAAAAGAAAGAGAGCTGAGGCTACAAAGGAGCAACCATCTAATTAAGCTTCCACCTCGCCTTCATACAATTATATAATAAACCAAAATATATATTAGATTAAGTTGAAAGGAATTCATACAATCTCTACTTTAGGAAAAAAAAAAAAAAAAAATTAGATAACAGGGTCAGCTAAGCCTAAGCCTAAAACTCCCATTACAAAAGGAGTCTAAAAAATTATCGGATGATATATTAGTTAAAAAAGAAAAAGAAAAAAGAACATATGTGGATTATGCCGTCTATACCCCACTTCTAAGAAAGCTCCCAAAATGCTGGGCATATAAAATCCAACTAATTGAAACCCTAAATTATTTAAAAAAAAAAAAAAATTATGAGTTTGCCAAATCTTCATTGAAAATCAAATTTTCCTAATAATTAATTTTTTCTTCTTTCTCTCTCTCCCTCTCTCTTTTTTAAGTTTATCAAATCCATATTGGTATTTACTAATAGGCGTTTATAATTAAAAATATGTCAAATTACAAATTATACCTTTTAAGTTTGGAAAAAGTTCAATTTAGTCATTTAAGTTTTGACCGTTTCAATTTAGTCCTCTAAGTTTTAACCGTTTTCAATTTAATCCTCTAAGTTTGTTTTTGTTTCAATTTAGTCCTCTAAGTTTATTTTTATTTCAAAAACTTAAAAACAAAAACTAATAAAAATTATTTATAAAAAAATTTCGTGAAAAAATTAAAAAGTTAATGGACTTAATTGAAGCGAAATCAAATTTAGAATACTAAATTGAAATGATCAAAATTTAGTGCCGATTTAAATTTTGACCAAATTTAGAGGACTAAATAAAAGAATAAAAAGTAAAATCTGAAAACTCATTCAATCGAATATGAATATCGATGGTACAAATCACATTCGTCCTCCGCTCACAGTAGCTCAGTGCAGGAGCTCTTTTTCTTTCTTCGTCCAGAGTTTTTGTTCTCTTTTTCCTTTTAGTCAGATACACTTGAGTGAGAATGAGGCCTTGTACATTCCCTTTTCTCTTTTCTTTTGTTGACTTTACTTTCCCTGTTAACCCTTTGTTTCATTGTTTTTATTGTTTTTTATTTTATTTTTTATAGTGCTTATTGGAAACGGGCTTAGTGAGTTTTATTTGATTTTAACTTAGTGAGTTTTATTTGATTTTAACGGGTATGATATCCTAATTGAAAAAAATATCATCCTTAATTAAAAATTAGTCACGTCATAAATCCGTTAGCCACATATACATATTTAATGAAGACTAACTGAATGACCAATGATACATGAATTTGAAACGTTAGAGACCATTTTTGCACGTTTTAAACGTTAAGGACTAAACGTGTAACTTAGGTAAACGTTAGAGATCAATAATGTATTTAACCCTTAATTTAAACATAGATATGTTGTATGTTCTCTTCTTTATTCTTAAAAATGCCCACAAAATTGTGAGTCAATACAAATTCATTTCAATTAAAAGCTTAAGTTGTTTAAATAAAAAATGTTGTGAGTGTACAATCATCATTGTCGACAAATTTCTCTTAACAACTTGATGTTTCAATTTTTTTAATCAGTATTCCCACATGATAAATTGTTAACATTATTCACTCAATCTTACATATGTCTATACACCAAACAATCTTATTCTCAATACCAAAATTAAAATTAAAATTAGATTTCATTTTCCTTTCATCATGCATCACATTGTTCAGTGTAAAGTTAAATTATTTTTTAATAAAATTTCATCTATTTTTGTTATATTTTACGATTGAATCATGATATTTAATTTTTTTTTATGAAATTAATTTTGGTTTGGTTAGTATCAATTCCCAAATAGTATAATAGATAATAAGTATTATAAATGAGTTATAAAATAATTTCTTACAAAATATTTCTAAATGCATTTCGCATTGCATGAGACATTATAATCGTGTTACTAATTTTGAAAAAGGTCGCGTCTTTACGATTTTTGGCCAGTGACTTTCTCTCTAATCATGAAACCTAGTGCATTTATGTCATACTTTGTTTATATTTTATAAGAAAACTTTTAACCTTTATATGCTAGTTTTCATCTTAAACTCTCCTATGTAAAATTCCATATTGGAATTCGAAAGGAGCTCTAGTTAGAATTAATTAGTTCGATGATAGAGATTCTGTTTTGTACCGTAACAGAGGAGTGATTATTCAGTAATTCATGACTACAAATAAATACGTAATACCTCTCTCACTTCTGATACATCTTTTTCTATTCACTTCTGATACATCCTACACCATCTAGCAGAGCATGCTTTTCCATCCACTTTTTTAAATGAATGATTCTCCTTTTCCTATTCAGCAAAACAAAAAAAAGCAGATGCCCTAACGGTTTCCTTTTTTGACACGCAAGTTGGATTATTTTAATCAAAACAAACCATAGGAAGGGTTTCCCTTTTCCCATAAAATTGGATCATTTTATTCCATTTAATTCGACCTTAAGGGATGCCTTAACCAAACCCTTCTTATAAATATATTCCATCCACAATCACCTCAGGCATCCAATACCTCTCTCTAGCTTACTCCTATGCCCTAACGGTTTCCTTTTTTAACACGCAAGTTGGATTATTTTAATCAAAACAAACCATAGGAAGGGTTTCCCTTTTCCCATAAAATTGGATCATTTTATTCCATTTAATTCGACCTTAAGGGATGCCTTAACCAAACCCTTCTTATAAATATATTCCATCCACAATCACCTCAGGCATCCAATACCTCTCTCTAGCTTACTCCTATGCCCTAACGGTTTCCTTTTTTAACACGCAAGTTGGATTATTTTAATCAAAACAAACCATAGGAAGGGTTTCCCTTTTCCCATAAAATTGGATCATTTTATTCCATTTAATTCGACCTTAAGGGATGCCTTAACCAAACCCTTCTTATAAATATATTCCATCCACAATCACCTCAGGCATCCAATACCTCTCTCTAGCTTACTCCTATTTTTGCTGTCAATACCATCTTCCTCCATACATCTCTCTAGCTTATCTTCCTCCATTACATCTCTCTAGCTTACTCCTATTTTTGCTATTTGTATTGCTCTCTTTCTATGGCGCGTCAGCTACAGAAAGAGGAAAGTGGTCTCTTTCAGCCAACCCAACCGGCCCCCCCTTTGCCCCTGGGGACTGACTCGGTCGACCGGGATGAAAGGGCATTGGAGGGGGGGCAGCCTGGTAACGCGGCTCCGGCCTTAGTTCCCCAAAGGGAAAGGGAGGAGCTTGCTCGGTCAATACACCGGGCGGCAGGAGAGTCTTTTAATGTTCCTGTTTTAAACAAGGGATCTAGTACTCTTCATCAACATGAAGAAGAATACTCACTCGAACTACCAGAACAAAATGCACCCATATTTGCATCCTACAATGACCATATTCGTCCACTCCTCGATGCAGTTGACAGTCTCCGTGACCTTATGATTACAAAAGAAGTAGACATATAGCTGCCCACCATTGTCGTAGTTGGTGACCAATCGTCAGGCAAGTCCAGCGTCCTTGAATCACTTGCTGGTATCAACCTTCCTCGCGGTCTGGGAATTTGCACAAGGGTACCTCTCATTATGAGGCTCCAGCACCAGCCTCTTCCTCAACCTGAACTTGTCTTAAAATTCAATGGAAAAGTTGTTAAAACCGATGAAGAGCATGTTTCTGAGGCTATAAGTCGTGCCACAGATGAGATTGCAGGCCTTGGATAAGGGGATTTCTAGTACCCCTTTGACTTTGGAGGTGAGAAAAAATGGTGTTCCTGATTTGACAATGGTTGATCTCCCTGGAATTACTAGGGTGCCAGTACATGGTCAGCCTGAGGATATATATGATCAAATAAGGAAGATTATCATGGAGTATATCACTCCCAAAGAGAGCATTATACTCAATGTTCTATCTGCAACAGTCGATTTTACTACTTGTGAATCTATCAGGATGTCACAGATGGTGGACAAGTCCGGGTGAGAGGACTCTTGCTGTTGTAACAAAGTCTGATAAGGCTCCTGAAGGGCTTCTTGAGAAGGTTACGGCTGATGATGTGAACATTGGTCTCGGTTATGTATGCGTGAGGAATCGGATTGGTGATGAATCTTATGAAGAGGCACGAGTGGAAGAAGCTAAACTTTTTGAAACTCATCCTATGCTTTCCAAGATTGATAAATCTATAGTGGGAGTTCCTGTTCTGGCACAAAAGGCTGGTGCAAATTCAAGCAGAGAGTATAGCCAAAAATTTGCCTGCGATTGTGAAAAGCATTAATGAGAAGTTGAACTTGAACGTTGCTGAACTGAAAGGAATGCCGAAGAAGATGTCCTCTCTTTCTGAGGCAATGACTGTTTTTATGCAGATCATTGGATCAGCCAAAGAATCATTGAGGAAAATTCTTCTGAGAGGAGAATTTGATGAATACCCAGATGAGAAAAAAATGCATTGCACGGCTCGGTTGGTTGAAATGCTCACCAGATTACTCAGATGAACTTCACACGAATGCTGAAAGTAACCCTGCAAAGAACTTTTTGATGGAGGAGATTATGGTTTTGGAAGAAACTAAAGGTATTTGGCTGCCGAATTTTCTTCCCCGCACTGCGTTCCTTACTGTCCACCAGAGAAAGGTGAATGGAATATCGAGTATTCCAACTAGTTTTGCTGAGAAGGTCTGGAACTATGTTGAGGAAGTTGTAATTTCTGTCATAATGCGTCACTCTGACAAGTATCACCAGCTTCAATTACCTTTTAGACGTGCTGGCCATAATCTTATAGCCAAGATGAAAGAGCGCTCTGTCAACTGGGTTATGGAGATCGTTGAAATGGAAAAGCAGACAGATTATACTTGTAATCCGGAGTACTTGTCGGATTGGAATAAACTAATGGGACAACAAGATTTCTTCATGAAGGAAGTCTTGAACGCCTTCATTTTCAAAGGCTGTCTTGCCTAAAGAATGGCTTCTTCAAAGGATTCATTTTAAAGCTTAGAAGGTTTTGGGGAGATTGAAGTTGAGAAACTTAGACAATTTCGTCATGTTCTACAGCAGGCTTTTGACATGAAAATGAGAATGACTGCTTATTGGAAGATTGTGTTAAGAAGATTGGTTGATTGTATGGCCTTGCATTTGCAGCTCTCTGTTAGTAAGTTGGTGAACAAGGAATTTGAAAAAGAGATTGTTGATGAGTTGATGGGTGCTGGCGGTGGGATTGAGAGGATGCTGGATGAGTCACCCTCAGTTAATGCAAAGCGACTGAAAATTAACAAGAGTATAGAGTTGCTGCAGAAGGCGAAGGAAGTTGTGGCAAATCATGGACTAGATTGGTACCTATGCTGATTAGAGTGTTTTTCTGTTAAAGTTGTTTGCTTTCTATGCATTTGGTTTTGTCTTTCTTTTTATGCATTTGGTCTGTTTGAGTTGAAACAGTGAGAGTTTTATCATCTTTTAGTTGGTGAGGAGAAGCATAATTAGGGTATTTTTTTTTTTAATTTCCTGTTAAAGTTGTTTCCTTTCTATGAATTTGGTTTTGTCTTTCTTTTTGTGCATTTGGTTTGTTTGAGTTGAAACAGAGGAGGTTTTATCATCTTTCAGTTGGTGAGTAGAATCGATTTTTTATTTTTTTTCTTGACTACCTAGTTAGCAAGTAGTTTTAATTTCTAATTATCTTTTAGAGTTTTCTGTAATTCAAGATTACAAAACCAAATTATTTACTTAGAACTGCAGAAGTCCTCGGAATAGGAAGGACCATTCCGAGGTAGAGTAGCTTCTGAGAATGCAATTTGTGATTATTATAAAACAGAATGAATAGCTTGGAAATAATCACTTGCAATAATCACTTAGATGAGCTGAAGTCCGTGAAATAGAGAACCATTTCCTTGTAAGTGTGAAGTGGCGTCTGAGTCTAACTGTGAGAAGATCATATAACCAGTGCAGGATGTTTACTCTTTTGGAATGTTCACCAGGCAAAAAGAGTGCAGTTTAAGGCAACCAAGCAAAAACAGTAAATTACCTCCTGATGGGAGTGAATGAAACTTGGTTTTACATTTAAATCATGCCTTCATCTAAATCTTAGTAACTAGTTGATTCAATCTTTCCCCCCCTTAAGTCCATGGCACATACGCCCTCCAGAAGAACTGTCTTTTGTGTTTTATGAAAAGGAGCAGTAATTTTGAATTAGCAATGCAAATACACTGGTTATCAACTATGTTCAGGCTCAGATATTGGTAATAAGGGAAAGAGAGTGATTTTTCTTAACAAATTTAGAGTGCCAACAGTTCGGGCATTTTTTTTTTTTTTTAAGCCATCAAGATGTGTAGCTGAGTGGCATATTTTCTTTTTAAATCTAAAATTACCTCATCTGAAAATTGCATAGATTCTGAGTGATAGAGTTTTGATTTCATATGGATCCCTATTAGTGGTAGAGCTAGAATTTCAGTTTAGGGGGGAGAAGATTAAAAGACAAGATTAGAAGCAAAATTAATCCAAAAAATATTAATCAAAATTAATAAAAATATAAAAAAAATTAAATAATAATGTAATCGTCATATTAATTGTAATATGAATGTAAACTATACACTACATACTTGCAAAGTTGTATACGATCTCATTGCCAATCCATGTTGCATCCGATGAAGGAATGAGACTCTGAGTGTCTCCTGATCCCTGTCCCATGATCTGATCAAAGTAGTCTCTTCGTATCATCAGCATAAATACTTGGATCCATGATCAACTCATGAACAGCAATTAGTTTGTCCTCAGTATAATTTGTGTTATTGGCTATGTTATAAGTATGCAGTGAAAATGTGAAGGGGAAAAAAAGAGAGAAAAAGGTATTAAATCTCTACTGCTGTGATGGAATTGTAGACATAGTCCAAAGCCAGGCTGGTTTGCGCATCAAAAAGTGCTTTAATTTGGTGTAAAAAAAACATGGATTAGTGCTGAATGGAACAATAGAGCGACTTAAAACTTTAACCATTCTTACTGCCTCTTCTTTACTGCCTCACAAACATCCTTTCCACCAAAAATTAGATCCCAATTTTGATAATCTTCTTTTTTCTGATCAGGAGGTTGAAACCAAATCCATCAAATTCCCTTTTTGCTGTGAAACAAGGGCCTAAAAAAGAATATAGAAGAAAATGGAAAAAAAGAAAGTAATTATCACTATGCATTGAACAAAACAATACAAAGTAATTTTTTTCTTAACTGCTGTGAAGTTCCTCACCACTGCTTTGTCAACTCCTTGTGCTCCTTTTCAACATCAAAATCCTTCAGCACCTATTGCTTATGATTGAATGAGATCTGTTACTGATCCTAAAGAGGTTATGAGATGAATCAACATCCAAAGAAATGCATATTTGAACATTATTCATATTTGTAAATAATTTATATCTGTATAGTCCTTCAAAAAATTTAAAAAATAAAAAAATGTCATGCAAAACTAATACAGAATTTAAGATGAATCATATACTAGCAACTATCTATGCAAGTGACTCAGTCCAGAATATGCACATTGAGCAGGTTGCTTGTTCAAAACCTTCAAATAGCAAAGTAGTCATGCCTAGTTAAAGCTTATTTATAAGATTACCAATGGAAGAAAAAATTACTTCTAACAATTTTATGTGATTGAAACACTCATATATGAAGTATTGAGTTATGGTTTACTAATAAAGAAATAAAAAGTTATTTGATTTTTGGTAGGAACTTGAAAATTGAAATTCTTATTAATACTATGGCAAGAGTGACATTGCAATACATTGTCAAAGCTCAAGTCCATTACAGAGAGCAAGATGGTACAGAAATCGAAATTTAAAATCCATAAGACCTTGTCTAGCTACAAACAATTGTACGAAATACAAAGAAAATAAAACATTATTAAAAAAACTAATCATAAAGATCAGCATCCTCAATCCCATGCGGTGCCTTTACTGCCTCTGGAAACTTAAAATCAGACCCAAAACCCCTGGATTGCTGCAATGTCTGACCAAAAGCTTGGTACTTGCGGATGTCAGCATTACTCACACTCCTCCTTGCAAACTTCAATGACTCCTCAAAGTGAGCTGCCTTGATTTCAGCCACTTCGTCTGCTGCAGAATCCTCTGCCATAGCATCTAAATCTTCCCTCTTTTCCCTCTCAATATCCTTCTGAATGTCCTCTCTAATAGCATATTTGCAAGCCCTTTGGCAAATTTCTGTGATATCAGCCCCACTAAAGCCTGCAGTAAACTTGGCAAGAGCTGTAAGGTCAACATCTTTTGCCACAGGTGATTTCCTCAGGCAAGCTTGGAAAATCCGAAGCCGTGAAGTCTCATCTGGTAGAGGGATATAAATCAATTGGTCCAAGTCGACCGGGTCTTAGAAGAGCTGGGTCGATTATATCAGGCCTATTAGTAGCTCCAATGACAAAGATGGTTTTTTTGGATGATAAGCCATCCATCTCAGTCAAGAGCTGGTTCAAAACTCTATCAGCAGCACCACCAGCATCTCCAATCCCACTTCCCCTCTGAATAGCAATGGAGTCAAGTTCATCAAAAAACAATACACATGGTGCAGACTGGCGAGCCTTGTCAAAAACATCCCTAACATTAGCCTCACTCTCTCCAAACCACATTGTGAGTAGCTCAGGACCCTTGATGCTAATGAAATTAGCTTGACATTCATTCGCAATAGCCTTGGCCAAAAGGGTTTTCCCACAACCAGGAGGACCATAGAATAGAACCCCTCTAGAGGGTGACATTCCAAACTTCTCAAACTTTTCAGGATGCTCCACCGGATATTGAACCGTCTCTTGAAGCTCCCTCTTCACACCCTCAAGTCCACCAATGTCTTCCCAGCTGATATTGGGTACTTCCACAACAGTTTCACGCAAAGCAGAGGCAGTGCTGGTTCCAAGAGCACCAATAAAGTGATCATTGGTGACAGCCATGGAGTTGAGAACCTCAGCATCAATGGTTTCATCTTCCATGTCAATCACATCCATTTTTTCTCTAATACATTGTAATGCAGCCTCAGTACAAAGAGCCGCAAGATCCGCACCAACATGTCCATGAGTCTCCTTCGCCACTCTTTCCAAGTTCACATCTTCAGAGAGCTTCATCTTCTTGGTATGGATGCGAAGAACCTCAAGACGTCCAATTTCATCCGGAACACCAATATCAATCTCTTTATCAAACCTCCCAAACCTTCTCAACGCGGGGTCAATACTATTAGGCCTATTAGTAGCTCCAATAACAATAACATGTGCCCGGGAATTCACACCATCCATCAATGTCAAAAGCTGTGAAACAATCCTTCTCTCTATCTCTCCACCAGTCTTTTCACGCTTGGGAGCAATGGAGTCAATCTCATCTATAAATATAATGGAAGGAGCATTCTTCTCTGCTTCTTCAAAAGCTTTCCTCAAATTACTCTCACTCTCACCAGCCATCTTGCTCATAATCTCAGGTCCATTAATACAGAAAAAGAAAGCCCCGGTTTCATTAGCAATAGCCTTTGCAATCAAAGTCTTGCCAGTACCAGGAGGGCCATATAGCAATATTCCCTTAGGTGGTTTCACTCCAATAGTCTTGAAAAGCTGTGGATGCCTTAAAGCAATTCAACCAATTCATGAATCTGAGCAAGTTGTTTCCTAACACCACCAATATCATCATAACCAATCTCATCCAATCTTTCCTCATCTTCTCTCTTCACAGGCTCTCCTTCACAGTAAACTTGAGTGTCTGGTGCAACCACGCAATACTCTCCAGGATCAGTCTCCATAACCTTAAACTCAACACTCCTCATTCCACCTCTCACAAGAGAAAGATCACCTTTCCTCACCGGCCTATACGAGTCCATAAAATAAGGCTTCAAATAAGCATCAAAGAGATTCCCAGTAAGGCCTTCGAGGGTGTCATCAAGAGGAAGAACATGAACTTTGTTGCCGTACTTAACATTGGACGAAAAGTGAACTTTTTTAAAGCTTAGGGACGAAAAATGAACTTTTCAAAATTCTGAGACGAAAAACGAAACTCATGTATAGTTTAGGAACGAATACAATATTTTGGCCTTTTTTTTTTTTTTTTTTTTTTTTTTTTTTAATTCTGAGTTGGCATGTCACATCACAATTTTTATATTAAAAAAAAAACTGTTAGCCACGTCAAGCTTTTCCATCCTACGCGTAACGGCAAAGACTGTTTTGACAAAAGGTTGAAAGGTTGAGAACCAATTTAACACAGTTGAAAGGTTAGAGACTAATTTAACACAAAGGACCAAAGGTTGAGGACTAAATATGCAATTAACCCTTTAAAAGAAGAAGAAGATAATCCTAGTTTATAGTTTATAGTTTATATGTAATTCAATATTTATTTTTTACTTACCCGAAGCTTTTCAAATCTAGAGTTACTATCATATGATCTCTCTCACACACAAAACAGATATATGCGTGGGTGATAAAAAGTTAAGGGAAATTACATAGAAAGTCTCAGAATTTATCTTATTTTAGATTAGGTTATAGGTTTATGATTTTGCCAATAAACGTTCCAAACTTATGAAATTGTTTTAATTTGAAATCTCTATTTATCTCTATTATTCATCTTTATTATTATTTTTTACAGTAATTGAGTAAAGAAAAATGAAACCGTTGATAAAAATTTAATGTTTCACCTAGATTACCAACTTTGATTTCTTGACATAGACGAAGATTCATTTTCACTTTCTCACTCTAAGCAAAATATTTGTTTCTATAAATGAAGATCTCTATACCCTCCCAATTCAATGGCTACCAAACTGATTTATGAACAAGCTTGAGATGAAACATAAGGTTTACTCAATAGTTTTCAGTGTTTTTTTTTTTGGTTCCGTTACAACCCAAATAACTAAAATGAATGACAGAGTTGGGTACAAAGCATAGTTGTATATTCCGTTCCATTCCGGCCAGAACGGACGGAAAATCTCGTACCGGTATGCAAATCGGTACGAGACCCCCCCATTCCAGCTCGGGTAAAATTTCGGGGTGTTTCGGTGGATTTCAGTGTGTTTTGGCCGGTATGTATATTTCGGCCGGAATACTTTTCTGGGTTTTTTTCTCTCTTTTCTGGGTCTCGACTTCTCTCTCCTCTCTCTTTTGATCTCTACGCCAGTCCGCCTCCAGCAGCTGCCTCTAGCTTCAAGCCTTCAACCACATGGGGCAACCACAGGAAAAAAAATAAAAAATTTCTTCCTCAGTTTCTCTCTGTCTTGTTCTCTCTCGTAGATGTCAGGCAGTACAGAGAAGAAAATGATGAAAGAAATAGGGGAAAAACAAGCAAATGAAGGATAGAATAAAAAATAGCGTATTTTTTTGTTCTGTCGTTGTTTTTCTTTTCTTCTCCTTTTTCATCTTCTTCTTCTTTCTTCTTCTTTCTTCATCTTTTTCTCTCTCGTTTTTTAATACCGAGGTATGATTGATTAATATGTTGTTGTCAACTACTATTTTTACTTTTTTTTTTCTCTTTTAGTTTGGCAGCACTTTCACCCAGATGTGATTATTTTAATTTATTTTTTTTCAATTCTTTTGGTTTTTGCGGTCAAGATTGGGTTCATGGTTCACCTATTTTTATTTTTTTTGATTTTGAGCTCAAAATAAATGGATTTGACGTGAGCTCAAAATACAAGTGTAAGTTTATTATTATTATTAATATTAAGATTGATATGTGCTTATAATTTGAAAGATTCTTAACTAACAAATTATAAATTTTGATGAATAAATGTATAGAGGAGTAAATCATATATATATATATATATATATATATATAATAATTTGCGGTAAACCCGAAACGGAACGCCGGTATGACTGTATGAAATATCCCACAATGGCCAAACCGAAATTGAAATATACAACATGGTACAAAGGCTTCAAGTTGAAATCATTTCATAAATTTGGGATTTTAATGACAAAATAAAAAAACCAATGCCTAATATGAAATATGGTATAAATGTTGGCCCTTTTTATGTAATTTCCCATAAAAAGTTTGATAAGCTAAACACTGATGCACAAGAAGTACAACATGTTAATTTTTCAAAAATCGAAAGTGGTTTTATTTATGGGGGTATAGTTTTCTCAACAACAAAAAAAAAAGAAAAAAAGAAATAAAAAAAACTCTGGTGGTATTTTTTATGTCTTTGAGCTCTCCACCGAGTGTTTGGAAATTTTCCAAGCAAATAATGGAAGCTTTTTACTGTGTTCAGTAAAATTTCTTGCTGCACCCTAATCATAGGCAAAAGTGTGCTTCATGACCTTCTCAATGGATTCAAAATGAGTAGAATCGATCGCTTTAAATATACAGCTCGCTCCCTTACTCCATTTAAACTAAATGTGAATTTAATTGCAATTGATTTCGTAGTTGGTATTTTAGATTTAATCTAGATGAAAATTTTAGAAATAATAATATGCATGCTTAGCCAAAATTTACCCGTGGCTTTTTGGTGTCAAACAATCAAGTACGTTGTTCAAAATCACAGGATATATTTATATGCACATTTTTTCAACCATAGTATGAAGAAACTTTGGGTGCAATAATTAAGGATTGGGTAAGCTCCACACCAATGATATTTAATTAGAACGAAATATTATTTGCACAAGTACATGATTATCACCATCTAGCAGAGCAAATGCATGTAGCTTCAGAACCCGTAGTGCATGGTGCATGGCTTCTCAATTTCTCATTAGGTTTCATCCAAAATACCAAACTTCAAAGTCCCTCCATTTCATTTCTTTTTTTGGGATGAATATAGACCCTCCATTAGTTTCTTACTCTCCACCTACTTCTTCTAATGATGTCCATAAATATATTCCATCCACGTTCATCCTCATGCATTCCATATCATCTTTCTTCAAAACATTTTTCTCTCTCTAGCTTGCTCCTGTTTTTGCCCTTTGTACTGCTCTTGCTATTAAAGTATGCTAGTAAGCGAAATGTATATGAAAAACAAAGAAGAGAGAAAGAGAAAGAATGCAAAATGGAATAAGGAAGAGGCAGAGATGAGAAGGCAAGATGTAAAGGAAGCCAAAAGAGAGTACATGAGAAAGAAAGAAAGAAGAGAGAAAGAGAATAAAGTGGAGAAGGCAAGAAGAAGAAAATGAAGCCAAAACAAAGAGAGCTGAGGCTACAAAGGAGCAACCATCTAATTAAGCTTCCACCTCGCCTTCATACAATTATATAATAAACCAAAATATATATTAGATTAAGTTGAAAGGAATTCATACAATCTCTACTTTAGGAAAAAAAAAAAAAAAAAAAAAAATTAGATAACAGGGTCAGCTCTAAGCCTAAGCCTAAAACTCCCATTACAAAAGGAGTCTAAAAAATTATCGGATGATATATTAGTTAAAAAAGAAAAAGAAAAAAGAACATATGTGGATTATGCCGTCTATACCCCACTTCTAAGAGAGCTCCCAAAACGCTGGGCAAATAAAATCCAACCAATTGAAACCCTAAATTATTTAAAAAAATAAAAAATTATGAGTTTGCCAAATCTTCATTGAAAATCAAATTTTCCTAATAATTAATTTTTTCTTCTTTCTCTCTCTCCCTCTCTCTTTTTTAAGTTTATCAAATCCATATTGGTATTTACTAATAGGTGTTTATAATTAAAAATAGGTCAAATTACAAATTATACCCTTTAAGTTTGGAAAAAGTTCAATTTAGTCATTTAAGTTTTGACCGTTTCAATTTAGTCCTCTAAGTTTTGACCGTTTCAATTTAATCCTCTAAGTTTGTTTTTCGTTTCAATTTAGTCCTCTAAGTTTATTTTTATTTCAAAAACTTAAAAACAAAAACTAATAAAAATTATTTATAAAAAAAATTCGTGAAAAAAATTAAAAAGTTAAAGGACTTAATTGAAACAAAATCAAAATTAGAATACTAAATTGAAATGATCAAAATTTAGAATGCTGATTTAAATTTTAACGAAACTTAGAGGACTAAATAAAAGAATAAAAAATAAAATCTGAAAACTCATTCAATCGAATATGAATATCAATGGTACAAATCACATTCGTCCTCTGCTCACAGTAGCTCAGTGCAGGAGCTCTTTTTCTTTCTTCGTCTAGAACTTTTGTTCTCTTTTCCCTTTAATTCAATTCAAATGCATTTGCTCTTCAAACTTTCATATAAAAAAATTCCTTTGATCTTTGCCCCTCCACGTGTCAACAAAGACGTGGTTTTTAGTCAGATGAAGTCCATATATGTGTTTCATTGTTTTTTTCATTTTAGTCCGATACACTTTGAGTGAGAATGAGGCCTTGTACATTCCCTTTTCTCTTTTCTTTTGTTGACTTTACTTTCCCTGTTAACCCTTTGTTTCATTGTCTTTATTGTTTTTTATTTTATTTTTTATAGTGCTTATTGGAAACGGGCTTAGTGAGTTTTATTTGATTTTAACGGGTATGTCATGTCATATATCCTAATTGTAAATGAAAAAAATATCACTTTAATTAAAAATTAGTTAGGTCATAAATCTGTTAGCCACGTATACATATTTAATAAAGATTAACTGAATGACTAATGATATATGAATTTGAAACGTTAAGGACAATTTTTGCACGTTTTAAACGTGCAACTTGGGTAAACGTTAGAGACCAATAATGTATTTAACCCTTAATTTAAGCATAGATATGTTGTATGTTCTTTTCTTTATTCTTAAAAATGCCCACAAAATTGTGAGTCAATATAAATTCATTTCAATTAAAAGCTTAAGTTGTTTAAATAAATTCATTTCAATTTATCAAATCCATATTGGTATTTACTAAATTACAAATTATACCCTTTAAGTTTGGAAAAGTTCAATTTAGTCATTTAAGTTTTGACCATTTCAATTTAGTCTTCTAAGTTTTGACCGTTTTAATTTAATCCTCTAAGTTTGTTTTTGTTTCAATTTAGTCCTCTAAGTTTATTTTTATTTCAAAAACTTAAAAACAAAAACTAATAAAAACTATTTATAAAAAAAATTCGTGAAAAAATTAAAAAGTTAAAAGATTTAATTGAAACGAAATCAAACTTAGCGTACTAAATTGAAATGATCAAAATTTAGAATGCCGATTTAAATTTTGACCAAACTTAGAGGACTAAATAAAAGAATAAAAAGTAAAATCTGAAAACTCATTCAATCGAATATGAATATCGATGGTACAAATCACATTCGTCCTCCGCTCACAGTAGCTCAGTGCAGGAGCTCTTTTTCTTTCTTCGTCTAGAGCTTTTGTTCTCTTTTTCCTTTAATTCAATTCAAATGCATTTGCTCTTCAAACTTTCATATAAAAAAATTCCTTTGATCTTTGCCCCTCCACGTGTCAACAAAGACGTGGTTTTTAGTCAGATCAAGTCCATATATATGTTTCATTGTTTTTTTCATTTTAGTCAGATACACTTTGAGTGAGAATGAGGCCTTGTACATTCCCTTTTCACTTTTCTTTTGTTGACTTTACTTTTCCTTTTAACCCTTTGTTTCATTGTTTTCATTGTTTTTTTATTTTATTTTTTATAGTGCTTATTGGAAACGGGCTTAGTGAGTTTTATTTGATTTTAACGGGTATGTCATGTCATATATCCTAATTGTAAATGAAAAAAATATCACTTTAATTAAAAATTAGTTATGTCATAAATCTGTTAGCCATGTATACATATTTAATAAAGAGTAACTGAATAACCAATGATATATGAATTTGAAACGTTAAGGACAATTTTTGTACGTTCTAAACGTTAAGGATTAAACGTGCAACTTGGGTAAACGCTAGAGACCAATAATGTATTTAACCCTTAATTTAAACATAGATATGTTGTATGCTCTCTTCTTTATTCTTAAAAATGCCCACAAATTTGTGAATCAATATAAATTCATTTCAATTAAAAGCTTAAGTTGTTTAAATAAAAAATGTTGTGAGTGTACAATTATCATTGTCGACAAATTTCTCTTAACAACTTGATGTTTCAATTTTTTTAATCAGTATTCCCACATGATAAATTGTTAACATTATTCACTCAATCTTACATATGTCTATACACCAAACAATCTTATTCTCAATACCAAAATTAAAATTAAAATTAAAATTAGATTTCATTTTCCTTTCATCATGCATCACATTGTTCAGTGTAAAGTTAAATTATTTTTTAATAAAATTTCATCTATTTTTTGTTATATTTTACGATTGAATCATGATATTTAATTTTTTTTTATGAAATTAATTTTGGTTTGGTTAGTATCAATTCCCAAATAGTATAATAGATAATAAGTATTATAAATGAGTTATAAAATAATTTCTTACAAAATATTTCTAAATGCATTTCGCATTGCATGAGACATTATAATCGTGTTACTAATTTTGAAAAAGGTCGCGTCTTTACGATTTTTGGCCAGTGATTTTCTCTCTAATCATGAAACCTGGTGTATTTATGTTATACTTTGTTTATATTTTATAAGAAAACTTTTAACCTTCATATGCTAGTTTTCATCTTAAACTCTTCTACGTAAAATTCCATATTGGAATTCGAAGGGAGCTCTAGTTAGAATTAATTAGTTGGATGATAGAGATTCTATTTTGTACCGTAACAGAGGAGTGATTATTCAATAATCTATGATTACAAATAAATGTATAATACCTCTCTCACTTCTGATACATCTTTTTCTATTGACCTATGATACATCGTACACCACTAGCAGAGCATGCTTTTCCATCCACTTCTTTAAATGAATGAGTCTCCTTTTCCTATTCAGCAAAACAAAACAAAAAACAAATGTCCTAACGGTTTCCTTTTTTTGACACGCCAATTGGATTATTTTAATCAAAACAAACCATAGGAACGAACGAAGGTTTTCCTTTTTCCTATAAAATTGGATTATTTTAATTCATTTAATTCAACCTTAACAGATGCCTTAACCAAGCCCTTCTTATAAATATATTCCATCCACAATAGGCATCCATTACATCTCTCTAGCTTACTCCTATTTTTGCTGTCAATACCATCTTCCTCCATTACATCTCTCTAGCTTACTCCTATTTTTGCTATTTGTATTGCTCTCTTTCTATGGCGCGTCAGCTACAGGAAGAGGAAAGTGGTCTCTTTCAGCCAACCCAACCGGCCCCCCCTTCGCCGGGGACTGACTCGGTCGACCGGGATGAAAGGGCATTGGAGGGGCCGTGGCCCAGTAACGCGGCTCCGGCCTTAGTTCCCCAAAGGGAAAGGGAGGAGCTTGCCCGGTCAATACACCGGGTGGTAGGAGAGTCTTTTAATGTTCCTGTTTTAAACAAGGGATCTAGTACTCTTCATCAACATGAAGAAGAATACTCACTTGAACTGCCAGAACAAAATGCACCCATAATTTGCATTCCTACAATGACCGTATTCGTCCACTCCTCGATGCAGTTGACAGTCTCCGTGACCTTATGATCACAAGAGAAGACATACAGCTGCCCACCATTGTCGTAGTTGGTGACCAATCGTCAGGCAAGTCCAGCGTCCTTCGAATCACTTGCTGGTATCAACCTTCCTCGCGGTCTGGGAATTTGCACAAGGGTACCTCTCATTATGAGGCTCCAGCACCAGCCTCTTCCTCAACCTGAACTTGTCTTAAAATTCAATGAAGAAGTTGTTAAAACCGATGAAGAGAATGTTTCTGAGGCTATAAATCGTGCCACAGATGAGATTGCAGGCCTTGGTAAGGGGATTTCTGATACCCCTTTGACTTTGGAGGTGAGAAAAAATGGTGTTCCTGATTTGACAATGGTTGATCTCCCTGGAATTACTAGGGTGCCAGTACATGGATCAGCCTGAGGATATATATGATCAAATAAGGAAGATTATCATGGAAGTATATCACTCCCAAAGAGAGCATTATACTCAATGTTCTATCTGCAACAGTCGATTTTACTACTTGTGAATCTATCAGGATGTCACAGATGGTGGACAAGACGGTGAGAGGACTCTTGCTGTTGTAACAAAGTCTGATAAGGCTCCTGAAGGGCTTCTTGAGAAGGTTACGGCTGATGATGTGAACATTGGTCTCGGTTATGTATGCGTGAGGAATCGGATTGGTGATGAATCTTATGAAGAGGGCGAGTGGAAGAAGCTAAACTTTTTGAAACTCATCCTATGCTTTCCAAGATTGATAAATCTATGGTGGGAGTTCCTGTTCTGGCACAAAAGCTGGTGCAAATTCAAGCAGAGAGTATAGCC
Source organism: Fagus sylvatica (assembly GCA_907173295.1). Classification (NCBI taxonomy): domain Eukaryota; kingdom Viridiplantae; phylum Streptophyta; class Magnoliopsida; order Fagales; family Fagaceae; genus Fagus; species Fagus sylvatica. Next base: position 29,425,787 of record OU015767.1, on the reverse strand, counting down.
AAAAATTTGCCTGAGATTGTGAAGAGCATTAATGAGAAGTTGAACTTGAACGTTGCTGAACTGAAAGGAATGCCGAAGAAGATGTCCTCTCTTTCTGAGGCAATGACTGTTTTTATGCAGATCATTGGATCAGCCAAAGAATCATTGAGGAAAATTCTTCTGAGAGGAGAATTTGATGAATACCCAGATGACAAAAAAATGCATTGCACTGCTCGGTTGGTTGAAATGCTCAACCATTACTCAGTTGAACTTCACAGGAATGCTGAGAGTAACCCTGCAAAGAACTTTTTGATGGAGGAGATTATGGTTTTGGAAGAAACTAAAGGTATTTGGCTGCCGAATTTTCTTCCCCACACTGCATTCCTTACTGTCCTCCAGAGAAAGGTGAATGGAATATCGAGTATTCCAATTAGTTTTGCTAAGAAGGTCTGGAACTATGTTGAGGAAGTTGTAATTTCTGTCATAATGGATCACTCTGTCAACTATCCCCAACTTCAGTTATCTTTTAGACGTGCTGGCCAGAATCTTATAGCCAAGATGAAAGAGCGCTCTGTCGACTGGGTTATGGAGATTATTGAAATGGAAAAGCTGACAGATTATACTTGCAATCCGGAGTACTTATCTGATTGGAATGAACTAATGAGTCATCAACATTCCTTCTTGAAGGCCGTCTTGCCTGCTGAAGAATGGCCTTCAATTCCAATGGCCGTACCGCCTTCACTTTCGAAGGTCGGCATTCCTGAACAAAAATGTCCTTCAATCGGCTTGCGTTGTGAAAATAGGCCTTCATTTTCAAATTTATATCTTGAAGGTTTTGGGGAGATTGAAGTTAAGAAAATTAGACAATATCCTCATTTTCATCCTCATGTTCTACAGCAGGCTTTTGACATGAAAATGAGAATGACTGCTTATTGGAAGATTGTGTTAAGAAGATTGGTTGATTGTATGGCCTTGCATTTGCAGCTCTCTGTTAGTAAGTTGGTGAACAAGGAATTAGAAGAAGAGATTGTTGCTGAGTTGATGGGTGCTGGCGGTGGGATTGAGAGGATGCTGGATGAGTCACCCTCAGTTGATGCAAAGCGACTGAAAATTAACAAGAGTATAGAGTTGCTGCAGAAGTCGAAGGAAGTTGTGGCAAAGATCATGGACTAGATTGGTACCTATGCTGATTAGAGTGTTTTTCTGTTAAAGTTGTTTGCTTTCTATGCATTTGGTTTTGTCTTTCTTTTTATGCATTTGGTCTGTTTGAGTTGAAACAGTGAGAGTTGTATCATCTTTTAGTTGGTGAGGAGAAGCATAATTAGGGTGTTTTTTTAATTTCCTGTTAAAGTTGTTTCCTTTCTATGAATTTGGTTTTGTCTTTCTTTTTGTGCATTTGGTTTGTTTGAGTTGAAACAGAGGAGGTTTTATCATCTTTCAGTTGGTGAGTAGAATCGATTTTTTATTTTTTTTCTTGACTACCTAGTTAGCAAGTAGTTTTAATTTCTAATTATCTTTTAGAGTTTTCTGTAATTCAAGATTACAAAACCAAATTATTTACTTAGAACTGCAGAAGTCCTCGGAATAGGAAGGATCATTCCGAGGTAGAGTAGCTTCTGAGAATGCAATTTGTGATTATTATAAAACAGAATGAATAGCTTGGAAATAATCACTTGCAATAATCACTTAGATGAGCTGAAGTCCGTGAAATAGACAACCATTTCCTTGTAAGTGTGAAGTGGCGTCTGAGTCTAACTGTGAGAAGATCATATAACCAGTGTAGGATGTTTACTCTTTTGGAATGTTCACCTCCTGATGGGAGTGAATGAAACTTGGTTTTACATTTAAATACACTGGTTATCAACTATGTTCGGGCTCAGATATTGGTAATAAGGGAAAGAGAGTGATTTTTCTTAACAAAGGCTTCAAGTTGAAATCATTTCATAAATTTGGGATTTTAATGACAAAATAAAAAAACCAATGCCTAATATGAAATATGGTATAAATGTTGGCCCTTTTTATGTAATTTCCCATAAAAAGTTTGATAAGCTAAACACTGATTATGAAAATATATTTATTATAGTATATATATGTGAATTACAATGAAATTTTTGTTTATAAAAAAACTTATTTAATTTTTTTTGCCATATTAACATAGAAAATGACATACACCAAACTCATATTATTTGCACAAGAAGTACAACATTGTTAATTTTTCAATTAAAGGCTTCCCAAAAGTGGTTTTCAAAGCTTTGATAACTCTGGGGGTATAGGTGGGGGGATTTTTACAAAGGTGTCTTTGAGCTCTCCACCGAGTGTTTGGAAATTTTCCAAGCAAATAATGGAAGCTTTTTACTGTGTTTAGTAAAATTTCTTGCTGAACCCTAATCATAGGCAAATGTGTGCTTCATGACCTTCTCAATGGATTCAAAATGAGTAGAATCGATCGCTTTAAACATACAGCTCGCTCCCTTACTCCATTTAAACTAAATGTGAATTTAATTGCAATTGATTTCGTAGTTGGCATTTTAGATTTAATCTAGATGAAAATTTTAGAAATAATAATATGCTTAGCCAAAATTTACCTGTGGCTTTCTGGTGTCAAACAATCAAGTACGTGTTCAAAATCACAGGATATATTTATAAGCACATTTTTTCAACCATAGTATGAAGAAACTTTGGGTGCAATAATAAGGATTGGGTAAGCTCAACACCAATGATATTTAATTAGAACGAAATATTATTTGCACAAGAAGTACATGATTATCACCATCTAGCAGAGCACATGCATGTAGCTTCAGAACCCGTGGTGCATGGTGCATGGCTTCTCAATTTCTCATTAGGTTTCATCCAAAATACCAAACTTCAAAGTCCCTCCATTTCATTTCTTTTTTTGGGATGAATATAGACCCTCCATTAATTTCTTACTCTCCACCTACTTCTTCTAATGATGTCCATAAATATATTCCATCCACGTTCATCCTCATGCATTCCATACCATCTTTCTTCAAAACATTTTTCTCTCTCTAGCTTGCTCCTGTTTTTGCCCTTTGTACTGCTCTTGCTATTA
>OU015767.1:29324135-29422638 GCA_907173295.1 Fagus sylvatica | reverse complement strand
ATTTGATAAACTTAAAAAGAGAGAGGGAGAGAGAGAAAGAAGAAAAAATTAATTATTAGGAAAATTTGATTTTCAATGAAGATTTGGCAAACTCATAATTTTTTTTTTTTTAAATAATTTAGGGTTTCAATTGGTTGGATTTTATTGCCCAGCATTTTGGGAGCTTTCTTAGAAGTGGGGTATAGACGGCATAATCCACATATGTTCTTTTTTCTTTTTCTTTTTTAACTAATATATCATCCGATAATTTTTTAGACTCCTTTTGTAATGGGAGTTTTAGGCTTAGGAGCTGACCCTGTTATCTAATTTTTTTTTTTTCCTAAAGTAGAGATTGTATGAAGTCCTTTCAACTTAATCTAATATATATTTTGGTTTATTATATAATTGTATGAAGGCGAGGTGGAAGCTTAATTAGATGGTTGCTCCTTTGTAGCCTCAGCTCTCTTTCTTTTGGCTTCATTTTCTTCTTCTTGCCTTCTCCACTTTGTTCTCTTTCTCTCTTCTTTCTTTCTCATGTACTCTCTTTTGGCTTCCTTTACATCTTGCCTTCTCATCTCTGCCTCTTCCTTATTCCATTTTGCATTCTTTCTCTTTCTCTCTTCTTTGTTTCTCATATACTTTTCGCTTACTAGCATATTTTAATAGCAAGAGCAGTACAAAGGGCAAAAACAGGAGCAAGCTAGAGAGAGAAAAATGTTTTGAAGAAAGATGGTATGGAATGCATGAGGATGAACGTGGATGGAATATATTTATGGACATCATTAGAAGAAGTAGGTGGAGAGTAAGAAATTAATGGAGGGTTTATATTCATCCCAAAAAAAGAAATGAAATGGAGGGACTTTGAAGTTTGGTATTTTGGATGAAACCTAATGAGAAATTGAGAAGCCATGCACCATGCACCACGGGTTCTGAAGCTACATGCATGTGCTCTGCTAGATGGTGATAATCATGTACTTCTTGTGCAAATAATATTTCGTTCTAATTAAATATCATTGGTGTTGAGCTTACCCAATCCTTCATTATTGCACCCAAAGTTTCTTCATACTATGGTTGAAAAAATGTGCTTATAAATATATCCTGTGATTTTGAACAACGTACTTGATTGTTTGACACCAGAAAGCCACAGGTAAATTTTGGCTAAGCATATTATTATTTCTAAAATTTTCATCTAGATTAAATCTAAAATGCCAACTACGAAATCAATTGCAATTAAATTCACATTTAGTTTAAATGGAGTAAGGGAGCGAGCTGTATGTTTAAAGCGATCGATTCTACTCATTTTGAATCCATTGAGAAGGTCATGAAGCACACTTTTGCCTATGATTAGGGTGCAGCAAGAAATTTTACTAAACACAGTAAAAAGCTTCCATTATTTGCTTGGAAAATTTCCAAACACTCGGTGGAGAGCTCAAAGACACCTTTGTAAAAATCCCCCCACAGTTTTTTTTTTATTTTTTTTAAGAAACTATACCCCCAGAGTTATCAAAGCTTTGAAAACCACTTTTGGGAAGCCTTTAATTGAAAAATTAACAATGTTGTACTTCTTGTGCAAATAATATGAGTTTGGTGTATGTCATTTTCTATGTTAATATGGCAAAAAAAATTAAATAAGTTTTTATTATAAACAAAAATTTCATTGTAATTCACATATATATACTATAATAAATATATTTTCATAATCAGTGTTTAGCTTATCAAACTTTTTATGGGAAATTACATAAAAAGGGCCAACATTTATACCATATTTCATATTAGGCATTGGTTTTTTTATTTTGTCATTAAAATCCCAAATTTATGAAATGATTTCAACTTGAAGCCTTTGTTAAGAAAAATCACTCTTTTTCCCTTATTACCAATATCTGAGCCTGAACATAGTTGATAACCAGTGTATTTGGATTGCTAATTCAAAATTACTGCTCCTTTTCATAAAACACAAAAGACAGTTCTTCTAGAGGGCGTATGTGCCATGGACTTAAGGGGAGGAAAGATTGAATCAACTAGTTACTGAGATTTAGATGAAGGCATGATTTAAATGTAAAACCAAGTTTCATTCACTCCCATCAGGAGGTAATTTACTGTTTTTGCTTGGTTGCCTTAAACTGCACTCTTTTTGCCTCGTGAACATTCCAAAAGAGTAAACATCCTACACTGGTTATATGATCTTCTCACAGTTAGACTCAGACGCCACTTCACACTTACAAGGAAATGGTTCTCTATTTCACGGACTTCAGCTCATCTAAGTGATTATTGCAAGTGATTATTTCCAAGCTATTCATTCTGTTTTATAATAATCACAAATTGCATTCTCAGAAGCTACTCTACCTCGGAATGGATCCTTCCTATTCCGAGGACTTCTGCAGTTCTAAGTAAATAATTTGGTTTTGTAATCTTGAATTACAGAAAACTCTAAAAGATAATTAGAAATTAAAACTACTTGCTAACTAGGTAGTCAAGAAAAAAATAAAAAATCGATTCTACTCACCAACTGAAAGATGATAAAACCTCCTCTGTTTCAACTCAAACAAACCAAATGCACAAAAAGAAAGACAAAACCAAATTCATAGAAAGGAAACAACTTTAACAGGAAATTAAAAAAACACCCTAATTATGCTTCTCCTCACCAACTAAAAGATGATAAAACTCTCACTGTTTCAACTCAAACAGACCAAATGCATAAAAAGAAAGACAAAACCAAATGCATAGAAAGCAAACAACTTTAACAGAAAAACACTCTAATCAGCATAGGTACCAATCTAGTTCATGACCTTTGCCACAACTTCCTTCGACTTCTGCAGCAACTCTATACTCTTGTTAATTTTCAGTCGCTTTGCATTCAACTGAGGGTGACTCATCCAGCATCCTCTCAATCCCACCGCCAGCACCCATCAACTCATCAACAATCTCTTCTTCAAATTCCTTGTTCACCAACTTACTAACAGAGAGCTGCAAATGCAAGGCCATACAATCAACCAATCTTCTTAACACAATCTTCCAATAAGCAGTCATTCTCATTTTCATGTCAAAAGCCTGCTGTAGAACATGAGGATGAAAATGAGGATATTGTCTAAGTTTCTCAACTTCAATCTCCCCAAAACCTTCAAGATATAAATTTGAAAATGAAGGCCTATTTTCACAACGCAAGCCGATTGAAGGACATTTTTGTTCAGGAATGCCGACCTTCGAAAGTGAAGGCGGTACGGCCATTGGAATTGAAGGCCATTCTTCAGCAGTTCAAGACGGCCTTCAAGAAGGAATCTTGTTGATAACTCATTAGTTTATTCCAATCCAGATAAGTACTCCGGATTGCAAGTATAATCTGTCAGCTTTTCCATTTCAACGATCTCCATAACCCAGTCGACAGAGCGCTCTTTCATCTTGGCTATAAGATTCTGGCCAGCACGTCTAAAAGATAACTGAAGTTGGTGATAGTTGACAGAGTGATCCATTATGACAGAAATTACAACTTCCTCAACATAGTTCCAGACCTTCTCAGCAAAACTAATTGGAATACTCGATATTCCATTCACCTTTCTCTGGAGGACAGTAAGGAATGCAGTGTGGGGAAGAAAATTCGGCAGCCAAATACCTTTAGTTTCTTCCAAAACCATAATCTCCTCCATCAAAAAGTTCTTTGCAGGGTTACTTTCAGCATTCCTGTGAAGTTCAACTGAGTAATGGTTGAGCATTTCAACCAACCGAGCAGTGCAATGCATTTTTTTGTCATCTGGGTATTCATCAATTTCTGCTCTCAGAAGAATTTTCCTCAATGATTCTTTGGCTGATCCAATGATCTGCATAAAAACAGTCATTGCCTCAGAAAGAGAGGACATCTTCTTCGGCATTTTTTTCAGTTCATCAACGTTCAACTTCAACTTCTCATTAATGCTTTTCACAATCGCAGGCAAATTTCTCGCTATACTCTCTGCTTGAATTTGCACCAGCCTTCGTGCCAGAACAGGAACTCCCACTTTAGATTTATCAATCTTGGAAAGCATAGGATGAGTTTCAAAAAGTTTAGCTTCTTCCACTCGCGCCTCTTCATAAGATTCATCACCAATCCGATTCCTCACGCATACATAACCGAGACCAATGTTCACATCATTAGCCGTAACCTTCTCAAGAAGCCCTTCAGGAGCCTTATCAGACTTTGTTACAACAGCAAGAGTCCTCTCACCCGTCTGGTCCACCATCTTTGACATGCTGATAGATTCACAAGTAGTAAAATCGACTGTTGCAGATAGAACATTGAGTATAATGCTCTCTTTGGGAGTGATATACTTCATGATAATCTTCCTTATTTGAGCATATATATCCTTAGGCTGATCATGTACTGGCACCCTAGTAATTCCAGGGAGATCAACCATTGTCAAATCAGGAACACCATTTTTTCTCACCTCCAAAGTCAAAGGGGTATCAGAAATCCCCTTACCAAGGCCTGCAATCTCATCTGTGGCACGATTTATAGCATCAGAAACATGCTCTTCATCGGTTTTAACAACTTTTTCATTGAATTTTAAGACAAGTTCAGGTTGAGGAAGAGGCTGGTGCTGGAGCCTCATAATGAGAGGTACCCTTGTGCAAATTCCCAGACCGCGAGGAAGGTTGATACCAGCAAGTGATTCGAGGACGCTGGACTTGCCTGACGATTGGTCACCAACTACGACAATGGTGGGCAGCTCTATGCCTTCTCTTGTGATCATAAGGTGACGGAGACTGTCAACTGCATCGAGGAGTGGACGAATACGAACATTGTAGGATGCAAATATGGGTGCATTTTGTTCTGGCAGTTCAAGTGAGTATTCTTCTTCATGTTGATGAAGAGTACTAGATCCCTTGTTTAAAACAGGAACATTAAAAGACTCTCCTACCGCCCGGTGTATTGACCGGGCAAGCTCCTCCCTTTCCCTTTGGGGAACTAAGGCCGGAGCCGCGTTACTGGGCCACGGCCCCTCCAATGCCCTTTCATCCCGGTCGACCGAGTCAGTCCCCGGCGAAGGGGGGGCCGGTTGGGTTGGCTGAAAGAGACCACTTTCCTCTTCCTGTAGCTGACGCGCCATAGAAAGAGAGCAATACAAATAGCAAAAATAGGAGTAAGCTAGAGAGATGTAATGGAGGAAGATGGTATTGACAGCAAAAATAGGAGTAAGCTAGAGAGATGTAATGGATGCCTATTGTGGATGGAATATATTTATAAGAAGGGCTTGGTTAAGGCATCTGTTAAGGTTGAATTAAATGAATTAAAATAATCCAATTTTATAGGAAAAAGGAAAACCTTCGTTCGTTCCTATGGTTTGTTTTGATTAAAATAATCCAATTGGCGTGTCAAAAAAAGGAAACCGTTAGGACATTTGTTTTTTGTTTTGTTTTGCTGAATAGGAAAAGGAGACTCATTCATTTAAAGAAGTGGATGGAAAAGCAAGTGGTGTACGATGTATCATAGGTCAATAGAAAAAGATGTATCAGAAGTGAGAGAGGTATTATACATTTATTTGTAATCATAGATTATTGAATAATCACTCCTCTGTTACGGTACAAAATAGAATCTCTATCATCCAACTAATTAATTCTAACTAGAGCTCCCTTCGAATTCCAATATGGAATTTTACGTAGAAGAGTTTAAGATGAAAACTAGCATATGAAGGTTAAAAGTTTTCTTATAAAATATAAACAAAGTATAACATAAATACACCAGGTTTCATGATTAGAGAGAAAATCACTGGCCAAAAATCGTAAAGACGCGACCTTTTTCAAAATTAGTAACACGATTATAATGTCTCATGCAATGCGAAATGCATTTAGAAATATTTTGTAAGAAATTATTTTATAACTCATTTATAATACTTATTATCTATTATACTATTTGGGAATTGATACTAACCAAACCAAAATTAATTTCATAAAAAAAAATTAAATATCATGATTCAATCGTAAAATATAACAAAAAATAGATGAAATTTTATTAAAAAATAATTTAACTTTACATTGAACAATGTGATGCATGATGAAAGGAAAATGAAATCTAATTTTAATTTTAATTTTGGTATTGAGAATAAGATTGTTTGGTGTATAGACATATGTAAGATTGAGTGAATAATGTTAACAATTTATCATGTGGGAATACTGATTAAAAAAATTGAAACATCAAGTTGTTAAGAGAAATTTGTCGACAATGATAATTGTACACTCACAACATTTTTTATTTAAACAACTTAAGCTTTTAATTGAAATGAATTTATATTGATTCACAAATTTGTGGGCATTTTTAAGAATAAAGAAGAGAGCATACAACATATCTATGTTTAAATTAAGGGTTAAATACATTATTGGTCTCTAGCGTTTACCCAAGTTGCACGTTTAATCCTTAACGTTTAGAACGTACAAAAATTGTCCTTAACGTTTCAAATTCATATATCATTGGTTATTCAGTTAGTCTTTATTAAATATGTATACATGGCTAACAGATTTATGACATAACTAATTTTTAATTAAAGTGATATTTTTTTCATTTACAATTAGGATATATGACATGACATACCCGTTAAAATCAAATAAAACTCACTAAGCCCGTTTCCAATAAGCACTATAAAAAATAAAATAAAAAAACAATGAAAACAATGAAACAAAGGGTTAAAAGGAAAAGTAAAGTCAACAAAAGAAAAGTGAAAAGGGAATGTACAAGGCCTCATTCTCACTCAAAGTGTATCTGACTAAAATGAAAAAAACAATGAAACATATATATGGACTTGATCTGACTAAAAACCACGTCTTTGTTGACACGTGGAGGGGCAAAGATCAAAGGAATTTTTTTATATGAAAGTTTGAAGAGCAAATGCATTTGAATTGAATTAAAGGAAAAAGAGAACAAAAGCTCTAGACGAAGAAAGAAAAAGAGCTCCTGCACTGAGCTACTGTGAGCGGAGGACGAATGTGATTTGTACCATCGATATTCATATTCGATTGAATGAGTTTTCAGATTTTACTTTTTATTCTTTTATTTAGTCCTCTAAGTTTGGTCAAAATTTAAATCGGCATTCTAAATTTTGATCATTTCAATTTAGTACGCTAAGTTTGATTTCGTTTCAATTAAATCTTTTAACTTTTTAATTTTTTCACGAATTTTTTTTATAAATAGTTTTTATTAGTTTTTGTTTTTAAGTTTTTGAAATAAAAATAAACTTAGAGGACTAAATTGAAACAAAAACAAACTTAGAGGATTAAATTAAAACGGTCAAAACTTAGAAGACTAAATTGAAATGGTCAAAACTTAAATGACTAAATTGAACTTTTCCAAACTTAAAGGGTATAATTTGTAATTTAGTAAATACCAATATGGATTTGATAAATTGAAATGAATTTATTTAAACAACTTAAGCTTTTAATTGAAATGAATTTATATTGACTCACAATTTTGTGGGCATTTTTAAGAATAAAGAAAAGAACATACAACATATCTATGCTTAAATTAAGGGTTAAATACATTATTGGTCTCTAACGTTTACCCAAGTTGCACGTTTAAAACGTGCAAAAATTGTCCTTAACGTTTCAAATTCATATATCATTAGTCATTCAGTTAATCTTTATTAAATATGTATACGTGGCTAACAGATTTATGACCTAACTAATTTTTAATTAAAGTGATATTTTTTTCATTTACAATTAGGATATATGACATGACATACCCGTTAAAATCAAATAAAACTCACTAAGCCCGTTTCCAATAAGCACTATAAAAAATAAAATAAAAAACAATAAAAACAATGAAACAAAGGGTTAACAGGGAAAGTAAAGTCAACAAAAGAAAAGAGAAAAGGGAATGTACAAGGCCTCATTCTCACTCAAAGTGTATCGGACTAAAATGAAAAAAACAATGAAACACATATATGGACTTCATCTGACTAAAAACCACGTCTTTGTTGACACGTGGAGGGGCAAAGATCAAAGGAATTTTTTTATATGAAAGTTTGAAGAGCAAATGCATTTGAATTGAATTAAAGGAAAAAGAGAACAAAAGCTCTAGACGAAGAAAGAAAAAGAGCTCCTGCACTGAGCTACTGTGAGCAGAGGACGAATGTGATTTGTACCATTGATATTCATATTCGATTGAATGAGTTTTCAGATTTTATTTTTTATTCTTTTATTTAGTCCTCTAAGTTTCGTTAAAATTTAAATCAGCATTCTAAATTTTGATCATTTCAATTTAGTATTCTAATTTTGATTTTGTTTCAATTAAGTCCTTTAACTTTTTAATTTTTTCATGAAATTTTTTTATAAACAATTTTTATTAGTTTTTGTTTTTAAGTTTTTGAAATAAAAATAAACTTAGAGGATTAAATTGAAACAAAAACAAATTTAGAGGATTAAATTGAAACGGTCAAAACTTAGAGGACTAAATTGAAACGGTCAAAACTTAAATGACTAAATTGAACTTTTTCCAAACTTAAAGGGTATAATTTGTAATTTGACCTATTTTTAATTATAAACACCTATTAGTAAATACCAATATGGATTTGATAAACTTAAAAAGAGAGAGGGAGAGAGAGAAAGAAGAAAAAATTAATTATTAGGAAAATTTGATTTTCAATGAAGATTTGGCAAACTCATAATTTTTTATTTTTTTTAAATAATTTAGGGTTTCAATTGGTTGGATTTTATTTGCCCAGCGTTTTGGGAGCTCTCTTAGAAGTGGGGTATAGACGGCATAATCCACATATGTTCTTTTTTCTTTTTCTTTTTTAACTAATATATCATCCGATAATTTTTTAGACTCCTTTTGTAATGGGAGTTTTAGGCTTAGGCTTAGAGCCGACCCTGTTATCTAATTTTTTTTTTTTTTTTTTTTTTTCCTAAAGTAGAGATTGTATGAATTCCTTTCAACTTAATCTAATATATATTTTGGTTTATTATATAATTGTATGAAGGCGAGGTGGAAGCTTAATTAGATGGTTGCTCCTTTGTAGCCTCAGCTCTCTTTGTTTTGGCTTCATTTTCTTCTTCTTGCCTTCTCCACTTTATTCTCTTTCTCTCTTCTTTCTTTCTTTCTCATGTACTCTCTTTTGGCTTCCTTTACATCTTGCCTTCTCATCTCTGCCTCTTCCTTATTCCATTTTGCATTCTTTCTCTCTCTCTTCTTTGTTTTTCATATACATTTCGCTTACTAGCATACTTTAATAGCAAGAGCAGTACAAAGGGCAAAAACAGGAGCAAGCTAGAGAGAGAAAAATGTTTTGAAGAAAGATGATATGGAATGCATGAGGATGAACGTGGATGGAATATATTTATGGACATCATTAGAAGAAGTAGGTGGAGAGTAAGAAACTAATGGAGGGTCTATATTCATCCCAAAAAAAGAAATGAAATGGAGGGACTTTGAAGTTTGGTATTTTGGATGAAACCTAATGAGAAATTGAGAAGCCATGCACCATGCACTACGGGTTCTGAAGCTACATGCATTTGCTCTGCTAGATGGTGATAATCATGTACTTGTGCAAATAATATTTCGTTCTAATTAAATATCATTGGTGTGGAGCTTACCCAATCCTTAATTATTGCACCCAAAGTTTCTTCATACTATGGTTGAAAAAATGTGCATATAAATATATCCTGTGATTTTGAACAACGTACTTGATTGTTTGACACCAAAAAGCCACGGGTAAATTTTGGCTAAGCATATTATTATTTCTAAAATTTTCATCTAGATTAAATCTAAAATACCAACTACGAAATCAATTGCAATTAAATTCACATTTAGTTTAAATGGAGTAAGGGAGCGAGCTGTATATTTAAAGCGATCGATTCTACTCATTTTGAATCCATTGAGAAGGTCATGAAGCACACTTTTGCCTATGATTAGGGTGCAGCAAGAAATTTTACTGAACACAGTAAAAAGCTTCCATTATTTGCTTGGAAAATTTCCAAACACTCGGTGGAGAGCTCAAAGACATATATATACTATAATAAATATATTTTCATAATCAGTGTTTAGCTTATCAAACTTTTTATGGGAAATTACATAAAAAGGGCCAACATTTATACCATATTTCATATTAGGCATTGGTTTTTTTATTTTGTCATTAAAATCCCAAATTTATGAAATGATTTCAACTTGAAGCCTTTGTAGTTTGTACCCAACTCTGTCATTCATTTTAGTTATTTGGGTTGTAACGGAACCAAAAAAAAAAACACTGAAAACTATTGAGTAAACCTTATGTTTCATCTCAAGCTTGTTCATAAATCAGTTTGGTAGCCATTGAATTGGGAGGGTATAGAGATCTTCATTTATAGAAACAAATTTTTTGCTTAGAGTGAGAAAGTGAAAATGAATCTTCGTCTATGTCAAGAAATCAAAGTTGGTAATCTAGGTGAAACATTAATTTTTATCAACGGTTTCATTTTTCTTTACTCAATTACTGTAAAAAATAATAATAAAGATGAATAATAGAGATAAATAGAGATTTCAAATTAAAACAATTTCATAAGTTTGGAACGTTTATTGGCAAAATCATAAACCTATAACCTAATCTAAAATAAGATAAATTCTGAGACTTTCTATGTAATTTCCCTTAACTTTTTATCACCCACGCATATATCTGTTTGTGTGTGAGAGAGATCAAATGATAGTAACTCTAGATTTGAAAAGCTTCGGGTAAGTAAAAAATAAATATTGAATTACATATAAACTATAAACTATAAACTAGGATTATCTTCTTCTTCTTTTAAAGGGTTAATTGCATATTTAGTCCTCAACCTTTGGTCTTTGTGTTAAATTAGTCTCTAACCTTTCAACTGTGTTAAATTGGTCCTCAACCTTTCAACCTTGTATGTCAAAACAGTCTTTGCCGTTACGTGTAGGATGGAAAAGCTTTTGACGTGGCTAACAGTTTTTTTTTAGCAGTTTAATATAAAAATTGTGATGTGACCCATGCCAACTCGGTTATTGTTATTAAAAAAAAAAGGTGGCCAAAATATTAAGCGAGGTATTCATGAGGGTCCTAAACTATACATGCTCAGTTTCAGTTTTTTCGTCCTCAAGCATCAAGGCTTTGGAGTGAAAAGCTCGAATATTGCTTTGGCCCGTCCTGGTACTGCAAACTTTGATTGCAAAATTCATTTTTACACATGAAACCGGGGCTTTCTTCTTTTTATAAAATGGACCAAGATATGAGCAAATGGCTGGTAGAGGACGAAATTTGAGGAAAGCTTTTGAAGAAGCAGAAATGAATGCTCCTTCCAAAGTTTATCGATGACGAAAAACTCGAACTTGCTCCCAAGCGTGGAAAAACAGGGACGAAAAGAATAGGTTTTCAAAGCTTTTACATGATGGATGGTTGAATTCCCGGGACATGTTATGTTCAAAAAGTAACAAATTAAACCCTAATAGTATTGAATCCAGTACCAACGTTGAGAAGGTCATGGGAGGTTTGAAAAAGTAACAGATTGAAATTGGTGTTACTTGCATGAAAGTTGGGGTTTAAGTTGTTATTTTTTGAAACTTAAAGTTTAATTTGTTACTTTTGAAATGGCAAAGTTTAATGTGTTACTTTTTAAAATTTGGGGGGTTCAATTTGATACTTTGAAAATTATAAAGTATTAATTTGTTAACATCTCTAAGCTATAAGGTTTAAAATGTAATTTTCCTTCTTTTATTTGGGGATTTTTAAATCCATGGCTTCACCAATTTAACTTTGTTGTGACCTGGAACCAGCACCGCCTCTGCTTTGCGTAAAACTGTTGTGTGGAAGTACCCAATGTTAGCTGGGAAAGCATTGGTGGACTTGAGGGTTGAAGAGGGAGCTTCAAGAGACGGTTCAATATCCCGTGGAGATCCTGAGAGTTTGGAATGTACCCTTAGAAGTCTTGAAAAAATTAAAAATAGCATAAAAAAATTAGATAGCTTAATTATTTAAAGGCTATTTGTTATTTTTCGAAATCCAATCAGAGGGGAATAGGAGTCCGTTTACCTCTTAACCTCATTCAGAATTCCAAAACGAACCGAAGAAGTATATTGCTTATAAATGCCACAATTTTGCTTGTCTATACTGTGGCAAATGTTGATACTGCCAAAACACTATTTGCCAAAGGGCTTGCAAATATGCTATTAGAGAGGACATTCAGAAGGATATTGAGAGGGAAAAGAGGGAAGATTTAGATGCTATGGCAGAGGATTCTGCAGCAGATGAAGTGGCTGAAATCAAGGCAGCTCACTTTGAGGAGTCATTGAAGTTTGCAAGGAGTGTGAGTAATGCTGACATCCGCCAGTACCAAGCTTTTGGTCAGACATTGCAGCAATCCAGGGGTTTTGGGTCTGATTTTAAGTTTTCAGAGGCAGTAAAAGCACCCCATGGGATTGAGGATGCTGATCTTTATGATTAGTTTTTTAATAATGTTTTATTTTCTTTGTATTTCGTACAATTCTTTGCAGCTAGACAGGTTCTTATGGATTTTAAATTTAGATTTCTGTACCATCTTGCTCTCTGTAATGGACTTGAGCTTTGACAATGTATTGCAATGTCACTCTTGCCATAGTATTAATAAGAATTTCGATTTTCAAGTTCCTACCAAAAATCAAATAACTTTTTATTTCTTTATTAGTAAACCATAACTCAATACTTCATATATGAGTGTTTCAATCTGATGCAAGCAGAATTATCACAAAAGGAATCATTTTCAGTTTATAGCTTATTATGTATTTGTTTTAAGCATTTTATTATCATTTAGATATTTGTAACACTCTATAGTGAGGTGGCAGGTTGTTATAGAGTTTGTTATTAGATTCTGTTAAATGGTTGTCAAGTTGTGGGATATATATAACCCATGACTGAACCATGAAAAGGGAGCTTTTGGAGAATATGGATATTTGAAATCAAAGAATCACCTTGAGATTGAGTTTTCTCTCAGGGGTTTATGCAAATTTAGTTTCTGTAGAATTAGGTTTGCATCACAATCACATAAAATTGTTATAAGTAATTTTGTCTTCCATTGGTAATCTTATAAATGAGCTTTATCTAGAGCATGACTACTTTGCTATTTGAACAGGTTTCTGACAAGCAACCTGCTCACTGTGCATATTCTGGACTGGGTCACTAGCGTAGATAGTTGCTAGTATATGATTCATCTTAAATTCTGTATTAGTTTTGCATGACATTTTTTTATTTAAATTTTTTAAGGACTCTACAGATATAAATTATTTACAAATATGAATAAGAATAATGTTCAAATATGCATTTCTTTGGATGTTGATTCATCTCATAACTTCTTTAGGATCAGTAACAGATCTCATTCAATCATAAGCAATAGGCGCTGAAGGATTTTGATATTGAAAAGGGAAGCACAAGGAGTTGACAAAGCAGTGGTGAGGAACTTCACAATAGTTGTGAAGAATAAAATTTTGGAGATCCGCTTTTACTGAGCTGGGAAAGGGACAAAAGATGTCCCAAAGAGAGGAACATATGGTCCTCTTATATCAGCTATCTCCAAAAAGTCTGGTAAGTAACATATGTTGTATGTTCCGTATTCCTTCTTTTACATGGTCAGACATTTCTCTCTCACACTCTCTTTCATTTCTAAGTTCTAATTGTTTCTATTTTACAATTCTTTTGTTCCTGGAGTATATTGATAAAATAATATATGCTTAGCATATAGTGGACAGAGAAGCAGTCCCCATAACTACTGGATGCAATGTAAACTACTTGAAACAAGATTAATGTGCAGCTTGGTGGAAGACATATCGATATTTTTTTTTCTTATTCCTCTCTAATTCCTTCTTTATTACCTAACCTGTGTCTTGAACATTCGAATAGTATTTGGTTTTACACTAGTTTCACTTTCACTTTCACTTATGTATTTAGGATGCAATGTACAAAACCAAATGCAGTCTTAAAGTCACTATTCTTTGCTACTTCCCTTCTCTGTAGATTTCAACCTCCTGATGACAGAAAAAAGAAGATTAT
Source organism: Fagus sylvatica (assembly GCA_907173295.1). Classification (NCBI taxonomy): domain Eukaryota; kingdom Viridiplantae; phylum Streptophyta; class Magnoliopsida; order Fagales; family Fagaceae; genus Fagus; species Fagus sylvatica. Next base: position 29,408,692 of record OU015767.1, on the reverse strand, counting down.
CATTACAGTTGGAGCTGTACTTTTGGTGTCAAGCCTTATCGTCCTGATTTTAGGAATTCTTTGGTGGAAAGGATGTTTGTGAGGCAGAACATCAAGGGAACAAGGTAATTTAGTTCAGTTATCTTTAACTAGTCCGAATGCACATGAAGCTGTCCTATTAAGTTTTAAGATGCAGCCTAACATCTTAACCTTGTTCCATTCAGTTCTGAGAGGCTTAGATCTGCAAACTGTTTTTTTTACATTCAAACAAATTAAAGCTGCCACTAACAATTTTGATGCTGCAAACAAGCTAGGGCAAGGTGGCTTTGGATCCGTATTCAAGGTAACCTACAATTCCATCACAGTCTTCTATCTTTGTATGAATGCATTTAATACCTTTTTCTCTCTTTTTTTCCCCTTCACATTTTCACTGGTCCAGATAGACCTTATAACATAGCCAATAACACAAATTATACTGTCAATGCAGGGAACTTTATTAGATGGTACCATAATTGCAGTTAAGCAACTTTCTTCTAAATCAAAGCAAGGGAATCGTGAATTCGTGAATGAAATAGGCATGATTTCTGGTTTACAACACCTGAATCTTGTTAGACTGTATGGATGCTGTATTGAACGAAATCAATTATTGTTGGTATATGAATACATGGAAAACATTTAGCAAGAAAAAAAAGAATACATGGAAAACAATAGCCTTGCACATGCTTTGTTTGGTAAGCTTAATCTTTCATGTTTGGCATGTTATTATTTTATTTTAGAAAGAGTAGGAGTCAAATGTCATAAATTGTATAGGTTGAACTAAAAAGTTGGATATCATTGATTGAGATATCTACATATTACAGGTTCAGAGGAAGGCCGACTGAAATTGGACTGGCCTACAAGGAAAAAAATATGTGTTGGCATAGCAAGAGGTCTGGCTTTCTTGCATGAGGAATCGCCACTGAAAATTGTTCATAAGGACATCAAGATTACCAATATACTACTGGATAGGGACCTTAATCCTAAGATTTCTGACTTTGGGTTGGCCAAGCTTCGATGAAGAGGAGAACATGCACATTAGCACCCGAATTGCAGGAACTATGTGAGCTACCTTATTCTCTTTCCTTCATTCTGAACTTAAATTTTGCTTTTTTTTTCTTTTTTAGACAAATATGAATCATAATGGCTCTAAAGTCAAGTTGCTAACCTAATAGTAAACCAGAATAAGGCAGCAATTGAAGTCTCTCTAAAAAAAAGTTCAAGTATACACAGTACCATGGGAAAAGTGCGCACTTAAGTATTAATAGGAGCTTTGTATGCATTTGCTACCCAATTGTAATCCTATTTATTATTCCTGCTTTACAAATCATTTACATGATAAACATAGAAATAATCTGCAAAGTTAGTTTACTTCAATTTTATATACATTGAAATAACATCTCAAACCTCTCATCAAATAGAAACTGCAGAATACAACACAAGGATGAGAAAATTCTGTTTATTCAAAAATAAGATTTCATATGGTGAATGCTACCTCTAAATTGTTACTCGCCTGTTTATACAAGGAGTAAGCAATATAGAGAAACTTTAATTTATGTTCTGCTTTCCTGTATGGCAATTATCAACTTGCAAAGTGGCAACCTCAGTAATAAATCTGCATTGAAGTCTCAATTTGCACAAGACTTATCTTCTTTAAAATCAATAACATATACTGAGTTCTGCATTCCATACGTACATTTTTCTTTTTTTTCTTTTTCTTGGTTGGGTAGAGAGGGGGGACCTGAGTAACGATATAAAATGAAATTGTTATTTCAGTTAATGTTGGCAATATAAGAATGGCATGAATCTAGAACAAATTTCATTTTATTTTTGTGTCAGTAATTTTTTTGGGTAAATTATATTGACACCCCCGATGTTTGGTGAAACTAAATTCGTTGTACGATTGTTCCTTATTTCAACAAATAACACTCCACTCCAAAATTCTCAAAATAATTCACATTCCGCTCCAAAAATTGAGTGGTGTGAACAATTTTGAAGCACAATATCAATATTTTGGAGCGAAGTGTCAATTATTTTTATAATTTTGGGGGCGGAGAGTTTTTCTTAAAAATAGGGTATGCTGAGTGTAATTTCATTATAAACTTAGGGGGTGTTAGTATAATTTACCCTCTCTCTTTTTTAGATAAAATTTCTTTTCAGAAACAAGATTTTTTGTATTTTGCTTCAGTAGATTATTACCTTATCGTTTAAGATTTGTATTGTTTATACTCAGAAGAGTAAACATCCTTGTGGCTGACTTGGTGAACATTCTAAAACAGTAAACATCCTGCACTGGTTATATGATCTTCTCACAGTTATACTCAGAAGCCACTTCACACTTACAAGGAAATGGTTCTCTATTTCACGGACTTCAGCTCATCTAAATGGTTATTGCAAGTGATTATTTCCAAGCTATTCATTCTGTTTTTTAATAATCACAAATTGCATTCTCAGAAGCTACTCTACCTCGGAATGGTCCTTCCTATTCCGAGGACTTCTGCAGTTCTAAGTAAATAATTTGGTTTTGTAATCTTGAATTACAGAAAACTCTAAAAGATAATTAGAAATTAAAACTACTTCTTAACTAGGTAGTCAAGAAAAAAATAAAAAATCGATTCTACTCACCAACTGAAAGATGATAAAACCTCCTCTGTTTCAACTCAAACAAACCAAATGCACAAAAAGAAAGACAAAACCAAATTCATAGAAAGGAAACAACTTAAACAGGAAATTAAAAAAACACCCTAATTATGCTTCTCCTCACCAACCTAAAAGATGATAAAACTCTCACTGTTTCAACTCAAACAGAACAAATGCATAAAAAGAAAGACAAAACCAAATGCATAGAAAGCAAACAACTTTAACAGAAAAACACTCTAATCAGCATAGGTACCAATCTAGTCCATGATCTTTGCCACAACTTCCTTCGACTTCTGCAGCAACTCTATACTCTTGTTAATTTTCAGTCGCTTTGCATTAACTGAGGGTGACTCATCCAGCATCCTCTCAATCCCACCGCTAGCACCCATCAACTCATCAACAATCTCTTTTTCAAATTCCTTGTTCACCAACTTACTAACAGAGAGCTGCAAATGCAAGGCCATACAATCAACCAATCTTCTTAACACAATCTTCCAATAAGCAGTCATTCTCATTTTCATGTCAAAAGCCTGCGGAAGAACATGACGAAATTGTCTAAGTTTCTCAACTTCAATCTTCCCAAAACCTTCAGGCCATACCTTTGAAAATGAAGACCATTCTTCATAAGGCAAGCCGAGCTTTGAAAATGAATCGACGGCCATCGCTCCCATTGGAACTGAAGGCCATTCTTCTTTAGGCAAGACAGCCTTTGAAAATGAAGGCCATTCTTCAGCAGGCAAGACGGCCTTCAAGAAGGAATGTTGATAACTCATTCGTTTATTCCAATCAGATAAGTACTCCGGATTGCGAGTATAATATGTCAGCTTTTCCATTTCAACAATCTCCATAACCCAGTCGACAGAGCGCTCTTTCATCTTGGCTATAAGATTCTGGCCAGCACGTCTAAAAGGTAACTGAAGCTGGTGATACTTGTCAGAGTGACGCATTATGACAGAAATTACAACTTCCTCAACATAGTTCCAGACCTTCTCAGCAAAACTAGTTGGAATACTCGATATTCCATTCACCTTTCTCTGGTGGACAGTAAGGAACGCAGTGCGGGGAAGAAAACCTTTAGTTTCTTCCAAAACCATAATCTCCTCCATCAAAAAGTTCTTTTCAGGGTTACTTTCAGCATTCGTGTGAAGTTCATCTGAGTACTGGTCGAGCAATTCAACCAACCGAGCAGTGCAATGCATTTTTTTCTCATCTGGGTATTCATCAAATTCTCCTCTGAGAAGAATTTTCCTCAATGATTCTTTGGCTGATCCAATGATCTGCATAAATGTTAACGGATACTTTCTCCAGCTGTTCTCTCTGCTAGCTGTCCTCCCTGCTGACATACTTTCTCCAGCTGTACTATCTGCTAGCTGTCCTCTCTGCTGACCCTATGATTCAGGCTACAATTAAGGATGCTTATTTAGGCTATGATTGGGGAGCTAATTGTACATTATGTTATTGACTTATTGTAATTAGCTGTAGACTTTTCCTTCCTAAAATCAGCACCTGTACAGATTATAAATAGGAGCTGTTTACCTTCAAGTAATATACAGAAAATTCCAGAAATCTCTTTGTTTCACATGGTATCAGAGCAAGGCTTCTGATTCTTTAGAAAGAAATTTTTTTTTCCTAAAATCTGCTCCAGAAATCTCTGCTTTCTCTTGTCCAAAAATCTGCTCCAGAAACTTCTGCTTTGTTCCCTTGTCCAAAATCTGCTCCAGAAATTTCTGTTCTGTTCTCTTGTCCAAACTCTGCTCCAGAAATCTCTGTTCTGTTCTCTTGTCTGCTCCAGAAATCTCGGTACTGTTCTGCTCCAGAAATCTCTTGTTCAACAACTGCTCCAAAGATCTTTGTTCCGACAATCACAGTCTGTTACAGCTTGGGACGTTCTGCTTCAGCAATCTCTGTTCAGGTTAAGTTGATTTTTTTTTTTTCTACCTATAAATGGATCATCATCATCGCTTGAATGTTAAATTGGATGGCAAAAATTATTTTCTGTGGGCATCTTATGTGAAAAATTTTTTAGAAGGCCAGGAACTATGGGGATATATTGATGGGTCTATTACCAAACCCACTGCTGGTAGTACTAGTTCAAAATGGACTACTAATAATGCTAAGATTAAGACTTGGCTTATGGAGTCTGTCGAGGCCTCTATTGCCATCAATTTAAGTCCTTTGCAAAATGCAAAAGATATGTGGGATTTTCTTGCCCGTATATATAGAGTGACTAATAAAGCTAGATTGTATCAACTTGAAAAAGACTTGAATTCTTTGAGCCAGGGATCTAAAAGCATTCAGGAATTTTATTCTACAATGATGTTGCTTTGGAATGAGATGGACATGATGGACACCGACATTGCTGAAGCTGCTCTTACCACTATTGTGAAGATGCGACAAAGCTCACGTATGCGCCACTTCCTTATGAAGTTAAGGCCAGAATTTGAGCCTGTAAGAGCTGCCATTCTCAATCAAGGCACCAAAGCCAGTCTTGACGACATCATTGTTGATCTTTTGGCTGAAGAGACTCGTTTAAACTCCCTTTCAACCTCTGATGAACCCATTGACACAGCACTTATTGCTACCTCCTACAAAGGCAAAGGACGTGCTCTGAGTAGTGTGCAATGCCACTTCTGTCATGAGATGGGACATGTGAGTAAAAATTGCAGGAAGAGGAACTTTTGCAACTACTGCAAAGAGAAAGGTCATGTGCTTAGTCAATGTAGCAAGCGACCTCAATATAATGCACACTCCCTCAAGGCTTATTCAGCAGTTCTTCCTACCCCAGAGGATTCCAAAACAACTGTCTCCAAGCCTGCATCCAAAACAACTGTCTCCAAGCCTGCAATAGAAAATTCCAGCACCTCTGCCCCAGCATTCTCCCTCTCACCTGAAATTCTCCAACAAGTAATTCAAGCACTTCACACTTCCGGACTTGGTAAGCCCATTTCTAAAACTACTTGGATCTTCGATTCTGGTGCCTCTAATCATATGACAGGAAATCTACATGCTCTTGAGAAGGTTGTTCCCTATCATCATCATGGTAAAATCACAATTGCTAATGGTCAAGCTCTTTCCATTGAAAAAATTGGCTCACTGTCAATTCCCCTCACAGATTCTACTTCCTTATCTTTAACTGATGTTTTATATGTCCCTACTCTTTCAGCAAACTTAATTTCTGTTGGACAACTTGTCAACAAAAATTGCTTAGTTTCTTTTTCTCCTCTTGGCTGTTTGATACAGGACCTGCACACGGGGAAGGTGATTGGGAGAGGCCATAGGAAGGGGGAGCTCTTTGTCCTGGATTTTGGATCTACCACCACTTCACCAACTTGCTTTCTTGTTCCTTCCATCAATGAAATAAATTCTGCCAACAATAGTTGGAGGCTCTGGCATTGTCGTCTTGGCCATCCTCACTCTTTGAATTCTATATTTTCTTCTGGTGTTTTAGATAAACTTGATCATCAATATGTTTTTAATAAAACTTGTGAAAGTTGTGCTCTTGCTAAAGCTCATACTCTACCTTTTTCTCGAAGCTTGAATCATGCCTCTAGTGCATTTGATATTGTCCATTCTGATGTGTGGGGCCCTCCTCGTGTGGGTTCATTGACTGGAAAACGTTATTATGTGAGCTTTGTTGATGATTGGTCTCGATTTACATGGATATATTTTCTGCACAGAAAATCAGAAGTTATGCAAGTGTTCAAACAGTTTCATGCCATGGTCTGTACGCAGTTTAACAAAAAGATTAAGATCTTGCGTTCTGATTCAGGGGGAGAATACATTCCCAAGGAGTTCAAAGCTTTTCTCGCCTCTGAAGGCGTTGTGCATCAATGTAGTTGCACAGAACAACCCCAACAAAATGGAGTTGCTGAGCGAAAGCACCGACATATTCAAGAGATGGCCCGTGCTTTGCGGTTACATGCAAACTTACCAAAGGTCTTTTGGGCAGAGGCAGCAAATACTGCTGTCTTCTTGATTAATCGCCTTCCTACGCCTCTATTAGATAATGTGTCACCTCTTGAGAAATTACATGGATATCCACCCAAATACAATCTTTTAAAGATATTTGGATGCACATGTTATGTTTTGCTGCCAAAGACAGAATATTCAAAATTGGATGCAAAATCTGTTAAATGCATTTTTCTTGGCTATTCAGAGACTCAAAAAGGGTATCGTTGTTATGACTGGGAGGCTAAGAAAGTGAGAGTCTCCAGAAATGTTATTTTCTTTGAGAATACATCATTTTTTCCCAATTCTGATATGTCCACATGCACTTCTTCTTTGAATACAACTTCCTCTTTATCTTGTTTTCCTAACAATTTGCAGCCCCTCCTCACTTATAGCCGACGAGTACAGCACCCTCCTCCTATGCCTCCTCCTTCACCGACTTCGACTCCAGGCAGGGGCGGATCCAGGAATTTCATTCAGGGTGGGCACCTTTTGTCTTTTAATTTCAAAATTTTTCATATGCCACAAATACAATTCACAAATTACAAACGATTTATTCAAAGTTATTAATACCGTTTCGGTGATCGTTTTGGTTTGTCCATTGGAATAGAATATTTCGGTACCGGTATATATATATATATATATTGATTTACATATTTATATGTTTATTGATGAAAATAGATAACAAAACAATCACATTTAGATAATAATAAAATAAATAAAACCCAAAAATAAGTATAAAATATAATGAATAATAAAATAATAAAAAATTTGAAAAGTTAAAAGTCAAACTAAGTACTAGTGTACTACACCTGATTACACGTGAAGTAGATGGGCTAATGGTCGGAGCACGTAAAACAAAAACAAAAAAAAAGAGGGTAAAAGACTAAGGATGGGTTTGGGTTAGCTGTTTGAAAAAGTGTATTTTTTAAAAAGTGCGGTTTTAAAATCATGATTCTGAAAACATGATTTTGAAAATCACAATTAAGCGTTTGGACAAAACTAATGAAAAATTGTTGTTTTTGTCAATTGAGCGTTTGGATAATTTTAGTTTAAAATTGTCGTTTCGGAGGTAAATGATCAAAAAGGACTTGACTATACTGTTAATTTATAGTGTCATTTTTTAAATGCTATCAATGTTATAAAATCACAGTTAAGCGTTTAGTAAAACTTGTGACAAAATGTTATTTCTATGAAATGAACGTTTGGATAATAATAATCTAAAATTGTTGTTTCATATGAAAATTATAAAAAATGACTTAATTATGATGTTCAATATCTTATCATTTTTTAATATAAAAAATGTTAAAAATTGCCTTAATAGTAATAATAATAATAAAATATAGGACAAATATATTTCGGATTAGTATTAGCATTGTAGTATATATAAAATTCAATATATTATTAAGATCTTGACTAGACTTATCAATTAAAAATCTAGATATATATATATATATATATAATAAATATATACTAGACTTATCAATTAATAAATCTAGATATATATATATAAATAAAACGTAAAAAGGTAAAAATTGAAAGTTGAAAAAAAATATCAAGGAAAGGTAGGGACACGTGGTTGGGCTTAAGTTAAAGTGAAGAAAAAGCAAGTGTTAGCTGACAAACCAAAAAAGAAAAGAAAAAGCAAGTACTTCTTGTGTTGTCCCACAAAGAACAAAAAGAAGAAAAGAAGCAGAAGCAGAAGTGGAAGAAGAAAAGGCACCAGTTGAAAGTAAGAAATGAAAAAAGCTTGTATATTTATACCGTTTGTTGTTGTAATTTCATTTTTGGGCTTTTGAGGATATTATTTGGCTTTTTTCTTGTGTTATTTGGATTTTCTTTGTGTTATTTGGGTTTTTTTGTGTTATTTGGTTGTTTGTTATGTGTGGTAAATGTTGTAATTTTGGATTGTTTGGATTGTTTGATGTAATTTTAATACATTTATCTTCCTTAATTTTTTTTTTCTAAGATGTAGATGGGGATTTAAAACAAAAATGAGGGTGGGCACTTTAGCATATCTATATTTTTTGAATTTATATATACCTACTAAATTTTTTTTTTTTTAATTTGAGGGTGGGCACGTGCCCACCCTGGTCATGAACTACATCCGCCCCTGACTCCAGGTAATGTGTCTCCTCCTCCCTTAACTTCTCCCACCCCACAATTATCTCTTCGTCGTTCTTCTCGGATAATTAGACCCCCCGATCGTCTTTCCTTGTTTTCAGCACTTGATCCTTTGTCTATACCTCGATCTTATAAGCAGGCTACAGAGAGTGCAAAATGGATTCAGGCAATGAAGGATGAAATGGATGCCTTGGAAGCCAATGAAACATGGGACATTGTCCCTCTCCCTACAAGTCAGCCTGTGGTAGGCAGCAAATGGGTTTATTCAGTCAAATTGAAATCAGATGGCTCCTTAGACCGCTACAAGGCACGCTTGGTGGCTCAAGGTTTTAGTCAAGAGTACGGCATCGATTACGACGAAACCTTTGCCCCAGTAGCTAAGATGACTACTGTTCGCACTCTAATCGCCATCTCTGCTATACGAGATTGGGATATTTTTCAAATGGACGTTAAGAACGCTTTTCTTAATGGTGATCTTTCCGAAACAGTTTATATGAGACCTCCACCAGGATCTTCCATTGCCTCTCCTCATATGGTTTGCAAATTACGCAAAGCACTATATGGCCTAAAACAAGCACCTCGAGCGTGGTTTGCCAAGTTGAAGAGTGTACTCATAGGAGCAGGATTTCGTCAAAGCGAAAATGATTATTCACTTTTCATTTCATCTACTCCTCAAGGTAATGTTTTTATCCTTGTTTATGTTGATGATATTTTGATCACAGGAGATGATTCTCAAAGTATTATCAACTTGAAAAACGTGCTTCAACACTCCTTTCAAATGAAAGATTTGGGTTCAGCTTCATACTTCCTGGGGTTAGAAATTTCTCATAATTCCCATGGATATTTTTTGAGCCAACAAAAATATACTCAAGATCTTATCAACTTGGTAGGCCTTTCTGATGATAAACAGGTGGACACTCCTCTTGAGGTGAATGTCAAATATAGCAAAAATGATGGAGAGCCTATCACTGATCCGACTCTCTACAGAAGAGTGGTTGGAAGTTTAGTCTATCTCACGGTAACACGCCCTGACATTGCGCATGCTGTGCAACTTGTTAGCCAATTTGTTTCAGATCCTCGGAGACTGCACCTCACCGCTCTTCATCGCATAATCCGATATCTCCGCTCTACTTCTGATTTGGGCCTCCCTTACTATAAATCAGCCCTTCCTCAGTTGCAAGCTTATTCAGATGCTGATTATGGAGGATGTCCTGATACAAGACGCTCAACTACTGGTTATTGTAGCTTCCTTGGGAGTTCTCTTCTTTCTTGGAAATCTAAGAAGCAGCCTACAGTGTCAAAATCCTCAACAGAAGCAGAATATCGTGCTATGTCCGCTGTTTGTAGTGAGATTGTGTGGCTCCGTCGACTCCTAGCTGATTTTGGTATGACACCCTCAATTCCCACTCCCTTATTTTGTGACAATGAAAGTGCTGTGAAAATTGCGAGTAATCCAGTGTTTCATGAACGGACGAAACATATAGAAATAGATTGTCACTTTGTCCGTGAAAAATTTGAGCAGGGACTTATCACACTGCCTCATGTATCTACAAAGGACCAAATTGCTGATATCCTCACAAAGTCCCTTTCCAAGACCAATCATGTTCGGTTTGTGAGCAAACTGCTGTTACCTCTCCATCAGTTTGAGGGGGAGTGTTAACGGATACTTTCTCCAGCTGTTCTCTCTGCTAGCTGTCCTCCCTGCTGACATACTTTCTCCAGCTGTACTATCTGCTAGCTGTCCTCTCTGCTGACCCTATGATTCAGGCTACAATTAAGGATGCTTATTTAGGCTATGATTGGGGAGCTAATTGTACATTATGTTATTGACTTATTGTAATTAGCTGTAGACTTTTCCTTCCTAAAATCAGCACCTGTACAGATTATAAATAGGAGCTGTTTACCTTCAAGTAATATACAGAAAATTCCAGAAATCTCTTTGTTTCACAATAAAAACAGTGATTTTCTCAGAAAGAGAGGACATCTTCTTCAGCATTCCTTTCAGTTCAGCAACGTTCAAGTTCAACTTCTCATTAATGCTCTTCACAATCTCAGGCAAATTTTTGGCTATACTCTCTTCTTGAATTGCACCAGCTTTTGTGCCAGAACAGGAACTCCCACCATAGATTTATCAATCTTGGAAAGCATAGGATGAGTTTCAAAAAGTTTAGCTTCTTCCACTCATGCCACTTCATAAGATTCATCACCAATCCGATTCCTCACGCATACATAACCGAGACCAATGTTCACATCATCAGCCGTAACCTTCTCAAGAAGCCCTTCAGGAGCCTTATCAGACTTTGTTACGACAGCAAGAGTCCTGTTACGGGACTTGTTCACCATCTTTGACATCCTGATAGATTCACAAGTAGTAAAATCGACTGTTGCAGATAGAACATTGAGTATAATGCTCTCTTCGGGAGTGATATACTCCATGATAATCTTCCTTATTTGATCATATATATTATCAGGCTGACCATGTACTGGCACCCTAGAAATTCCAGGGAGATCAATCATTGTCAAATCAGGAACACCATATTTTCTCACCTCCAAAGTCAAACGGTCATCAGAAATCCCCTTACCAAGGCCTGCAATCTCATCTGTGGCACGCTCTATAGCCTCAGAAACATGCACTTCATCGGTTTTAACAACTTTTCCTTTGAATTTTAAGACAAGTTCAGGTTGAGGAAGAGGCTGGTGCTGGAGTCTCATAATGAGAGGTACCCTTGTGCAAATTCCCAGACCGCGAGGAAGTTTGATAGCAGCAAGTGATTCAAGGACGCTGGACTTGCCTGACGATTGGTCACCAACTACGACAATGGTGGGCAGCTGTATGTCTTCTTCTGTGATCTTAAGGTCACGGAGACTGTCAACTGCATCGAGGAGTGGACGAATACGGTCATTGTAGGATGCAAATATGGGTGCATTTTGTTCTGGTAGTTCAAGTGAGTATTCTTCTTCATGTTGATGGAGAGTACTAGATCCCTTGTTTAAAACAGGAACATTAAAAGACTCTCCTACCGCCCGGTGTATTGACCGGGCAAGCTCCTCCCTTTCCCTTTGGGGAACTAAGGCCGGAGCCGCGTTACCGGGCCGCGGCCCCTCCAATGCCCTTTCATCCCGGTTGATCGAGTCAATCCCCAGGGGCGAAGGGAGGGCCGGTTGGGTTGGCTGAAAGAGACCACTTTCCTCTTTCTGTAGCTGCGCCATAGAGAGAGAGCAATACAAATAGCAAAAATAGGAGTAAGCTAGAGAGAGGTATTGGATGCCTGAGGTGATTGTGGATGGAATATATTTATAAGAAGGGTTTGGTTAAGGCATCCCTTAAGGTTGAATTAAATGGAATAAAATGATCCAATTTTATGCAAAAAGGGAAACCCTTCCTATGGTTTGTTTTGATTAAAATAATCCAACTTGCGTGTTAAAAAAGGAAACCGTTAGGGCATAGGAGTAAGCTAGAGAGAGGTATTGGATGCCTAAGGTGATTGTGGATGGAATATATTTATAAGAAGGGTTTGGTTAAGGCATCCCTTAAGGTCGAATTAAATGGAATAAAATGATCCAATTTTATGGGAAAAGGGAAACCCTTCCTATGGTTTGTTTTAATTAAAATAAACCAACTTGCGTGTTAAAAAAGGAAACCGTTAGGGCATTGGAGTAAGCTAGAGAAAGGTATTGGATGCCTGAGGTGATTGTGTATGGAATATATTTATAAGAAGGGTTTGGTTAAGGCATCCCTTAAGGTCGAATTAAATGGAATAAAATGATCCAATTTTATGGGAAAAGGGAAACCCTTCCTATGGTTTGTTTTGATTAAAATAATCCAACTTGCGTGTTAAAAAAGGAAACCGTTAGGGCATCTGCTTTTTTTTGTTTTGCTGAATAGGAAAAGGAGAATCATTCATTTAAAAAAGTGGATGGAAAAGCATGCTCTGCTAGATGCTGTAGGATGTATCAGAAGTGAATAGAAAAAGATGTATCAGAAGTGAGAGAGGTATTACGTATTTATTTGTAGTCATGAATTACTGAATAATCACTCCTCTGTTACGGTACAAAACAGAATCTCTATCATCGAACTAATTAATTCTAACTAGAGCTCCTTTCGAATTCCAATATGGAATTTTACATAGGAGAGTTTAAGATGAAAACTAGCATATAAAGGTTAAAAGTTTTCTTATAAAATATAAACAAAGTATGACATAAATGCACTAGGTTTCATGATTAGAGAGAAAGTCATTGGCCAAAAATCGTAAAGACGTGACCTTTTTCAAAATTAGTAACACGATTATAATGTCTCATGCAATGCGAAATGCATTTAGAAATATTTTGTAAGAAATTATTTTATAACTCATTTATAATACTTATTATCTATTATACTATTTGGGAATTGATACTAACCAAACCAAAATTAATTTCATAAAAAAAAATTAAATATCATGATTCAATCGTAAAATATAACAAAAAATAGATGAAATTTTATTAAAAAATAATTTAACTTTACACTGAACAATGTGATGCATGATGAAAGGAAAATGAAATCTAATTTTAATTTTAATTTTGGTATTGAGAATAAGATTGTTTGGTGTATAGACATATGTAAGATTGAGTGAATAATGTTAACAATTTATCATGTGGGAATACTGATTAAAAAAATTGAAACATCAAGTTGTTAAGAGAAATTTGTCGACAATGATGATTGTACACTCACAACATTTTTTATTTAAACAACTTAAGCTTTTAATTGAAATGAATTTGTATTGACTCACAATTTTGTGGGCATTTTTAAGAATAAAGAAGAGAACATACAACATATCTATGTTTAAATTAAGGGTTAAATATATTATTGGTCTCTAACGTTTACCCAAGTTACACGTTTAGTCCTTAATGTTTAAAACGTGCAAAAATGGTCTCTAACGTTTCAAATTCCTGTTTCATTGGTCATTCAGTTAGTCTTCATGAAATATGTATATGTGGCTAACAGATTTATGACGTAATTAATTTTTAATTAAGATGATATTTTTTTATTTACAATTAGGATATGTGACATGACATACCCGTTCAAATCAAATAAAACTCACTAAGCCCGTTTCCAATAAGCACTATAAAAAATAAAATAAAAAACAATAAAAACAATGAAACAAAGGGTTAACAGGGAAAGTAAAGTCAACAAAAGAAAAGAGAAAAGGGAATGTACAAGGCCTCATTCTCACTCAAGTGTATCTGACTAAAGGAAAAAGAGAACAAAAGCTCTGGACGAAGAAAGAAAAAGAGCTCCTGCACTGAGCTACTGTGAGCGGAGGACGAATGTGATTTGTACCATCGATATTCATATTCGATTGAATGAGTTTTCAGATTTTACTTTTTATTTTTTATTTAGTAAATTTTCACCATTTCAATTTAGTATTCTAAATTTGATTTCGCTTCAATTAAGTCCATTAACTTTTTAATTTTTTCACAAAATTTTTTTATAAATAATTTTTATTAGTTTTTGTTTTTAAGTTTTTGAAATAAAAATAAACTTAGAGGACTAAATTGAAACAAAAACAAAATTAGAGGATTAAATTGAAACGGTTAAAACTTAGAGGACTAAATTGAAACGGTCAAAACTTAAATGACTAAATTAAACTTTTTCCAAACTTAAAGGGTATAATTTGTAATTTGACATATTTTTAATTATAAACGCCTATTAGTAAATACCAATATGGATTTGATAAACTTAAAAAAGAGAGAGGGAGAGAGAGAAAGAAGAAAAATATACTATTAGAAAAATTTGATTTTCGATGAAGATTTGGCAAACTCATAATTTTTTTTATTTTTTTTAAATAATTTAGGGTTTCAATTGGTTGGATTTTATTTGCCCAGCATTTTGGGAGCTTTCTTAGAAGTGGGGTATAGACGGCATAATCCACATATGTTCTTTTTTCTTTTTCTTTTTTAACTAATATATCATCCGATAATTTTTTAGACTCCTTTTGTAATGGGAGTTTTAGGCTTAGGCTTAGGCTTAGAGCCGACCCTGTTATCTAATTTTTTTTTTTTTTTTTCCTAAAGTAGAGATTGTATGAATTCCTTTCAACTTAACTTAATATATATTTTGGTTTATTATATAATTGTATGAAGGCGAGGTGGAAGCTTAATTAGATGGTTGCTCCTTTGTAGCCTCAGCTCTCTTTTTTTTGGCTTCATTTTCTTCTTCTTGCCTTCTCCACTTTGTTCTCTTTCTCTCTTCTTTCTTTCTCATGTACTCTCTTTTGGCTTCCTTTACATCTTGCCTTCTCATCTCTGCCTCTTCCTTATTCCATTTTGCATTCTTTCTCTTTCTCTCTTCTTTGTTTCTCATATACTTTTCGCTTACTAGCATATTTTAATAGCAAGAGCAGTACAAAGGGCAAAAACAGGAGCAAGCTAGAGAGAGAAAAATGTTTTGGAGAAAGATGGTATGGAATGCATGAGGATGAACGTGGATGGAATATATTTATGGACATCATGAGAAGAAGTAGGTGGAGAGGAAGAAATTAATGGAGGGTCTATATTCGTCTCAAAAAAAGAAATGAAATGGAGGGACTTTGAAGTTTGGTATTTTGGATGAAACCTAATGAGAAATTGAGAAGCCACCATGCACCATGGGTTCTGAGGAATAGGATCCTCTCCATTTGAAATGAAATGGAGAGAGTCCATTTCATGGTCAAGATGAAATGTTATAGATCTAACAATGTACATATTGCCACATCATTTAAAATTTTAAATGACGTGGCAGTATGTACACCATTAAATCTATGAGATAAAATCTGAACCATTAAATACACAAATGGAGAGGTTTCCAAATGAAAAGTATCCTATTGCGAGTTGTGAAGCTACATGCATGTGCTCTACTAGATGGTGATCATGTACTTCTTGTGCAAATAATATTTTGTTCTAATTAAATATCATTGGTGTTGAGCTTACCCAATCCTTATTGCACCCAAAGTTTCTTCATACTATGGTTGAAAAAATGTGCTTATAAATATATCCTGTGATTTTGAACACCGTACTTGATTGTTTGACACCAGAAAGTCACAGGTAAATTTTGGCTAAGCATATTATTATTTCTAAAATTTTCATCTAGATTAAATCTAAAATGCCAACTACGAAATCAATTGCAATTAAATTCACATTTAGTTTAAATGGAGTAAGGGGGCGAGCTGTATGTTTAAAGCGATCGATTCTACTCATTTTGAATCCATTGAGAAGGTCATGAAGCACACTTTTGCCTATAATTAGGGTGCAGCAAAAAATTTTACTAAACACAGTAAAAAGCTTCCATTATTTGCTTGGAAATTTTCTAAACACTCGGTGGAGAGCTCAAAGACACCTTTGAAAAAATACCACCAGAGTTTTTTTTTTTTTTTTATTTTTTTTTTTTTGTTGAGAAAACTATACCCCCAGAGTTATCAAAGCTTTGAAAACCACTTTCGACAAGCCTTTAATTGAAAAATTAACAATGTTGTACTTCTTGTGCAAATAATATGAGTTTGGTGTATGTCATTTTCTATGTTAATATGGCAAAAAAATTAAATAAGTTTTTTTTTTCAAAAATAAACAAAAATTTCATTGTAATTCACATATATATACTATGATAAATATATTTTCATAATCAGTGTTTAGCTTATCAAACTTTTTATGGGAAATTACAACATTTATACCATATTTCATATTAGGCATTGGTTTTTTTATTTTGTCATTAAAATCCCAAATTTATGAAATGATTTCAACTTGAAGCCTTTGTACCCAACTCTGTCATTCATTTTAGTTATTTGGGTTGTAACGGAACAGAAACAAAACTGATAACTATTGAGTAAACCTTATGTTTCATCTCAAGCTTGTTCATAAATCAGTTTGGTAGCCATTGAATTGGGAGGGTATATAGATCTTCATTTATAGAAACAAATTTTTTGCTTAGAGTGAGAAAGTGAAAATAAATCTTCGTCTATGTCAAGAAATCAAAGTTGGTAATCTAGGTGAAACATAAATTTTTATCAACGGTTCATTTTTCTTTACTCAATTACTGTAAAAAATAATAATAAAGATGAATAATAGAGATAAATAGAGATTTCAAATTTAAACAATTTCATAAGTTTGGAACGTTTATTGGCAAAATCATAAACCTATAACCTAATCTAAAATAAGATAAATTCTAAGACTTTCTATGTAATTTCCCTTAACTTTTTATCACCCACGCATATATCTTTTTGTGTGTGAGAGAGATCATATGATAGTAACTCTAGATTTGAAAAGCTTGGGTAAAAAAAAAATTCTCTTACGTTTTTTTTAGCTTAATTTTTCTTCCCACTAAGCCTGTGTTTGGATCCTCTACTTAAAAGTGATTTCACGGATTTTTATGCATAGAATGCATTCTACAAAAAATCTGAGATGTTTGGTTGGGATTTTGGAAAATGCAAAATGCATTCTAGGCAAAATGCATATTGCAAATTCTCATTTCTAGAGCAGAAGTCAGAATCATAAATATTTTGGATTCTGATTCTAGCTTCTACTTTTAATTTTTGCTAAAATAAATGAGACTCACTTACAACAGTTTATTACTCGAACAACTCTTTTTTCCCTCCTTAATTTTTCTCTTTCTTTCTTTTATTTTCCTTCCCTCTCTTTTGTTCCCTACTTTTTCTCTTTTTTTAATGTGTTCCCTATTTTTTCTCTTTCTTTCTTTTATCTTTGAAAAAGTATTCTCATTTTCTCATTTTGTATCAAAGAACCAGGGATTATTTGGAATGAATGTTAGTAATGTTTTTTTCTTTGTTTAATGTAAACTTGTTATGATGTGCTTTTTCCAGCACTTTATTTGTAATGTTTGGATTTTATGTCACATTATGTTTTTTCTTTTATTTGTAATGTTTATAAATATATATATATATATATATATATATATATATATATATAATATATATATATAATATATATAAAAAAAAAAAAAAAAAAAAAAAAAAAAAAAAAAAACTGAGAAATGGGGGAGGGGTGTGAACTGTGAGGAGGAAATGAGAGAAAAAAATGAGATGGGTGAGGGGGGATGTATGTGTGTGGTGGGGGAGAAGAAAAAAGAAAGGCAGGGTACATGGGTGGTGGGGAAAAAAAAAAAAAAAAATAAAAAAAAAAATATGGTGGTGGGGAGTGGAAAAGAAAGAAGAAAAAATTTTGAAAGGAAAAAAATTAAATTGGTTTTATTTGTATGTTCACTTTGTTTGGTGTAAAGTGTAGAATTAGGAAAATTTATTTAGAAGATTGTAGACACAAATTTCGTACAAATGAATCACACGGTCACGAAATAGTGTAACAAATAATCAATTTGTATTTATGTGTATGAAAGCGGGTACAAATCTCTAAAGGATTCTTTACAATAAAGAATACAATAAATTCCTCTGATTCTTCTCCGTGATGCTCCATGATCCAAGGGCTATGAAGCTTGATCTTGAATGGTGTCTGAATATTTCTGGGTTGAGTGTGTAGTTGGAATTTTTGGACTTGGAGTTGAGGGCCGTCGGCTTGATCTCGATCTAGGTTGAATGAAGATTTGAGAGGCGTCTCCCACTTTGGATTTGAAGAAGTCGAAGTACGCCTTGCTCTTGGATGGACAAGAGTGCTCTTCTTGAATCTTGAGAGAACTCTTCTTTTTGGCAGAGTGTTGGCAGGGTTTTCTCCTTTCTGACTCTGGATCCCCTTTTCTTCCTCTAAGGGAGTCTCTATTTATAGGCACTTTAAGACTTCTTCATTTGGGAATTTCCTTTCAGATTCTGGGATTTGATTTGATTTGATTTTGAATTTAAATTTGAATTTGGTCTTCCATTTAATTAAAACATTCCATATGCAGGATTCTCCATTTGATGTCGCCACATGGTTTCAAAGTTGTGACACGTGGCCTTGCATCCTATTGGATGCAATTTGTTGACTTGTCCATTATTGACACGTCATCACTTGACAATTGATTTGATCAATAAAAATTAATCATGATTAATCGGACGAATGTAAACACATCATAAAATTTTGACGTCTACAAATGCCCCCTTGAGACTTGGTTCGCGTACACAAAAAAAAAAAAAAAAAAGTTATACCTTTTTTTTTTTTTTTTTTTGGTGTGGTGAGCGAGCGAGTCTCGAAATTTCAGTTTGATGCTTTTGTCTAGGGCTTTTTTTTTTTTTTTTTTTTTTTTTTTTTTTTGTAGTTCACTGCGAAACAATTTCTTTTGGCAGTTCACGTGGAAGGCAAAGAAATTTTTTTATTTTATTTTATATATAGGGGATATTTGTTTATTAAGGCCACTCACACCAAGTTTGGGTGTGAGTTGAGCACTTAAATCCAAGCTCACCCTTGTGGCCCACGTGAGAGGCAAACAACACTAATATTGTGTTGATACTTTGCTGGTTCCAGATTTTTCTTCAAGAGGCGGCGCCTCTTTCTTCATATTTTATTTTTATTTTTTTTTCCTTCTCTTCTTACTAGGTTTAGGGTTACAATTACCTATAAAAAGGCATCCTCACACCCCCTCAATTTTCTGCCGCACAGTGTCTTCACTGTTTCTTTTCAAAATTTCTGTGATTTTCTGCCGCAGTGTGAAGCAAAGTCTTCACTGTTTTCTTTCAATTTTCTGCCGCAGGGTGAAGCAAAGTCTTCCTTTTAATTTTCTGCCGCAGTGTGAGGCAAGTTTTTCACTGTTTCTTTCAATTTTTTGCTGCAGTGTGGAGCAAGTTCTTCACTGTTCTTTTAATTTTCTGCCGCACAGCGTGAAGCAAAAAAAATTTTTTTTTTCTTCTTCAATGTTCCTTACTGCCGCAGGTCTTGGTTGTCACAGGTGCTGTCCTAGTTTGCAATATAGTAAAGCTTTTACGTGGGTTCCCCATCCTTTACTATTTCAAAAAAGAAATTTATTTTCTTGAATGCCGTCAACTTTAGAGTCACTGATTTTTTTTTTTAGCTGCAGTCCCATGCCGTCAACTTTGGAGCCAGTATATATATCTTTTTTTTTTTTTTTTTCTCCTTGGCCGCAAGTCTTGACCACCCCTTTGAAGCCAATATATTTTTCTTTTTCTTTCCCTTACAGCCGCACGTCTTGGCCACCATTTGCAACATAGTCAAGCCAAGCGTGGGCCCTTTGTCCCTTCCTTCTTTATTTTTTTTAATGGCCGCAACTTCCCCTATTTTTTTGTCATGAAATTGGTTGTCCCATGCCAACGTAGGCATGTGCTATTCCACGTTTTTTTTTTTTTTTTTTTTTTTTTTTTTTGCAGGAATTCAGTTTCAGGCTTCAATAATTAACCCACACACTGCGGTTGGGTTAACCTTGTTGTCTTTGTTTCGTTCTTCTTTGCTTCGACACGTCGTCGCCTCTTCGCTTCGACAACTTCGACACTGCGTTGCTTCTTCACTACAACACCACGTTGCTTCTTCGCTTCAACATTGTGTTGCCTCTTCGTGATTGCGTGGCTTCTTCTCTACAACACTACGTTGCTTCTTCACTACAACACCACGTTGCTTCTTCGTGATTGCGTGGCTTCTTCACTACAACACTACGTTGCTTCTTCACTACAACACCACATTGCTTCTTTGCTTCAACACTGCGTTGCTTCTTCTTCGTGATTACGTGGCTTCTTCACTTCGACACTTCGTCGCCTCTTCGCTTCAACACTTCGTCGCCTCTTCGCTTCGACACTGTGTTGCTTCTTCGCCTTGCAACTCTTATTTGTCTACAACTGCTTGGCTCACTTATCCGTCTGTCGCAGTTCTACTTTGTGACCGTCACTGACTTTGGTCTTGCCCCCTTTGCTTTGCTCTTTTTTCATGAAAGTTCATTTTTTTTTTTTTTTTTTTTACTCATTTTTTTTTTTTTGGTTCACTTTTCAGGTGTGCACCCAGTCTTCCTCTTCATCGTGGTTCTTCGTCTCTTCACTCATAATGGTTGTTTTTGTCGACTCTTCGAAGACTCCCAAGAATCAGTTCATCACCATACTGAGTCACGCGGACGAACCCATAGAGGAGGGGATAACTTTAGCAGTTCTTCCTTCTGCCAGTTTCATTTATTCTTCGTCCCCCGTAGATGTCAGTCGAACTCCCCACTTATCTCAGTGGTGGTCTGAATCTTCCCGCGAGCTCTACGACCCATCCAAGAGGGATTCGCATCCCGTCCAGTCGAAGATTTTTACATTGCGTTCTTCCCTCCATTCAGGTGTTAATTATACGGGTTTATTCCCCCTACTTGCGCGTCGTATAAACGTTGGTGAGGCACATTGGGCGACTTCCTCAAGAGCTCCTCTGCTCCAATATACAGGGGAGTTTTCTTACATTCCTAAGTATTGGGAGTGGTTAGAAGACATACTTAACCGGAATAAGAAAACCCTCACTGATGCCAAGATTTATGGTGCGGTCCGTGCCTCTCTATTCACTTATGACCGAAATGTCCATGCCATGCAAGCTTTCTTCGAGTATTGGTGTCCGGCCACAAATACATTGCATACATCCGTAGGAGAGATTTCTATTACTCTATGGGATCTATGTCGAATTGGAGGGCTCCCTTTGTTTGGATCTTTTTATGATGAAGTTGTTCCGAGCGCAAAAGAGATGTCATCCCTCCCTTCGAGTTGTGAGTACTTATTCGCTGCATTCCATCACCTGAGCCTCAAGCTTGGCGGCCCTGATTCGGTCACTTCTACTGAGTGGGTAGGGTTTTGGTTTCGTGGCTCCGTTAGGTATCCAAAACCTCCTAATAGACGGTCTTTGAGGAGATCGGTGAGGGGAAAGCTTTCCCACAATCCGCGCGGGATCATCACGACTCATCGTAATCAATGTCGTACCGAAGATGAGGAAGCCCCTTTCAGAATATTAAAAGTGTCGGAGAAGGCGAAAGAGGAGACCTGGCTAGCCGCTCTCTTGTCATGTTGGTTGGGGGAATTTGTATTTCCTGGTAAAGAGGCTAATTTGATTAGGCCTGGCACTTTCAAGGTCGCAAGCTCGATGGCTCGTGGTAAGAAGTACTGTCTCGCAGTCCCGGTCTTGGCAACTATCTACAAAGGCTTGAACGATATTGCGTCTTCCTCAGTCCCTAGTAAGTGTGACACTACATTTCCCGCACACTACTTGAATGCATGGTTGGCCGAATACTTCGCCACTCATTTCGACTTGCCTGAGGCTAGCCCACTTGATCCATGCATGGTCAGATTTTCTGGCGAGGGTGCAGCGAAGTATTTTGAGGAAGTTGAGGCACGAAAGCTCTTCTGTTCCATTACTAAGTTCAAGTTTCATCGTCTTGCGCTCTTCAAGGGACATCAAGAGATTTTGGAGGATAATGATCAGCTATCCGACTCCTATGTTGACTACTTTATTAGTCAACGCCCCAGCTATTTATCATCACGTCGCGGCGACTTGAGCGTGCTCGAGCCTTATAGTCCTCACCGCTTTGGTCGTCAATTTGGGTTCACTCAAGACATCCCTGGGGAGATAAAGGAAGATCTACGGGCTGCCCCCTTAGAAAGAGTCATGCATCTCTGGCATCGATGCCTTCGTATCAACACAAAGTCACAGTTTTTGGTCCCCTCTCGTTCCCCAAGTGATGCGGCCCCTTGTACGAAAGATTATATGGATTGGTGGTCCAAAAGATATGATGGTTTCTTCTCTAGCGACCCTAGTCAACCGAATGGGAACATTGGGCCAAGTAAGCTGATAGTCAAGTTGAAGCGGCGTCATGAAAGTGATGAACCTTCAGAGCATCAAGAGGATAACAAGTTATCTTTAAGGATTTCGGAAGGCACTGACGAGACATCCGGCATTGTTTCTACCTTTAGAGGGGCTGATAGAGCTATGGCATCTCATGCCAAGAAGTTGAATGAAGAGGATGGGATCTCCTATTCCGATCATGGAAATGAGGTAAGTCGAAATGACTCGGATCGTCATTGGCGACGTAAGAAATATAAGGACAATGTCATTGATGGTGCAAACCATGAGATTGTTATGAAGACGACTGAGCCTTTTATTGATGTGGACACACCATCTCCATTTTCTGGCGGTGATGAACAAGTGAGTCTTTCTTCCCTTTTTGATTCTGCTAACACGGAATCTGTTAGAGCCACTTTGTTGTCTTTTTAATGATCCCATGGTTGTTTCTGCCATCCAAGAACTTGTTGAGGATGAAAATCTTGACATTTCTTTGTCGCAGGTTGGTGTTGATTCTTTGAAAGAGGTAGACAAAAGGCAGTCACCAGTTGATGGTAGCCCTTCTATGAGTGAGTTTTCTGTCCAAGGTCTGGAGACTTTTGATCTTGCCACTAAGGTGATTGAGAAGCCGCATCTTGAGAAATCTAATGCTTCTATTCCCCCTTCAGGTCCTATCTGTAACCCTACGAAGGATATGGTTAGCAAGGTGCGTAGTTCGGGTATCCCGACTGCCTCTACAGTCTCGACACTTAATGCAGAGGACGTCATCTCAAAGGCTAGTCGCCATTATGCATTCATGTTGGGGGAAGGCTTAATAGAAAAGATCATCAAAACCCCTTTTGATTCTGTTGCTTCTCTTAAGGAAGAAGTGAGGAAGATTATCCATGCTATCAGACAAACAACAATTGTGGATGTGATGCCCTTACAGGATCGAGTTTGGAAGTTTATGGAGAATGCATCTCAATATTCTTCAATACGTTCTGCTTTTACGCAAAGGATTTCACTTGAAGTCAAGAATCAGAGACGCGCAGATGCTGAACGTCGCTATACTCTTGCACTCGAATCAGAAGCTATTGAGGCTAGGGATAGTAGTAGAGCTGAAGCTGAACTATCTAAAGTTTTGTCAAAGGAGACTGAGTTGAGGAAGGAGCTCGAGCTTTTGGCGACGCAGAGGGGAAAACTTGAGAATTCTATCTCCCTTCACGAAGAAAAGTTACCGCAATTGCAGGCCGCGGTTTCTAGAATTAAGGAAGAAATTTCAGAGATTGAGGCTACTCCAACCTTAGAGACTTCAGACCATGCCAAACTTCAAGAGCTACGAGAGCTGCTAGAGACCAGTCGAGAGGAGTTGAAGAACTTAGATTGGATAGGTCGATCGTCATTTATGTAATATCTATGGATGTAATGACATTCATTTTTTTTTATTAATAAAAGTTCCATTTTCTCTTCCTTCTTTTTTTTTTTTTTTTTTTCATATGTGACTGTACTTAGTAAAGAATACCAAGTTGCCTACGTACCCAAAAGGGATCAAGTCATAACGTAGTTCAAAGGAATTTTTTTTTTTTCATATGTGACTGTACTTAGTAAAGAATACCAAGTTGCCTACGTACCCAAAAGGGATCAAGTCATAACGTAGTTCAAAGGATTTTTTTTTTTTTTTTTTTTTTTTGTGCTCTAACTTTTGCCTAGGTCGCCTCTTTCAAGGTTTTCAACCTAACGAGCATTTTTTTTTTTTTTGGCTCTAACTTTTGCCTAGGCCGCCTCTTTCAAGGTTTTCAACCTAGCGAGCATTATTTATTTTTTTTTATGGCTCTAACTTTTGCCTAGGCCGCCTCTTTCAAGGTTTTCAACCTAGCGAGCATTTTTTTTTTTTTTTTTGGCAGCACATTCAAAGGTAATGGGAAAACATCAAGTACCAATGAAGTGTTAAGGTGGGCAGTTTAGGCTCCTGCCGAGGAGGGACTTTGGAACTTCATGCATAGTACCGCTTTAGGAATCTTGCGTTGATAGGACCTACTCTTATCCCATCTTTGTCAACTATCTTGTAAGCGCCATTTGTGTAAACTTCCTGAACGACATATGGGCCATCCCATTTTGACGTGAACTTGTTTCCAATCTTATGCAAAGTGTTGATTGGCCTTCGGACTGCGAGTACCAAATCTCCTTGTTGGAATGATCGAGGCTTGACCTTCTTGTTGAAAGCTCGAGATAGTCGCGCTTGGTAGCATTCAAGGTGTTGTTGAGCTTCTAACCTCTTTTCATCAAGTGCCTCAAGCTCCTCCAGTCTCAGTCGGGCATTCTCCTCATTTGTAAGCCCTTCTTGTATAGCAATTCGGAGAGAGGGAATTTGTCGCTCCAAAGGAAGGACTGCTTCGACGCCGTACACCAACGAATATGGAGTAGCTTGCGTGGGTGTTCTGTATGTTCGTCCGGATATGCCCATAACGCTTCTCCGATTCTCTCGTGCCAATCTCTTTTTGAGCGTTCCACTACCTTTTTTCAACAAGTTACAAAGGGTCTTATTGAAAGCTTCAGCAAGACCGTTGGCTGGCGCATTATACATGGAAGATTTATACTGCTTGAACCCGAACTTCTCGCATAGTTGGTCCATCAAACTATTGTAGAAAGGCTTACCATTGTCCGTCATGATGTAACGAGGGAACACCATATCGATAGATCAGGTGGGTTCGGATGAAATTCACGACATTTTCTTTCTTTACTTCCTTTAGAGATATAACTTCTGCCCATTTAGAGAAGTAATCGGTCGCAGCCAAGATGTATAAATGGCCAGCTGAAGACTTGGGCAATGGTCCTACGACATCGAGTCCCCATGCATCAAAGGGCCAAGAGGCAACCGTAGGATGCAGTGGTTCTGGTGGCTGATGAATGTAGTTTGCATGGAGTTGACATGCTTCACATCTTTTTGCATAGTCCATGCAATCCTTCACTATTGTTGGCCAATAATACCCCATTCGCTTTATCCGATGATAAAGTTTAGGACCAGATTGGTGGGCGCCGCATACTCCGGAGTGGGCCTCCTCCATGGCTTGATCAGTTTCTCCCTTTCCAAGGCATCGCAAAAATAATCCATCAAAGGATCGTCGATACAAGGTATCTTTATAGTAGATGAAGCGAGGTGCCCTTCGTCGTACCTCGGTCTTATGGCGAGAGTCATCAGGTAGCTTACCATGTTCTAAGTAGTCAATCAAAGGTTGGCGCCAATCCTCGTCCTCCACAACAGATACTGATATGGCATTTGTCTCACTTGTATATTCCTCCGTGAAAGTGAGTGCCCAACGATTGCAAACTGGCACATTCACCCTTTCTTCTGCTGACAATGCCAACGTAGTGGCCAAGTTGGCAAGAGCATCTGCTATCTTATTCTCACTTCTAGGAATGTGTTCTAAAGAGATCCCGTCGAACTCCTCAATTAATCGTGTGGCCAATCGGAAGTAAGGAACCAAACCTTCATTCCTGACTTCATAATGTGTTAGGAGTTGATTGATCACCAACTTAGAGTCCCCGTAAACCTCTAAGTATGAGATTTTCATGTCAAGAGCCATTTGGAGGCCAGCGATAAGGGCTTGGTACTCGGCCACATTATTTGAGCATGGTTCATTAAGCCTGAAGGCGAATGGTAACATGTGTTTTTGTGGTGACACAAAAACAACGCCTGCTCCTGACTCTTCACGGCGTGCAGCCCCATCAAAGAACATCATCCAAGGTGGAAGGATCTCCTGTGTATAACACGTCTTCATCTGGAAAGTCATCCGACAGCTCCCAGTCAGCAGGTATGGGATGATCAGCGAGAAAGTTCGCTAGTGCTTGTCCTTTAATAGCCTTTTGCGGAACATACACGATTTCAAATTCTTGAAAGGCCACAGACCATTTCGCCAACCGCCCAGATATTACTGGCCTAGACAAGATGTACTTCACTGGGTCCACCTTTGCAACTAAATGTATTGTGTGTGCTTGCATGTAATGCCTCAATTTGTGAATGGAAAAGAAGAGTGCAAGACACATTTTCTCTATGGGGGAATATCTAGCCCAATTCTGACATATCGTAAGATTGGTGATCCAGTTAGCTTTCGACTGAGATAATACAATGTCACAATTCTAAAACTTCTCCAAAGTGTGATTTTCTACTTCATTCTTCTTAAAGCATTGATGAAGTGTAGAAGGTACAATACCATTCTCGTGAAGCCAAGGTCGTCTTAACAACAAATTGTAAGAAGTCTTTGAATCAATCACATGGAAGAGAGGCCTTGTCTTCAAATCCTCCATGGTTACGTCCAGCCGAATAATTCCGATCGCCCTTTGACCTTCTTGATTAAAGCCTTGGATGACTAGTCGACTCTTGGAAAGCTCTTCCGTAGATATGCCAAGGCGTTTCATTGTCACTTTTCGACATTATGTTCACGGCGGAACCATCATCTATAAGGATTCGACTTACCTTTTCCTCACGTATGTAACCGGAGACAAAAAGCGGTCGATTATGTGGTTTAGAGCCCAATAGAAGATCTTCATCAGTGAATGTTATTTTGCCATGACAATTAGCGCATTGAGCAAAGACTTCTTCTGCAGCATAGATTTCATTCTCCTCTTTTTCTGTCATATTGGCCTCCCCGAGGTGCACTTCTTCCTCACCTTGGACAGAACCGTCTCGCTCATCAACCTCATGGCAGGATGTCATGTAGGCGGTTGTTACGAGGTCCTCCGCAAAATAGCCTTCGGGGAAAAACTCCCGCAATGTGATCGGTGAATGAGAATCCTTCTGGAGCACCTCTTCTATTCGAACTCCTTTCTGTTGTGTCTTCAAGTTATCCATCACCCTTCCTTGGCGAGGTGTCATTGAACGACTCATTTGGCGTCGTCCTTTTGCATAAATGACACGAGGCTTTGGATTGTGCTGTTTTCGAGGTTTCCTATGGGTCACAAGAGTCCAACCCTCTTCCTCACTCGATGGCTTATCTTCTATGTCAGCATCTTCTTGTGGTTCTAAACATGGCAAGCAAACGGGTTCAAGTGTTCCGAATTGGATGCGTTTGCAAGATGCCCCCTGTGTTAACATTAGGGGAGACTGCGTCTTCGTTGGACTTGGCGACCCGAAGGTAAACGTAGCATGATTTGACCCAACGGCTTCATCCAGATCTAAGAGGATTTTACCCTCTCTTGCGAGCCTCAAAATAAGATCCTTCAAAACGAAACACTTCTCCACTGTATGACTTACAACCCGATGGTATTTGCAGTACTTTGGGTCATTGGTACGCCCCATTTCCTCTGGCCGCTTGCATTCTGGCAGTTTAATAATCTCCTTCTCTAATAGGTCTTCAAGCATGCCTGGAACATCAGAGTCTGGAAATGGGTATGTCTTCTCTTCCATCTCTTTCAGCGTCAACCGGCGTCTCTCCCTTTCTTGAGATGGACCCCTCGTTCTGTCCTCTTTCTTCTCCTTTGCAGAGATTCTGACGGGTTCTGCAGCGACGGCCATGGATTCTTTGATCACGGGTTTCGAGGACTTATCACCCTTCTTTACATCCTTCCTCTCCTTACGATGTTCAGCAATAGGTAGATTCTTCTCTCCCCTACTAGCCAAGCTTAGTTCCATATCATGCGCTCGGGTCGCAAGTTCTTCAAAGGTACGAGGCTTGATGCCTTGGAGAATGTAGAGCAGTCCCCAATGCATGCCTTGGATGCACATTTCTACTCCAGAAGTTTCGGAAAGTCGATCTTTGCAATCAAGGCTTAACGAGCGCCATCGGTTGATGTAGTCAACGACGGGTTCATCCTTCCATTGCTTTGTATTGGTAAGTTCCATCATGCTCACAGTACGGCGAGTGCTGTAGAAGCGATTCAAGAACTCCCTTTCCATGTGCTCCCAATTATCAATGGATTCGGGCTCTAAATCAGTGTACCAATCGAAAGCGTTTCCTCGAAGAGAACGAACGAATTGCTTTGTGAGCAAGTCTCCATCCGTGCCAGCATTATTGCACGTCTCGACAAAGTGGGCGACATGTTGCTTAGGGTTCCCTTTCCCGTCGAATTGTTGAAACTTTGGAGGTTGATAGCCTGGAGGCATCCGTAAACTATCAATCCTCTTGGTGTACGGTTTTGAATACATAAGAGTACTCTGAGGCGCACCACCATATTGAGCTCGAATAGTGTTCGTTATCATGTCGTGCAACTGCTGGACTGACAAGGAGGCGATGGAGGTAGAGTTCGTATGTTGGTCCTCAACTCTCTTATGACCATCTTGGGGGGTGCGCTGGTGAACATGGGGCCGTTGCTGGATTCCCCATGATTGTGAACTTCGAGCTTGTTCATGAGGGTAGCAATCTGGAGGTCCTTTTCCTCCACAGTCTTAGTAAGTTTTGAGATAGCACGTTCCATTGCAACAATCCTCTCATCCACAACAGCGGTTTCAGTCATCATAGCTGGCATGGCTATTGTGCGTGATGAGTCTTCAGAGAAGGCAGATGTTGTAGCCCTTCGAGGAGATCCCGGGGAGGAACCTGACTGCGAATCGGTGCTCGACTCGGCATCTGGTGCAGAATAGGATGAGTTACCCCTTGCTGTCGAGTCTTCTGAAACGAGAGGCGTGTCTCCCACACTTTTGGATGTACGTCTGCCTGCCCCTAAAGTGTCTAGTGAGATGACTGTTTTAGGTTGAGGCTGGGCTTTGGTGAGATTTCTCGTAGAAGTTTCTCCGGCGGTCCTTTGTGCCGTAGGAAGTCCCATTGCCTTCGATCTGTTTCGAGTCATGGGGCCTGTAGAAGTGCTGCTACTTGTTGAACCCCCAACATTCTTGGTGGTGGTCTTGGGGATGTGAGCCTTTCCTGAAGCCATTGAATCCGGCGTGTTGAAGACTCGAAGATCTTGAAACGGAGAAAGAGATGAGAGGTAGAGAAGGTCCCACTGGGCGTGCCAGAAATTTGTAGACACAAATTTCGTACAGATGAATCACACGGTCACGAAATAATGTAACAAATAATCAATTTGTATTTATATGTATGAAAGCGGGTACAAATCTCTAAAGGATTCTTTACAATAAAGAATACAATAAATTCCTCTGATTCTTCTCCGTGACGCTCCACGATCCAAGGGCTATGAAGCTTGATCTTGAATGGTGTCTGAATATTTCTGGGTTGAGTGTGTAGTTGGAATTTTTGGACTTGGAGTTGAGGGCCGTCGGCTTGATCTCGATCTAGGTTGAATGAAGATTTGAGAGGCGTCTCCCACTTTGGATTTGAAGAAGTCGAAGTACGCCTTGCTCTTGGATGGACAAGAGTGCTCTTCTTGAATCTTGAGAGAACTCTTCTTTTTGGCAGAGTGTTGGCAGGGTTTTCTCCTTCTGACTCTGGATCCCCTTTTCTTCCCTAAGGAGTCTCTATTTATAGGCACTTTAAGACTCCTTCATTTGGAATTTCCTTTTCAGCATTTAATGGGATTTGATTTGATTTAATTTGATTTGATTTTGAATTTAAATTTGAATTTGGTCTTCCATTTAATTAAAACATTCCATATGCAGGATTCTCCATTTGATGTCGCCACATGGTTTCAAAGTTGTGACACGTGGCCTTGCCCTATTGGCTGCAATTTGTTGACTTGTCCATTATTGACACGTCATCACTTGACAATTGATTTGATCAATAAAAATTAATCATGATTAATCGGACGAATGTAAACACATCATAAAATTTTGACGTCTACAAAGATGTCTATGATATTTTTTATCATAAATAGTTTGTGTATATCTCTATTACACACACAATACACATTTCTCTATATTTTTTTATTACATTGTTCAAATTTTATAAAAATGTGTGCAAGGAGATGTGCACAAATCATGACCTATTTTTTTTTTTATTAGTAGACATTAATTTAAATCACAACGTAATATTTTATTTCTTTATTACATTGTTAATTTTGTATTGGTAGTAAATGTATTTTTAGCCTTGTATTGAGATATTTAAAAAAAAAAAATGTTAATTACATAATGTATACTAATAATATATTATTTAATAGGAAGAATGCATTCTTTAAAATACCAACCAAACACAATTCCTTTCAGCATAATCACTTCTTATAAATATTTTCAATATTTTACCAAATGCACTATTTTCAGCAAAACGCATTCTAAATAATGCATTCTCGAGAATGCATTCTAGCAGGAATGCATTTTCTAGAATGCATTCTCAAAATAGAGGATCCAAACACAGGCTAACTATAAACTAGGATTATCTTCTTCTTTTTATAAAAGGTTAATTACGTATTTAGTCCTCAACCTTTAGTCCTTGTGTCAAATTAGTCTCTAACCTTTTAACTGTGTCAAATTAGTCCTCAACCTTTCAATCTTATGTCAAAATAGTCTTTGCTGTAAAGTGTTAGATGGAAAAGCTTGACGTGGCTAACGGTTCTTTTTTTTGTAATATAAGGTTCTTTTTTTTTTAATATAAAAATTGTGATGTGACATGCCAACTCAGATTAAAAAAAAAAAAAAAAAAAAGGCCAAAATATTGTTTTCGTCCCTAAACTATACATAAGTTTCGTTTTTCGTCCCTGAACTTTAAAAAAGTTCATTTTTACACATGAATTTCATCTTTTTATAAAAAATAAAAATAAAAAACTCCAAGGACGAAATTCATACGTAAAAATGAACTTTTTCAAAGTTCAAGAACGAAAAACAAATTTTTCAGAGTTCAGATATCGAAAACAATAGTTTTAAAATTAACAAATTAAACCCCAAAATTTTTAAAAATAACAAATTAAATCCTATAGTTTTAAAAGTAACAAATTAAACGATAAAGTTTCAAAAAGTAACAAATTAAACCCATATTTTACTTGCATGAGTTGGGTTTAATTTGTTACTTTTTGAAACTATAAGGTTTAATTTGTTACTTTTGAAATCTCAAAAGTTTAATGTGTTACTTTTTAAAACTTTGAGGGTTAATTTGTTACTTTGAAAACTATAGGGTATAATTTGTTAACATCCCTAAACTATAAGGTTTAAAATGTAATTTTTTCCTACTTTTATTTGGGGTTTTTAAATATTTCCCTTTAAAGTTGTGACCTAATTTAAAACAACCCATGCACTTTTTTGTATGTGACAGAGGTATTAGAAGTCTTGAAAAAAAAAAAAAAAAAAAAAAAAAAAAAAAAAAAAAAAAAAAAAAAAAAATACTTAATTATTTAAAAAATTTGTTTAATTTTTCGAAATCCAATCGGAATAGGAGTCCGTTTACCTCCTAGAATTCCGAATCAAATCGAAGAAGTATATTGCTTATAAATCAAAGTTGTATATTTCATTCCATTCCGGCCGGAACGGCCGGAAAATCTCGTACCGGTGTGCAAACCGGAACGAGAAACCCTCTTATTTCACCTCGGAAAAAATTTTGGCCCATCTCGACATGTTTCAGTCATTCCGGCCAATTTTGGCCAATATACTAATTTCGGCCAGCATGAAAAAAAAAAAAAAAAATAATCACCGTGAGCTTTCTCTGTTCTCCTTCTTCTCCGCCCCTTCTTCTTCTTCTTCTTCTTCCTTCTTCTTCTTTCTTCTTTCTTCTTCTTCTCGGTTTTTTCCGCCCACCTCCTTCTTCTTCTTCTTCTTCTTTTTTGTTTTTTCCGCCGAAGCTCTCTCTCTGACTCTCTGCGTCTTCCCCTTCTTCTTCTTCTTCTTTTTCTTCTTCTCTCCTTCCCCACTCCTTTTTCTTCTTCTTCTTCTACTTCTTTTTGTTTTTTTCGCCGAAGCTCTCTTTCTCTGACTCTCCCTGTAACCTTTCTTTTCTTTGCTTTTTTTCCTTTCCTTTTTGGTTTGAGTGCCCTTCACATGTGTTAGCCGTACCTTTTCTTCTCTGTGCCTTTTTGGTTTAGAAGGAACTTTTCAAATGTTCACACTATTTAACTCTTCTATTTTACACTTTGAGATGAATTTTACTCTTTTGATTTTTTTTATTTTTTTATTATCTTAAGTGGTACTTCTTTAAGTTTCATATTTCTATTATTTATTATTCAAAATACAAGTGTAAGCTTATTATTATTATTAATATTAAGATTGATATGTGCTTATAATTTGAAAGATTCTTAACTAACAAATTATAAATTTTGATGAATAAATGTATAGAGTAGTAAATCAAATATATATATATATATATATATATTTGCAGTAAACCCGAAACGGAAACGCCGGTATTGACCAGTACCGAAATATCTCATTCCAATGGCCAAACCGAAACGGGTGCCGAAACGGTATCTACAACTTTGTTATAAATACCAAAATGCCTCTCTATACTCAAAATACTCAAAACCGTTGCTTAATCGCTTCCACTCCTTTGCTTTTCTTTCCCATGAAGAAGAATAAGAACAAGGCTCCCAATAGGCTCATCGTGGACGAACCCATCAACAACGACGACAACTCTCTCGTCGTACTACACCCAGATACCATGGACACCCTCAACTTCTTTCATGGTGACACGGTCTTGATCAAAGGAAAGAAGAGGCGGGACACAGTTTGCATTGTTCTCGGCGATGACGCTTGTGACAACTCTAAGGTATTGATGAATAAGGTGATGCGGTCCAATCTCAGAGTCAGGCTTGGTGATGTGGTTTCTCTTCATCAATGCCCCAATGTTAAGTACGGCAACAAAGTTCACGTTCTTCCTCTTGATGACACAGTCGAAGGCCTTACTGGGAATCTCTTTGATGCTTATTTGAAGCCTTATTTTATGGACTCGTATAGGCCGGTGAGGAAAGGTGATCTTTTTCTTGTGAGAGGTGGAATGAGGAGTGTTGAGTTTAAGGTTATGGAGACTGATCCTGAAGAGTATTGCGTGGTTGCGCCGGACACTCAAGTTTACTGTGAAGGAGAGCCTGTGAAGAGAGAAGATGAGGAAAGATTGGATGAGATTGGTTATGATGATATTAGTGGTGTTAGGAAAAAACTTGCTCAGATTCGTGAGTTGGTTGAATTGCCTTTAAGGCATCCACAGCTTTTCAAGACTATTGGAGTGAAACCACCTAAGGGAATATTGCTATATGGTCCTCCTGGTACTGGCAAGACTTTGATTGCAAAGGCTTTTGCTAATGAAACCGGGGCTTTCTTTTTCTGTATTAATGGACCAGAGATTATGAGCAAGATGGCTGGTGAGAGTGTGAGTAATTTGAGGAAAGCTTTTGAAGAAGCAGAGAAGAATGCTCCTTCCATTATATTTATAGATGAGATTGACTCCATTGCTCCCAAGCATGAAAAGACTGGTGGAGAGATAGAGAGAAGGATTGTTTCACAGCTTTTGACATTGATGGATGGTGTGAATTCCCGGGCACATGTTATTGTTATTGGAGCTACTAATAGGCCTAATAGTATTGACCCCCGCGTTGAGAAGGTTTGGGAGGTTTGATAAAGAGATTGATATTGGTGTTCCAGATGAAATTGGGCGTCTTGAGGTTCTTCGCATCCATACCAAGAAGATGGAGCTCTCTGAAGATGTGAACTTGGAAAGAGTGGCAAAAGAGACTCATAGGCATGTTGGTGCAGATCTTGCAGCTCTTTGTTCTGAGGCTGCATTACAATGTATTAGAGAAAAAATGGATGTGATTGATATGGAAGATGAAACCATCGATGCTGAGGTTCTCAACTCCATGGCTGTCACCAATGATCACTTTGTTGGTGCTCTTGGAACCAGCACCGCCTCTGCTTTGCGTGAAACTGTTGTGGAAGTACCCAATGTTAGCTGGGAAAGCATTGGTGGACTTGAGGGTGTGAAGAGGGAGCTTCAAGAGACAGTTCAATATCCAGTGGAGCATCCTGAAAAGTTTGAGAAGTTTGGAATGTCACCCTCTAGAGGGGTTCTATTCTATGGCCCTCCTGGTTGTGGGAAAACCCTTTTGGCCAAGGCTATTGCCAATGAATGTCAAGCTAATTTCATAAGCATCAAGGGTCCTGAGCTACTCACAATGTGGTTTGGAGAGAGTGAGGCCAATGTTAGGGATGTTTTTGACAAGGCTCGACAGTCTGCACCTTGTGTATTGTTTTTTGATGAACTTGACTCAATTGCTATTCAGAGGGGAAGTGGAATTAGAGATGCAGGTGCTGCTGATAGAGTTTTGAACCAGCTCTTAACTGAGATGGATGGCTTATCATCCAAAAAAACCATCTTTGTCATTGGAGCTACTAATAGGCCTGATATAATCGACCCAGCTCTTCTAAGACCCGGTCGACTTGACCAATTGATTTATATCCCTCTACCAGATGAGACTTCTAGGCTTCAGATTTTCAAAGCTTGTCTGAGGAAATCACCTGTGGCAAAAGATGTTGATCTTACAGCTCTTGCCAAGTTTACTGCAGCGTTTAGTGGGGCTGATATCACAGAAATTTGCCAAAGGGCTTGCAAATATGCTATTAGAGAGGACATTCAGAAGGATATTGAGAGGGAAAAGAGGGAAGATTTAGATGCTATGGCAGAGGATTCTGCAGCAGACGAAGTGGCTGAGATCAAGGCAGCACACTTTGAGGAGTCAATGAAGTTTGCGAGAAGGAGTGTGAGTTATGCTGACATCCGCAATTACCAAGCTTTTGCTCAAAACTTGCAGCAATCCAAGGGCTTTGGGTCAGATTTTAAGTTTCCAGAGGCAGTGAAATCACCCCATGGGATTGAGGATGCTGATCTTTATGATTAGTTTTTTTAATAATGTTTTATTTTCTTTGTATTTCGTACAATTCTTTGTAGCTAGACAAGGTCTTTTGGATTTTAAATTTAGTTTTATGTACCATCTTACTCTCTGTAATGGACTTGAGCTTTGACAATGTATTGCAATGTCACTCTTGCCAAAGAAATATTGGTAATAAGAATTTCAATTTTCAAGTTCCTACTAAAAATCAAATAACTTTCTATTTCTTTATTAGTAAACCATAACTCAGTACTTCATATATGAGTGTTTCAATCACATAAAATTGTTATAAGTAATTTTTTCATCCATTGGTAATCTTATAAATAAGCTTTAACTAGAGCATGACTACTTTGCTATTTGAACAGGTTTCTGACAAGCAACCTTCTAGTATATGATTCATCTTTAAATTCTGTATTAGTTTTGCATGACATTTTTATTTATTTAATTTTTTTAACCACTCTACAGATATAAATTAATTACAAATATGAATAATGTTAAAATATACATTTCTTTGGAGGTTGATTCATCTCATAACCTCTTTAGGATGAGTAACAGATCTCATAACATCATAAGCAATTGGTGAGTTTACCCGATTTTTCTGCCAGCTTTGATTTGAACCTTGCACCATGTGACTCCAGTAAAAAAGACTTGTGAAAAAATTTGTTTGACATTCTTGTGTTGGTTATCTGTCTCTGGCTACATTATATTGCAGATAAATTTTGAGTTGGCAGAAAAATTTTATGGTCTGAGCACGTCGGCCCAAATTGACATAGGATTAGCATTGTAAAAAACCTGGTGTGTATTTTTAGGGAAGTACAATATGTTATATAGGTTAAAATGCTAATCTAGATTGCATGTTAGATGCAGTCAATCATACTACTACTGTAAGTATTGTGCAGGTTAGCCAAAATCATCCATTTTGTGTCTGATTAAGGGAAGAAACCCCAGAATGATGGCTGAGAGGGTGGTTAATTAATTATCAGCCCAAAAGGAAAATTCTCTCTGTCTAGATGTTTAGCAGTAGAATTTTTTGGGATGTTAACAGTACCTCAAATCAATGTATAGCAACTAATGTATCAATACTATGGATAGAGAGGAATGCTCAAATACATAAACCGTTATAAGGATGAGGAAACAAATTTTAAAGCTGTTATTGTTGGTATCAAATCAGGCTAGGCTGCTTTGACAAAGTATCTAAAACCATTTTGTTGAGTTTTGTAGTGTTAGAGTTAGCTAATTGAGTTTCCAATATTGCTTGGTTGTGGTTTCCCATGGCTTATAGCATTGGGTTTCTTTGGTTTAAGCGGATGGTCTTGTTGCTATGAATTTGTTTTCATTTCCTGCTGCAACCTGTTTTGATATTATTTCGTTGAAATTTCTTTTCAAAGCAATCCAAAAGGCAACAAGAAAACACATGTAGGACAAAAATGAAGTAAATAAGGAATTGGAAAGTTATTCTAAAGTTTAGAATGAGAAAAACATAGATTTCAACACCTAAGTGTTGCCATTTCAATACTTTGGTCCTTTTGCAACTTAAAGTATATGAAGTAAAGGACTTGCAAAAGTGTTACAAAGTCTTGAGTTTAAAATATTTCAATTTTATAATTCTCTCAAATTTCACCAGATAAGTAGTTTGTTTCATGTGGCTTTAGGCTAAAGATCACGGGCTGCATATATAACGTCAGATCCTTGAACATTTAGTGCCAATGTTGAATTCAAAAGCTTTCTATGTGATAGAAAAGAAAATATTCATAGTAAATGACTATGTCTTTTCTGCTTCAAGAAGCACAAAGAGCTGCACATTGAGTATCAGATGCCCAATTAATAATTTCTTACATTCACCAAAAAAAAAAATTTGTTTACTACTTGGAAATATAGTGGTCCATACCTTATCTGTCTTCCATTTTCTCGTTCCCATTTCATTCATAGTTTCCACTGTTGAAGCTTATATGATATTATCAATTTCATTCTTATTTTATAAATCTGGTTGCCAACTTTTTCACTAGACAGATAGATGAAGATATATGGCATGAAGCTTCACCATGTTCCACCAACGAATTCATTCAAGCATATGCATTCATTAGAGGTGCTCTTAAGTCTTCTCTATTTGTACTGCTATAATAGGAGTATAACACCAATTGAACAAGCCCCAAAATTGTTCCAATTCCATTCGGAACCTGCATCCAAAAAATAGAAATTAAGAAACATAAACAGTCACTATAAGATACAAAAACTGGGGGTCATTGATTCAGTGAATGAATCTTACTGCAACAGTAAGATTGCTATGAAAAAATTAGATGCAGTAATATGCTATGAAAAATACAGTAGGTTCTAAGTTCTTGACAATGCTCCAATATTGATATTAAACACTCAAAGCATTACCGCAGCAGTATTTAACAACTGAGAACAAGAAGAATCTGACTATAAATAATTGTAAGGTTCTTATTTTCCTTTTCTTTCCCCTGCCTAGTAGGCATATGAAGACAATACCAGAGAATACAAAAGAAAAGAGATGACTGGTTCTGCAGGAAGCATAATACTTACATAAATGAAAGGATCATACTTGAACATTCCATATGCGAAGAAAGATAGACTCATTAAGAAGGTTGAAAGGGAAAGATAAAACGGCATGAATTCAACACTCCTTGTCTTAACCACCAAATTCTGGCATAAAATATTGTGAAACAATATAAGGGAGAAGGAACTGTGCCATCTAAAATCAAAATGTGTGAAATTATTTTACAGGAACTTACAATGATAAACAACGGTGAAGCAAACATGGAAATGAGTGAAAAAACACTCAAATATCCAACAAAAATTTGCCTCTCATGAGAGTCAAACACTCTCATGCTTACAAATATTACAGTCACAAATAGGGCAGAAACTGCTATTAGCAATCCTAACATCTTCAGCTGCATGAGGCATTTAACAGACATTTAGATAATCATGTTGCATTACATAAAAGGCATGTAATTTCACTGCTTAATAAAGCTGAAAATTACAGGGTAATGATTACCTTTATAGCTTTATCAGCATACGTAATATAGATGCTTAGGTAGATTAATTGGAAGACCGCCCCAATTGAGTTGACTGTAGCAACCAATATAATACCGGGTGACACTAGAGGCATGCCATACCAAAGGCAGATCAAGCAGCTCATGAGAGCATATATATAAGGCAGCCATGAAAATTGTTCTGTTGACTGGTTTCTGATGATTCTCTTAAATGTGGGTCTGAAAAACATAGCAGTCAACTTTATTAGTGATTTTAGAACTATGGAAACATCTCTCTATTTTAATTTTCTTTGAGTAAATTTCTTAAACAACTTACATGGGTGACACAAACAGTGCAAAAGCAAAGAGGTTTCCTACAAGGACAAATTGGTATTAGAATGTCTAAGAAACATTGTTCACTAAAACAAGTAATAAGAAGAAGAAAACCGATTTTCCAGTGAAGACTCAGAGATATTTCAGGATGCATAGTGATGAGTACCACCAAGGATGTTGGATGGATTTATTCTGTGCATAGCAGTACAGATTTCTCACAACCAACAATGCCATTACATAACAATGACTCAATGAACCAATTCAAATTCCATTGGAAATTATGCTCTTAGGAGCCACAGGTATAGCATATTAGCCTTCTGTAATCACAAAAGCATACTTATTTGATCTTAGCCCAAATAACACATATCTTTATTGATAGAACACTGCAGTAGAGGTGTTCACCTTTTTCTTCCATGAATATTTATATAAGTTAATTTTTCATCCCTTACATCAATAAAAACAAGAAGCAAGAAAATAAACATTGAAGAAGTTTAACAAGTCAAAATTCTCAGGCCATAAACATTGTAGAGTTTGTCAGAAAAGCAATCATAAGTTTGCTTCATCTACATCTTAAAAAATAAGTTAAACTACATTTCAAGCATACAACAGAAGTTTGAAGAAGCAGATAGAGTGGCAAGAACAAGAAGTATTACCAGCAATTCCAGCTGCATCACCACAAACTGAATAGACAGAAGACAACCCAGTTGGAAACATCTAGGATTAGGATTGATATTCAGCTTGACTCCTTGTACCTTTGTACATAACTGGCTCACAGGAAGGCTTGTATATGTATTATCTGATGTAGTATCTGTATGAAATAGTAAATTGCTCTATCCCCCAAAATATATATATATATATATTCCAAGTCAGAAATTTTTAATTTAATTTGTAGTCAATTATGGGAAGGGGAAGGGTACTAAACCAAATGCCAAGTGGACCAGTGCACCATTGTTTTTCATTGTCATTTATGTGGAAACTTTTTTTTGTTTTGTTTTGTTTTTGTTATCCTCAAAATTGAGTGATTGAAAGTCTCCTAATAATTTAATGGTCTAGAGTTGCATTAACAATTGTGGGGTAGATAGACTGCAAGTGGAGGCTTTAGTTGCTTACCGACCAGGAAATATAACATTTGAGAGTGATATGAATGTTACTAGACTTTAGTGATTATAATGAATAAAATGACATTTATGCATGTGCATTTCTTTTTTTCTTGTTTTTTTTTTTAAGAATTTATGCATGTGCGTTTCAAGCTTGAGTTTTGTCTTCTAATTAATAAATTACTAGTAACTTCTAAAAAATATGTCCAATTATTTACCTCAATAATTATGTAATAAATTATCTATTGGATTTACAGTGGTAGTTTTGCTGTTCTATTTATATTTGTCTAATCTATGCGTGCAAAATAAGTGAGTGACCATTCTTTTTAGTCAAAAAAAGTGCACATGATTTCTTGTGTTTTAGTCAATGAAGATTGAAGGACATGGTTCAAAAGAATGATTCTGATTTTGAAAATTTTAATTGAAATCAGATATTTATAAGAAGCAAATCAAGAAAATTCATGGGTGTTAGATCATATGTCTTATCCTATAAATCGACAAATAACTCAGCTTCTAGTCTTCCACGATTCATAGCTAGGGGACAAATTGTTTGCCCAATGACTGTACAACCACTTTATTCTCAAGGGCCCATATAGTGCTTTACAATATAAATATCTTTAGTCATTTTCTTTGGGTCTTAGGGACATAGCCATCATATAAATTAAATACATACAGTAGTTGAAGATATTTAGTTGGTCACACTTAGCACTTTCTTGTCGTGATGGTGATGATTCAACTCTAAATTTTATAAAATCCAGACAAATACTTATTAAATTGATGCAAGAATAACAAAATAAAGAAAACGCATAGATATAAATATAGGAAAAATTACACTTTATCATCCTAAACTATCACCTATTTTTCAATGTCTCCCAAACTTTCGCGATGCACCATTTATCCTCCAATTAGAAATAATTCCACGCCTAGTACCCCATGCCATCTAAATTTCTGTTATTTTGGATGGAAATATGAGACACGTGATAAACAAGTGAAATCTAAAAAACTTATGGGTATTTTGGTCCTTTCCACCATGTGAAATTTCTAAAATATCCCCACAACAACCCCTCTCTTCTTCCTCCCGTCTAAATTACTCTCTCTCTCTCACAAAACTCTACCTTTCTCTCTAAAAAACTTATGTGTCTGTTCTAAATTGAATTTCCTTTTCCATTCCCTAATTCTCTTGTCAGAATTAATCTATTTTCTTCATTGAAAGAAAGCAAGATATTGAAAATTAAAAAAGAAAAACCCTAGAAATTGGAGCGTTGACTAGTCATCAAGATTCAAGAATGATCGGACAGAAACACATCCAAAGATTCGTCAAATTCCAACCATAGAAGCACAAAAGATATGAAGTTCGAAAGAGAGAGAGGAAGTACCAGATAGGGGTGGAATGCTTGTGTAGTGGAAAAAGAATCGATATGTGTTTGTCTTTTATTGGGATTTATTATTTCAAGTGAGATTGACTGCTTTCAAACAAAATTATGACTGCATCTTGCTTATTCATTCTTTTCTTACCCAAAGAATCTTAGTATTGTGAACACCAGGGCTGTTGCAATGGCCTACTTAGTTACTACTCTCTCTAATGGTTTAGCTATTAAAGTAAACATGGAGATTGTAATAATTTGATTGATTAAAACTTGATAATGGTTAGATTGGACGTCTATGTTCATGTGATGTAATTCTTCTAATCTCCCTCTTTAGCAGCCTGTGCGGGGACCAAACACAAGCAATGAACTATCTGAAGCAAGTGAGAGAGATGGATCGAAGCGGTGGAGAAGAGAAAAGGAAGAGAGAGATCAGTTGAGAAGAGAAAATGAAGAGATTTTTAATGCTTTATTGTTTAGGGTTAGAGATAAGGGTATTTCGGGGTATTCATAAATTTTAATAGGTGCTAGTTGGTTTAGTGGGTCCGTGAATCACGTGCGTGCCATGTGTTTCACTTTTCCGTCCATTTTAACGTGATTTTTGTAGTAAGGGGTAACAACCGTGCAATTTAGTGCAATTGGGGGTAAATCATGCATTTGGGAAGTTCGGGGGGGAGATTGAAAAAGCGACGAAAATTAAAGGTAGTAAAGTGTAATTTTCTCATAAATATATAACGTGATGAACACTACCCCTGAAAACTCATTATCATGAAAAAAAAAATAATAATAATTTAAAAGTAATTTTGATTCAACCATCTCTTTTTCAACTTGTCTAGTTGAACTCTCAAGTCTCGCCCCCGTGACATACAACCAAGAAAAAAAAATTATAGTAATCATAGTGGCAATATTAAACTTTCGCACATGTGGGGGGTTCAATGGATTAGAAGTGATATGCTCAATTATGAGTTACCTTTAATAATATTTGATAAAGTATAGAGACAAAATAATAATATTCTATACAAGATTAATTAACTCTATTGTTAATATAATTTCTGAATGATGTGAAGCTTGGTTGCAGTCTTGCAGACTATTATGACATCAATTTAACCTTATTCGTGCCAATTTGATAAGCTATCCCTATATGTGACTGGAATTGAATATCTTCTAGAACATTATTTGGGCTGAGATCAAGCATTAAAAATATCCAAAGGAGTATAAGAGAAGTGTAGGGTTGGGTGAGACTTGAGAGCCATCAAATGTAAATGGTTAGAGTTGTTTGTTTGGGGGCCAATTTTAAACAGCCCAGAGCAGATAAGCCTACCAAGGGAACAAGGAGTACATGATCTGGGTGCAATATGTATTTAATAAACGAAGGTCCAAGCCTCAACACTAGACGAGATGGGCTCTCCTGGATCATTGACCAACCCAAAGCTGGGTCTGAGCCCAAAATGTTCTCCTGTTTCCTCACCATGTGGACAAATAAAAAAAGCCCAAAAAATTTAGGAGTTGTGGGTTGGAGGGTAAAAGAGGTTTTTTCTCTCATCTATCTTTTGTTTAATGAGAAACTTTGTAGATGAGCTTAGAGTATGTGTAAAACCCATGAGCTCAGAAAAGTATAGGGTATTTGGTTAAATTGGGAAAATTATGGGGCAATCGCATAATCTTGAAAAGTTTTGGAGTATTTTAGATAATTTATTAAAGTTCTTAGGGTATTTGGGTAAATATTGGAAGTTGAAGAGGTCAAAGTGTAATTGTTGGAAGTTGAGTAGATAAAAGTGTAGTTTTGGCAAAAGAGGAGTTGGGTTTGGGTTTGGTCGAAATAGGCTTGTGGGCCTTGGGTTTGAGTTGGGCTTAACTATATGTGGGCTTTAGAGGTCTTGAGTCTAGTGGGCTTGAAGGCTTTGGGTTGAATTCATGAAATGGGCTTGGAGGTGTGAGTTTTAATGAGGATTGGGCTTGGGATTGGGATTGACCGGCCCAACCTTATCTAAGCACAATTTGCATTCTGTCCCACCACCAAATCAGAACATAAGTTCCATATGACTCTTTCCCTTTTATGCATAATGTTTTCTCACTCTTCATCATACTCGATTGTCGAAAATCCTTTTGCAATATGAATGGTAAGAAATCAAGAACCAAACCTCAAATGCTTCAAATTTTCACTGGAAAAAGCAAAAAAGAAAAGAAAAGAATTACCAGTAAAATTCGGTATCGACTAAAAGAAAGAAAGCCATGAACATTACTTTGTTTCCTCTCAAACAATGGCCCAATCAAATCCACATTCCCATTTTCTCATTATTTATTCTTTCTAAGGAAAAGTGTACATTTGTAAAGTCGTAAACAAAGATACAAGAATTATAGAAGGGAAAATGTGGGATTGTACGAACCTGAGTGTTGAAATTGCAAGGTTTTGAAAATAATAATAATAATAATTGTTAGTGTTGTGCCAAGGCTGACACATGGATTGAGGCTTACATGTGTTTTTTTTTTTTTTAATGGAAATGATGTGAACACATTCTGCAATACCCAGTTTTTTATCCATGCGCTACAAAGTAGAGTTACTTTTCCATATATATATATATATATATATATATATATATATATATATATATATATTTTTTTTTCTTAATAAAATCCACCCTATATATATAATGGGTCAAACTTAGTTCCCGCTATGGACCAGTGTGGGTTTTGATAAAATGTTTGTGTTTTGTGATAAAGTTCGTGTCTGTAGTGATAAATGTGTGTCTATTATTATAAAAATAAAATATGTGAATTCCGGTAACATTAGTGATATATGTGATAAACTTAACTTTATTACAAACTACATATATTTTACAACAATTGACATATATTTTATCAAAACACACATAAACATTATAATTTTTGACACCTTCTACGGGACGGTCCCGCCGCAGGACCTATGTATTTCCGATATATAATATAAGGGAAGAAGGTTTCACGAATTCAAAATAATCCTAAATTCCTAATCCGTGTGGGCATTGGTAAAGAATACTAGATAAAATAAAACTAGGGAATGTGTCCAAGTAATAAATTGTGTAACAATTAATCTAGAAATTCCGTTGTATTGATCACATTGGGGTCTAACTAGATTTTTCAGAAGGGGATGCACTCAATGCTCAATGTTTTGAATCCCATCCTTAACTCTTCATGTACACCTAATTGGATCATGACTAGACTACTAGAGCATTCATGAGATTAATCTTTTGTCCAGGGACACTGTGTTTCGTAGCTTCTCCCATGTAATTAGGTCACCTAACTATGCACACACCCATTTTAGGCTGTTTCTTTGTAACAAATTAGGGGACTTCCCCATTTCTTCTTTTCTTCCATTTTTTGTTCCATTTTTCAATAATACTAATCACTCATAAAAAATAGAAATTTAAATGGTGATGGTGTGAATAATATACAATCTAAGTATTATAATTTCATTTTATTTTATTGGTTTCCTTTAGCACTTCTTTTCATTAACTTGTCCGTAACAAGTTTGAACTTCTTTGGAAAAATTATAGAACAACAATAACAATAGTATAACACTTCTAAACAATGCGAAATTCATTTTTTTAACACCTTCTGGTGGCATTAAAATTTTAATCTAAGAAGTTAGATCCAATTGTACATGTGTGAAAGGCAAATTGCGTGGGGAAAAGCCACTTAAAGTTAAACAACTTTTAAAGCCAACTCACCAAACCTTTAAAAAAAAAAAAAAAAAAAAAAAAAACAAGAACTTGTCATAACCCCATTTCTAGAGACAACTCCACTCACCAAGTTGGCGTCTTTTATAACATACCTTATTTTAAAAACATTCTTA
This sequence comes from Fagus sylvatica, assembly GCA_907173295.1. Lineage (NCBI taxonomy): Eukaryota > Viridiplantae > Streptophyta > Magnoliopsida > Fagales > Fagaceae > Fagus > Fagus sylvatica. Next base: position 29,363,991 of record OU015767.1, on the reverse strand, counting down.
GATCGGGGTTGGTCTGTTTTTGTTTTTTTTAATAAAGCAATTGTTTCAATAGGGGAGAGGGATTTAAATATTAATTCTCCTTGTAAAGGAGATTGATTATTGTCATTAATTAATTACAAGACTTATGTTTGAACTTGGTTTGTTACTCAAGTCTCTATAAGAAAAAGGAAAAATATTTATTTGCCATTAAAAAAAGTCCTATATAAAAGAAAAAATTATACTTTATCACAATAAACTTTCATCTTATTATAATGTTCATAAATTATCAATTTTCTCAATACAAAAATGATACAAAAATCTGAAAGAATTGTGTCGATGTGTACTCGTTTAATTTGAGCTTTAAATGAAATAGAAATTGAGCATAATTATGAAAAGATCCTATTAGAGTATCTCCAACCGAGCCTTCAATTTAGAGATGTAAAAAAAATCGATGACTGATGTGACAAATTGAAGATTTAATTTTGGCATCTCTAAAATTAGACACTCTAACCGATATGTTATATTTGAAATTGATCACTATAAAACTAGATAATTTAAAAAAAAAAAAAAAGTACTACTTAATTTGGAGCCACTGTGATGCCAAATGATATATCATTTTTGACATATCACTTGAACTTGGTTTAAGAACTATGTAGAGTTGTTGGTACTATCTACATAGATTTGAAGGCTTAGTTGAAGATGTAAGAAAAACAATAATTTTTTTTTTTACCTAAATGAACTTTTAATTTAGATGATATGGATATACTGATACAATTCTCTCCAATCATGATGTTAATAAAAAAAAATTGATAATTTAGATGAATAGAATGAAAATTTAGGATGTAAAATAAAAACACAAATGAAGGATCTTCGTTTTACTCTCTTGTCAGCCTCTCTTTTTTTTTTTTTTTTTTTTTTTTTTTTTTAGTTATGATAGCATTTAAATCTATGGCGTCCGCTCATGATGGTTGCTCTTACCATCAGGCCAAGACACCAATTAGTTTTTGGTGTAGGCGGGATTTGAACCCAGGTTCCCTTGCTCGACGACAAGACTTTACTAGTTGAGCTAACTCTTGTCAGCCTCACTCCGTATGGTTTAAGGAATCGCCTTTGAAACAATTTAAAAGTCAACAACAAAAAATTAAAATGGTCCAACTTGATGAGCTCGTGGGCCAGTACACTTTGCCAGAGTTCTGTTCCATTTAGGTGATTTATTTATTTATTATTTTTAGGTGAGAAAATATAGTGTTATCCTTTTAAATCATTTTTTAAATTAGTTCAATACTTCAATTGGGATAATCAAACTTACAAAGTTTATTTTTACTTCTATTTATGAGTGAGTGACAAAGGTTACTCAAATGGTGACCCATGATGTTTTCGTTATTATGTATTAAAATGAGATAAAATATTGGGTCAACTTTTCACCAAAATGGGTTCTTTGTGAAAATAAGAATCATCAAATACCTATACTTTTATAACTGTATATAAGTCAAAGCTTTTGCCTATTGCTATTCTGATTTATGAGGACATTCGGATGGACAAACTCTTCCTTCAAGCGAAGAAATTTGAGCATGTATTTTTTTTATTTATAATTCAACAATTATAACAATGAGATTTAACCTTTAATTCTAAAATTTGAGAGGTATGACCATACTGTTTTGGATGAAAATAGGGGCGGAGCCAGAAAAAGGGTGGGCTAATTGCACACAAAAAAAAAAAATCTTTGACTGGCTAATTGCTTAATTTAGGTTTTTTTTTTTTAGATTAAAAAAAAAAAAAAAAAAAAAGAAGAAGAAGAAGCCCAACCTACCTATAACGTGGTTACGCCATTGGATGGAAATTAAACAAAATATTGAAGTCAAACAAAAATAAAAGAGGATTTTTTTTAATTTTTTTTTTCAATGCATATAAAAAGCACGTTACCTACAATTAAAAACAAATGAATGGAATTTTTCTACTAAAACAAAAGCAAAGCAAAGCTTAAAATAATCAATAGAGAGGTCTACTTAGAACGTAAATACAAAACAAACTAAGCTCAAATCCAATTGATCTGGAACTACAAATATAGGAATATGATCATTATAAAATAACATAACATGTTATAATAATAAAGCGTTTACAGACACATATTTTTTCACACTCAAATTCACAACAGATTATGAGTGTTTGTCATTTCATTTTAGTAGGTTGTGGATTTAGGTATGACAAAAGTTGTGTCTTTAGACTTTCTCAAAAAAAAAAAAAAAAAAAAGTTTGCATTATTACCTAAGTGGAGAAAGAGGAATTGATGAAGCTAGCTAGAGAGGTGGCCAAAAATTTATAAGAAAAAGAAAAAAATGGTAATATAGCTTTTGAAAAGGTATTAAGACTTTTTAAAGAAATGGAATTGGTACAAAGAAAGGGATAAATTCAAATTACAGGGATGGACCAGTCAACTCAGAATCCAAAATCCCTCTACCGAAATAAAAACGCGTTTTTAGCCATCATTACAGTCAAAAGCCGTGCCTTTAGAACAAGAACAAACTTCACCAACTTAACAAAGTCCAACCTTACCCCACCAAAACATAAACAAAACCCAAAAACTCAAAACAAAACCACTTGCTTCTGAGAGAAATATGATGAATTTTACAATCGACAACTTCAACAACAACAACACCAAACAAATCAAAATCTCTTCTTTACTACCTCCTATTGTTTTCCACCAATGAAAGATCCTTCAGCTATGGAAAACTCAGAAACAACAAGAACAAGAAGCTTCAGCTGTGATGCTTTGACCACTACTCTTTGTAACTCAATCCAAGCTTTAGGCAGAGGCTTCGATGTCACCTCTGATATTAGGCTTCTATACTGCAAGGGGGCACCTGGGTCTCGACTGGTTCACCTTGAGGAAGATAATACCAGGGATCTTGTGGTCTCTGATGGTGTTGTGGTGCCAAATGTGCCTGTTGAGATTCACTGCTCAATGGGGAAGACTGCCATAGAGAGAAAATCTGTGTGCACCTTTCATGAGGTGGTTTCTTAATTTCTTCACACATTTTGTTTTTGGGTGTTTGTTTTTTTGCTCTTGGTGTTGTATACTGCTTGTATGATTCTCTGGGTATGTCTGAATTTTACAACTTTGATGGTTTAATGGGCTTGTTGAAATGATTGTTGCTTTTTTTTTTTTAATTGTTGGGGTGTTTGTGATTTGGCTTTTTGTTTTTTTGTCTCATTCAATCTGGTTTAGTATTTTTGGGAACCATGTTTTTTGTATTTTGGTTGGGTACTGAAATTAATATCCAGATGTTTGTTTTCTTGTCCTAGTTTGGCTAGGTAATGAAATTATATCTGGGTATGTTTCAACTCTTAAATTATTAAACTTTGCTTGGTTTTCTTCTGTTCATATGGGTGTGGTTCAGAACCATCATCTTTTACAATTGGTATGCAATGATTGTGTAGTTTTCAATTTCTGGTTTTCTATAATAGGGTGGTTTGGTAGTTCTAAGATTTTTTGGTTCCATTTATTTATGGTTGCTGGTTTCCAATGTGCTTCTTTTTTATTATGTACTTCAAAAATTAATTTGATTTCTACATTATATACTATGTATGTTATGCAATGTTTTGTAAAAATGCAATAACAATTTGTCATGATTCCTTTGTATAATTGCAATCTCCTGTCACTACTTGGATGCTCTGGTTGCAATCGGACATGGAATTTGGGTGGCTAAAGTGGACCACAGTTTAGCCCCTCAATAAATTTGATACTGATTGAATTACGAAAATGTATATGTTAAATATTGTGTCACTGTTAGGGAACTTTTGTTTTGTCTTACTATAAGATCATCAAATCATTAGGAGAAATGATTAGAAACTAATTGACTTGTCTAGAGTATTACTTAAATTAATCAGGTCAAGATTGTGAATGCATTGTTGAGACTTGAGAGAGTTTGAGATGCTCATAATGTTCCCTGACCTGTGTCTCACTTTTCTCTTCTAAGCTATATAAGCTCAATCACGTTTGTCTGGATTATATATATATATATATATGGGCTTTAGGGCATCGGTTAGTTTGATCTCCTAGAAAAATTAATTAGAAAAGAAAGGCTCCAATGATTGATAGCATTTAAATTTTACCCTGTCAGCCAGACAAGTCTTTAGACAATACTATTAAACTTGATTTAGAAAAGGCCAAATGTTATGTGGGCTAAAACAATTGGATCATGTCATGATGAAGGGAGAGAACTTCTGAAAATGATGGTTTGTTGACTCCTATCTTTGCTGTTTATACTAAAGGTGGGAAAAATTATGGTTCAAGGCTTCTACAGGGAATTTGGTTAGGAAACCCCCTTTCCTTTTTATTTTTTTGCCCCTTTCTTTATCATATCCTTAATATTCTGCTTGCAATAGTATCTGAGAGGAAAACCCCAAGTTTATTCAACAATTTCAAATTGGAAGGAAATTATTAGGGTTTCTCATTTAGAGTCTAGTGATCACACTATCTTTCTAAGCATCATGAAATGTACTGAAAATATAAATTTTAGAAGAGACTATGGCATTTGTCATTGATTTAGGCTGAGATGTTAATTTGGATATAATTTTCTAGATGAATTTGGCAATTTAAGCTTTGTCCCTCTATGTGATAGCTTAAGCTTTTGATTTTCTGCATCCACTTGTTGTCAAAGAGTTCCAACATCTAGCTGGGTCAGAGAAGGCTCAGATTATGTCTGGGGGTAGATTCTGATTTTCAATTAGCCTTATCCAAATTCCAACCTACCTACTTCTTCCGACAAATTGGAACACAATTTTCCTTTCCAAGTTGGGGTGGGAGATATTTCACAATTTTGTTGGGAGCAGGGATGTAGAGGAAAAATGATCTAATTCATTGGGACATAATTTTCCTTTCCAAGTTGACTTGTGATTAGCTTTGGCTAATGTGAGAAATCCGATAAAGGCCAAGGAAAATGGTTTTTGAGATGTGTGAATGGGAAGAATCATTAATTATGGACAAGAAACAAATCTTTTTAATAGGGAGAATAATTGATGTCCTTGAAAATCACCATGCAAGGATATCTTGGATTGCCTAGTTTGTCAGGGAAAGTGGCTACTTTGTTTGAAGTGATGCCTGCAGTTCTTAGTGGAGCAACCAAGTGGTCTTTATATAGACCTGGCTGTAGGCAAGCAACCAAGCTACTCAACCAGCATGATAATTAGGCATTTGGAAACACTCTCATAATGTCATTATTTTTATTGGCAAGATTGGAACCTAAGACCTTATCAGAAATGACTCAACCCCTTTACCATCTGTATTTGTCTGTCATTAAGAATTGTGGTCTTTGAGGTCATTGTATGATTGGATGAACTGCTTTAGACAGCATCTATTCCATTATAGGTTTAGATTTTTTAATCTTTTGAACTTCACATTGCAACTTGTAGGAGCTGCTCTTGTACAACCCGTGTAATTGTACATTCTCTTCATATTACTTGTCCAAGAATAGGCAAACCACATCTTGTGGAAACCTAACACTGGACCTTTAAGCTTTCCTTAAACATGTTCATAGTCGATAGTATTACATATTCGACATTAACCCCAATAATATCCTTGTTGAATGAGAGATCCTAAAGTTATGGAAAATGCTTCCTTTGTTCCCTTCCAAAAAACGTAATTTCCCCACCAGCCCTGCACCCTTCCCACAAAGTCAGCTTCTTTTAACCACATGTTCTCGAATTTAAAAGAGCTCTTACCTTGAGCCATACCTCCCGTTTCTACCATAATGGGATGATGGTCAGAAATGGGACGCGGCAGTAATTTCAGCAAGACATCCGGAAAATGCTCCTCCCAATCCGAAGATATCAAGGCCCTATCAAGCCGAGACATAGACGGAGGAGACGAACCATTGCACCAAGTATACTGCCCTCCCACCAAGGGTAGGTCCACTAGATGAAGACTATCAATTCAGTCCGAGAATGCCACCATAGCTGGACAGAAACCAGATTGACCCTGACGTTCACTAGGAACACGAATAACATTGAAATCACCAATTGCGCTCCATGGAGAGGCCCATCGGTTTCTGACCATAGAAAGCTCATTCCAAAGCTCCATCCTCTCAATATCACTGTGAGGGCCATAAATACCAGAACATGCCCAATCAAAACCATCCACCAGCCCCTTCCAAAGACAAGAAACCGAAAATTTGCCCATTACCACCTCTACCTTTTCCACCATACGTTTATCCCACATCAAAAGCACTCCCCCAGCTGTGTTAACAGCATCGAGAGCAACCCAATCTGAATAAGGGCTTCCCCAAAGGCTTTTAACCACCTGCAAATCCATTCAATCCATCTTTTTATGGAAAATGCTTCCTTTGTTCCCTTCCAAAAATTTTCTGGTTTACTTCTTCAATTTGCTTAGTATGTTCAAGGTATAAATTCTAAGTTCATTGGAGCAACGTAATTCCGCTAATGATCTTCTGTTTGCAAAAGAATTGATGAAAGTTCTGTACGTAATCGTTGGTTGTAAAGTGGGTCCATTGGCAATGACGTATTTCGGACTACCATTAGGCTCCAATTTTTAGGCTAGAGCACTTTGGAATTTTATCATAGAAAGAGTGGAATGTAAACTTGTAGTGTGGAAGATGCCCTATCTTTCAAAGGGAGGGAGGCTCACTTTAATCAAAAGTATGTTATCTTCTCTTCCTACTTATTTTATGTTACTCTTTAAAATGCCCATTTGCATTGGTAATAGATCAGAGACGCTTCAAAGAGATTTTTTGTGGGGGAATATGAAAGTAGCTGGGAAGCTCCATCTAGTTGATTGGGGGACTGTTTGTTCTCCTTTGAAGAAAGGAGGGTTGGGAATTATCTAAGCTGAGTTCATTCAATCAAGCACTCTTGGGTAAATGGTTATGGAGGTATGGAGTAGAGAGGGACCAGCTTTGGTGGTGGAACACAGATTTGATTTTGGCATGATTTTTGGTGTGGGGAGTCTTGCTTGAAAGATGATTTCCGTGAGTTATTTTGGATTGCAACTGAATGCATCAATTGCTTCCTATATGGGTAGAGACCATAGTTGGATTCCTCAGTTTATTTGATCTAAGATTGGGAATTGGAGTGTGTGGACCAGTTCTTTGATATGCTATAAAGGAAGGATCAAATAGAGTGGAATTTTGTAAAAGCCAGTAAATTTGAAGTTTGTTCGTATTATGAAGCTTCGATGGGTAATTTAGAGGCACATTTTCCATGGAAATCTGTCTGGCAGGTCAAGGTGTCTAGAAAGGTGTTTTCTTTGCGTGGACAGTCGCACTAGACAAAGAATTTTAACAATGGATAGTTTGCTGAAGCGTAATATGATAACTGTTGATTGGTGTTGTATGTGCAAGACTAGTGGAGGATCAGTGGACCACCTTTTATTTCATTGTATGGTAGCTAGAGATATTTGGTTATTTGTGTTGGTGTTATTTGGAGTGTCATGGGTCATGCTGAAGATGGTAGCCCAAATGCTAATGGAATGTGGTCCCTTTGTGCGTCTTGTGGATAATACAAAACAATTTGGGTGGAATGCAATAGGCAGACTTCTAATGGATATGAACGGTCAATTAATAGGATCAAACAATCATTGCTTAAGAGTTTATTACCTACAAAAAAAAAAAAAAAATCATTGTTATGATGCTTTTCTGATTGGATGGCTGATGTATGAAAAATTGAGGGAATTTGTCTATGTGTGCTTGTGGTGGGTTAAGGTTTTCAGAGGATTTGTAAATCTAGGACTTAATGTTGTAGAAGAAAGGGTTAGGGCTCAAAATTGGTTAGGGTTTGATGACTTTTGATGTCTATTTGATAAAGAAAATATGTGGGGTTTAGGGTTTTGATAGGTAAGAGGAAGAGTTTGATTTGAGGTTGTAAGGAAGAAGGAAAAGAGAGAGATTTATAGTGTTCAGGGCTGCATGAACAGAACACAGGAACAGTACCACGAGAAAGAGAAGATAAAAAGGGAGAAAACATCACAAAGGCCAACATGCCTCAATGCTCAAAGCACTCATATTTTTATTAATCGATTCCATCTATTCTTCGAGTACATTGAGCGTAAATATATATAAGGATTCTTTCTTGTACTATTAGTAGTAGGACTAATAAACTTAAAACCTAATAATACTAACTTGGATTCAACGAAAAATAAAACTTTTAAGATACTTTGGATCTCCTAGAAATCCTAGACTTAACTAAACTACCAAAATGCTCTTAATTCATAGGGATTGCAGAAATTACAAATTTTCCCCTGAATTCAAAATTGACCTCAACTTTTTAAATGAAAACCCAAATAAAAAACTGTTTTAACCTTAGGACACATATAACTAGACCTTAAAACCACAATTTTTGCTTCAATTGGATTTCACATGTGGGCCCCATAAATAAATCTTGAATAGTCAAATTTGCGAAGTAATAACAGGTCAATCTTCCATGGCTACATCAATGGTTGTGTTCGGAAATTTTCCCTCATGTTCAGTTTTTAGATTTTGTAGATAGTCTGAATTTGAAATTTCCCTCATTGTTTAATAAAATCATTTTATTTATCAAAAAGAAAGTTCAGTACATAATCTCATGTTTAATTTGCAGACCTTTCAAGCATGGTAGTCTTACTAGATTGTTTCTTATAAGGTTGAGCCTCAGTCTTTATATATTTATAAAGTACTATATTTTCTGTTTTTGCATTGAGTATCATGTCCATGTTTTGCATGCTAGAAATCATGTCTGGCATTGATGTTTTGACATATTTCCCTGATAACATCAAACCATTCTACCTCTTTGTTGACCTATTATGATTTTTACCTATCAGTGTTTAATGAATGCCTTTGTTACTTGAAATTCCAGATGGCAGAATATTTTAATAAGAAATCAGGTATATCAGTACGCATCCCACTGGGAAGTTTTAATGCCATGTTCAATTTCACTGGTTCTTGGCAAGTTGATGCAGCAGCTACAAAATCCCTTGCAATGGTTGGATATTTCATTCCTCTATTTGAAGTTAAATTAGCACAACATAGTTTAGTTTTGAGTGAAGAAATTAAACGTGCCGTTCCTTACTCCTGGGATCCTGCATCCTTGGCAAGGTAAACAATTCATCCATAATTTGTCTTCTTGTAATTCACTAAACTTCAGTTGGGGCGGTTTTCTATTTATATTTCATTGATAATTCTAATCCTTTAAATTAGAAAGTTCTTGTTCTTTCAATTGTTATTTTAGTATGATGATGCCAATGAATTTTTTGTTCAAATGACACTTCCTTCTCCCATAAATAAGGGTGGGGGTGATGTAGATTCAAAACCCACTAGGTGTGTGTGTAACTTACTAATCAAAAACAGAAAAAAAGAAGAAGAAGATATTCTTGTATGATAATGTAATGCTTGTTATATCTTCAACACAAAGGACTCTGATTTGGAGGTGCCAATATTATCGAATCTTTTACCCACTCCAATACATATCTAAACTTTCGGTCTAACCTTCAATAACCTCAATATGCATTAAAGACCATGATGGTTACAAATTGGTTGCTGAGCAATTATGACCAGTTTATCACTCAATGAAATGGTGGGGTCTTGATCCCAATGGATTTGTAAATCTTTGTAAGTATGTACTTTGAGACAGTAGTAAAGTAATGGAAACTCAAATTTGATATGTCCTTGGAAAAAGGATAACATGGATCATCCGGTATTACCTTTTTGTTGAAAAATCTTGTAACTACCAATTACAATGCCATATTTTGGAAGTAATTGTCCTCTTAATGCATAGAGAAGAAATTTAACAGTTCCAAACTGCAATGATTTGGCAATATGCAGAGAGCTTGTTCTGATAGCTAACTGGATCAACTCAATGGTCTGGTTGAAATTGATAATTAACAGTAAAAATAACAGATGAATTTGATGGTCTAGAGAGTATGTTTCTGACTGGAATTTCCATTTTATTTTCCCATTTTTCAGTTTTATTGAAAATTTTGGTACCCATGTTGTTACGTCTGCAACAATCGGTGGAAGAGATGTAGTTTATATCAGGCAGCACCAGTCATCTCCGTTGTCAGCATTGGACATTGAGAGCTATGTGAAAGACATTGCAGATCAGCGGTTTCTGGAATCAAAAAGCCAGTTAAGTGCTGGGCCCTTAAAATACAAGGACAAGGTCAGTATATTGCTCACCCCAAAACTTTTTTTTTTCCTCTCAAAGATGGTATTTATTCCCAAAACCCTCATTGAACTTTTAGTTCATTGCACCATGCCTCCTTGTTCTCAAGTGTGTTTCGGGTGAATTGTATGGCTCTCTGAAGCTGTTTCTGTTTCATTGCATAAATTTTATTGGCTTATGTGCAAAAAAATCCTCTAAGTTCAGTTTAATGCTGCAGGATGTTACCGTAATTTTTAGGAGGAGAGGAGGTGACGATCTTGAGCAGAGTCATGCCAAGTGGGCAGAGACTGTGCGATTGGCACCAGATGTGATTAACATGACCTTTACACCCATTGTTTCTCTGTTGGAAGATGTTCCTGGAATAAAGCATTTGGCCCGTGCAATTGAATTATATCTAGAGTGTAAGATTTCGTCTAACTATTTGTTTGCTTGAAATGTGAATTTCATTCAAATCCTAGAAAGTGGCTACTAAAAAGTATTATCACAAATATATTAAAAAGAAAAAAATTAGAGAATTCTTACAAATACTCTTCTTTGGAAGAAGGGTTTGCAGCCATTCCAAAAAAAAAAAAATCAATACTTAAGTAATAAATGCTGTTTATTAATTAATGACAAGTGATCAGTACATAAAAGTGATTTACTTTTTAGACCTATGGCTTACAATTTCATGTATTCTTACTTTATCTTGTCTTTTAAAAAGATCTGATTGCACTACAAGGGCCAATACCACCTAAAATAGGTGTCGAAATAATTTGATTAGAATCTACACCTAACAGATTTTTGTATTCATAGTTGGCCATGAGATAGCTGCAAACATTCTCAAAGATTTAGGTAATAGATTCCACAATAAAGCGAGTTAAACTAAACATACACGATAATAATTCCTTAATGATAATACAATACAACAACAATCTGACATTTGATTATCCTCCCAATATATTACTTTTATGATTCTGATAAGCTAAATAAATCTTTAAATATCCTCAACTATATAACTACCAACTGCAATTTCATTTAGACTTGTTTAGGCGCAGTCATATTCATCTTCTTTCTACTATGGAGTAGTTGTATTACAAAGATGTTTCTTTTATGATTATTGCCTGTTTATCTGTTATTGTTTTTACCAGACAAGCCACCTATTGAAGATTTGCAATATTTCTTGGATTTTCAAATTGCTCAAGTTTGGGCCCCAGAACATAATAATCTACAAAGAAAGGAGCCTGTGTGTTCCTCCCTTCAGTTCAGTTTGATGGGTCCAAAGCTATATGTGAGCCCAGATCAGGTATTTTTTGTTGTTTTATATACTTTTCTGATGGGGTGGTTAAGAAATGATGAATTTGAAACTGGCTTTCAAAATGGTTTAGACATGTCTTGCATTTTTTAGTTAATTTTCAGTACTGCTAAAGGAGAGACTGATAAACAGGAAACCAGGGGGAAAAGAAGCATGGTCACATTAAATTTAATGCAGGAATGCTTGCACAGATACACATGTTTTTTTTTCTCCCCTTTTTAAATTTTTTGCCTGTGTCATATATGTAATTCCTGGGGAATGTTTTTTCAGCCTCTGAAAGATAAGACACTTGGATTTTGGAGCATCCGGTGTTGGAACTGAGGCCAGAAGGAAAATCATTTTACCAACTTTCACCCAGGAAAAGCTCTAATTTTTTTTTTTAATGACTCCATCTTTTAACATCTCCCCTTGGCCTTAGCCTGCAAAAACATGAAGAGAGAGAGAGAGAGAGAACTTCAATAGCAGTGGAGTTCCAACTTCCTTAGTGCTTCTTGGTTCTCTCCTTGTTCTCAGCTTACTGCAATTCTTTTGAAAGAAAGTGCAACTGCAATTCTTTTGAAAGAAAGTGCAAAGCTAATAATCCACTAGAAAATATCTGTTAACATGGGAATCATTTTCTTTTTGTGTGAATGTTTAAATTATTGCCTTGGCATACCTGGTATTATTTCTTCACGACTTACCTACCAGTCCAAGCATAAACAATATATTGGTTCTCTAGAATGTTTAAACATGGCTTGCTATTGCAGGTAACAGTAGGCCGTAAGCCAGTCACTGGGCTTAGACTTAGTCTAGAAGGGAACAAACAGAACCGCCTTGCTATCCATATGCAGCATTTAGTATCTCTTCCAAAAATTCTTCAACCCCATTGGGATGCACACGTGGCTGTCGGTGCACCCAAGTGGCAGGGTCCAGAGGAACAAGACAGTCGTTGGTTCGAGCCAATTAAGTGGAAGAACTTCTCCCATGTAAGCACTGCACCTATTGAACACACCGAGACTTGCATCGGAGACCTATCTGGTGTTCATATTGTCACAGGGGCTCAGCTTGGTGTATGGGATTTTGGTGCCAAAAACGTGTTACACCTCAAACTCCTCTTCTGTAAAGTACCAGGTTGTACAATAAGGCGGTCTGTTTGGGATCACAACCCTTCGACCCTTTATACTTCACAGAGGCTTGATGGTACTTCTTCATCAATTTCAAGTGATAAAAAGGAAGATACTAGTTCAAGCCAAGTTGGGAAACTTGCGAAAATTGTAGACATGACAGAAATGTCAAAAGGGCCACAAGATATTCCTGGTCATTGGTTAGTCACAGGGGCAAAACTTGGGGTTGACAAGGGAAAGATTGTATTACGCATAAAATACTCATTGCTAAATTACTGATAGAATTGGTTTTGTTGTTGTTCTAGTTTTTACCCTTCCCCCTAGAAACTATAGTCAAGCATTCTTTGCACAGGTGATCCCAGTTCTTTGGTTCTGTACATTGTGTTCTTTTGATCTATAGCTATTTTGTTGATAGTTGTTAGTCACATCATTGATTAGCTGATGATCTTGTTCTTCTAGAATTTGGTTTGAATTTTTTTGTTTATTGAAAAGGCTGTTTTGTCCAACAATATATAATGTGATTTTTCTTCATGAAGATGATGATGATGATTATGATGTAGGCTTCCTGATGAGTGATGAACAATGGACTGTATATTTTATGTTCTATGTGTATATTTTAGTGATAGTGACATCTATTTCCTAATTCATCACTCTTTTCAATTATTTATTTATTTTAAATTAAACTTTTGGTCCTGCATGACCACATGACCTTTCGCTTTAAATCCACGTACAATGAGTCTCCTGTTCACCAACAACGTGGGATTTTTTAATTTGTTAAGTTTCTCATCAGAGCAAACTATTCTACTACTGACATATTATAGTCTTCTTTTTTTTATGAATACATATTATAGAGGTATTTGTCAGGAAGCATCTACTTTATCTTTACAAAAAAAATTGTACTGTACGTATTAATAAAAAAAACTATTTTAATAATATAATTGAATTCAATAATAAAATAGATAATAAAAATAAAAGTACAAAAAATAATTGAAGTTACATGGTGGAAGGCAAATTGTGTAAGACGAAATTTTATTAAAGTAGATTATAAAATAATAAAATGAATAAGGAAATTCCTTTTAGATTTTTTTGAAATGTTTGATGATTGAGTTTTTAGTTGAAGTAGTATTTTTCTTTTTTCAAAAAATTATTGGTTATATAGTTTCACTTAAAATAGAACAATATTAATAATTTTAATATACTTATAATGATTCACATTAAGAAATAATTTTTATAATACTTATATTGAATCACATAGTACAATCTTGACATGCAAGACCTAATTGTTATTATTAAAACAAAAAAGGGTAAATTATTAGAATAATGTAAAATAAATAATAAAATTTCTTTAAAATTTCTAGAAACTTTTGGTAGCATAAATGTAATTGGAGTAGTAATTTTTAAACCTTTTGAAACTTTGGCAATAAAGTTTTACTTAGAGGAACTAGACACTTATTGTGTGCCGCACAACATAAGGAAAAATAAAAAAGACTTCTACTTGAAGAAACCACAATATGTAGGACATCATTTTTATTATATAGTTCATGATATAATATGATTTGGACATGGGTTTATATAATATATACTTTTATTATAAATGTTTAAATGATTCACTGAGAACGATAATAAAAACGCTTTAAAAAGTTGATTTTAATTCGAACTTTTTAAAATTTAGGGTTTCATTTTTTGAAATTGTACTAAATTATAGGAAAATTATGTGTAATTTGCCAAAGTCTTTAATAAAGGATAGTCATTTGGCACGTAACGAGAGTGACTTATAATTAAGAGAAGATATTCACTTAAAACGACAATGACCACTCGTAAGAACTTTGTATAGTATATGATATAAACTTTTACTTTTTCCCAAACAATAGGACTTTTTTTTGTTAAAAAAAATAATAATGGAATGAGTCCCCCTTGATCAGCCTTTGGGAACAATCTAGCTAGCCTTATTTGGGATACTTTTAGCCGGCAATTTTAGTCAAGGGAGTAGTTGATTGGTGAAAGATCCAAATTGAAGCTGGATACAGCAACTTGTGTCATGCATAAAGGGTTCTCTTCTCTTGCCCAAGGTTTGATAAATTCATGTACACGTAAAGTGACCCGGCATACATTCATCACAGTTTCACGTTACAGTGTTGGAATACGTACGTCATTGTGAACCCATAACATGTATAAAATTATAAGTGTGTGTCCGGATTCTGTTTTCATTATTCCTAAATAACAACACATATAACCTTTGTCATGACATTATTGTTGGACCTACATTTGAATGCAAATTTCTTTTTCTGCTTAATAATAGCTTGTGTTAACATTGATGTTTGCAATAACAAATGGTTGGGTAGCTTTCATTGTTACTAGACATTTCCTTCACCTTTGTATACAAATATTTGTTGCTATAAGTGATTGCTAGTGTGAGCAGTGACTGATGATGAAGGCATGTACTTCTGTCCAAAGAGAAAGCTGTCCAATTAATACAGTAATTACAAGTGTTGGTACGCTTTTGTATTGAGCATAAATAATTTCTGGTTGTATTGTTTTGATTTTGATATGCGTCTAGAATGTAACAAAATGTTCAAACAACTCCCTACATTTTAAAATATTTTTTAATCGGACTCATCTTTTTTAAATACTTTTTTTTATTTTTTTAAGTATTAAACCCCTTCCCCCCAAACAAAATAAGAGCTGCCCTAAAAGGAATTGACTTTTTAGCACAGTGGTCTCTAAAATATATGCCCAAATGACTCATTAAAAAAAAAAAAATTAACAAAAGCAAATTGTCCATTTTTTTAACTAAAAAGAAAGAAAAAATATATTAATGCTAGAATAATGTTTATGCTTTCTAGCTTTTTCCTTTGGTGTGTTTTAGTTTATGAAGGAAATCAATCAAAAGATACATTTTTAAAAGAAATATTAAGAAGGTCGTCAATAGAAATAGAAACACTTCATTTGAAAAAATTATTACAAAAAATGGTCAAATTTTTTTAAATGAAAATAATTTAAACCATTCCAAAATTTCTTAATTTTTTTTCATAATAAAGTCATAGGAATTAAGAGATACAATTATATTAATAATCACAAATAATTCATATAAAAGTTATCATATTCCTTAATTTCTTTTTTTAATATAACATATATAGTTCAGATTGACCCGATCATTATTGGTTTAATAATATGCTTATAATGCATATGAATTTCTTTTTGGTCGCTAAAATAAGACCAAAAAAACATTCCATTTTTGTTTAATAATACCTTTTTTTCTAAAAAAATGTTGCGCAAAATAACAATGTTTGAAAATTATTTTGTGAAATAACTCTTTTTTAATCTCATTTTTTATAGATATGAGTTCCGTCATTGAATTCATCTCTTATAGACCCGAGTTTTTATTTTTTATTTATTTTTATTTAATATATATCCCCAAATACTCTTATAAAAGTCCTTAACTAAATTTTTTTAAAATGATTTTATCAAACAAAAACGACAACATTACTTTCATAATTCAAACGGTAGTACAATTAGAAGGTATAAAATAGTACAATTTGCTTTTGAAGTATTCAAAAAAATAAAAGAAAAAGGCCCTCACAGACTCAGATTCTTTCTCTTCCTTTTTCCAAGTCGGCAATTTGCGGCACAAGATACACTTACACTCAAACAAGCAAGCAAAGGGGCATTGAGATTTGAGCTCATAAGATATATAAGAATTGGTCAATACTAGGGGTGGCAATATTTGACACGACCCACGAACCCGACACGAACTCGACACGAAGTTCGCGGGTTTGGGTTGGGGCTTAATGGGTTCGGGTCATATTCGAGTCGAACCCGTATAGGCCCGTTTAATAAACGGGTTATTTGGGTCAACCCGTATAACTCGTTTAACCCGTATAAACCCGATTAAATTAATACTAAATTTACTAAAATACCCTTATAAACCCTAACTATAAATACCCAATTTCCTTCCCTTCCCATTTGCCCATTTCAATTTCTGCCGCCCCTCTCTCTCTCCATTTTGATTTTCTGCCTCCAGCACCAGCAGCCTCAATACCAAGATGCCAACCACCGGTCAATGCCAAGATACCCATACATTATCATTTGCACTCTTATATATATACAAACCTCAATTGATCCTAACCTTGTACCCATCCAACCATTTGTTCTCGTTAAGACCCTAGCAATTGTACCTATGGTACTTTGTTCTTCTCTAATCTCTTCCTTCTTTTCTTTTTCATGTGTCTCACACTTTTGAGTTACATGTTATAATTTTCTTGCTTTAACCTTAACTTATCTCTTTCCATTTGATTTTTATTATTATTATTTTTGGTGTAGGAGAAGCTTGAGCTCATTGAAGGAAAGGTGGATTGGAAGGGAATGTCAGCTGTGAAAGGCAAACATGGAGGAACCAGAAGTTCGTTGCTCGTACTAGGTAAAAACTCAACTTAGTTTGTTTAGAAATATAGCATAATGATATTGTATGGTCAGGAATACAAATCTTATATCTTACTTTTTGAGTTCAACTTTATACTCCATCAATCACAACTAATCACGTGTTTATTTTATTTTCTTATAAAATAACTAAGATTTAAAAAAAAAAAATCAAACACAATTTAACACGTGGTATTGTGATTGATGGAGTATAAACTATAAAGTAGAATACAAAAAGTGGGATAAAAAATTTGTATTGATGTTCAATATAGTTTTCTTAGCAAATGAAATTGCATGTAACCAAAAAAAAAAAAAAAAAAAAAAAAAAAAAAAAAAAAAAAAAAAAAAAAAAAGGTATTGTTACAAATTCATAAAATTTGCTAATTGTTTACCAAATTTTTCGCAAGAGAGGTCGATTGAACTCGAGTGAGTTTGGTGGTGCTATAATCAAGAGACTTATAATTCAATTAGAATAATAATAATGATGATGCAATTGAAAGAAACAATAATTGGTAGAATCAAAGAAAATAGATCATTAAGTAATAGTATATGATTGGCTCCTTTGTTCGAACAATCATTTCCATTTTTTAGGGTAATAAGATTTTTTTTTTTTCACCCATGCATATTTGTAACCACCCCACAAAACAATGAAGTGTGGTTTATAAAGCCTTCATTTTAAATATCAAACTTATACACGTGACATAATTTTCAAACTTACATATTGCATGACGTTTTATATTACACTTGCACTATCTAAGCAACATCTATGCTTTATTATTAATGAACATGTTGACATGTTGAAAAGAACCATATTGCATGAGTTACGTTTACGCATAAAAGTTAACATGACTCTCTTGAGACACTTTGCTGAGAGTCTAAACAAAGTTTTTTATGTGAGACACCAATCATTCTTCACAATTTCATCTTGTGATATATTTGTCCATTACATCCAAAGTCTTGGTTAAATTTAGCCTCTATATTTTTTTTTAGCACTTGACTTTGCTAAATTACCAATTGTGTCCGTGTTGCAGCCACGTTTGGTTTTGAGAACGTAGCAAGTTTAGCCCTCGCGGTGAACTTGGTGACATACTTCAATGGGGTGATGCACTTGGAACTACCCGATGCAGCTAATGAGCTAACCAACTTAATGGGCACTAGTTACATCCTTTCTATCCTGGCAGCTGTTCTTGCCGACTCTTACATCGGCAGATTTAAAACAGTTGTAATTGCAGGATGCCTCGAGTTTGCGGTATGATTGCAAATCCTTCATCCATATCAAATATATGATATTATAAAGAGTAATGTTACATCATCGTAATTTTATAATATTTTTCACAACAATTGAGTGGATAAGTTTATATTAATTCTTATTTAGACCCACTACTTATATTATTTTAAAATCTATTATAAACAACTTGTCACTTCCGCTAGGTGTGATATGGTTCGCTCCGGTTTTTATCCTTTTTAGGATCGGACTAGTTTGGTCAGTATTTCAAAATCATGGATCGAGATCAATACGTTAGATAAAATCATTGGTGTAGTTTGGTTTGATTTAGGCAATCCGATTCAATCTGGTCTTATTTTTTGATGAACTAGGACTGATACTAATATCGGAAAAAACTATGTAAAAAACCGAAATGTTTAAAAAACTGAACCATATCGGAAGTTGTGGCCGGTTTCGATTGGGTCAGTTCGTTTTTTGTTTTTTTCTAACCTTTGCAGTTATGAAATATTTTGTAAAGAAAAAGTAAATTTAATCATTTAATAATTGTTATATTATAAATAAAAATAGTCTTTTGGTGCTAGACCTATTTGGGTTTGTTCTAAAAAATGTGACATCCAAATGATTTTCAGTTTCTATTTTTATGTTTAAGCAAACGAGACAAACTATATGGAAGACGTGATTTTAATAGAGCAAATTAACTAATTGTACTGAAATTTTTATCCAGGGACTAGCATTATTAGCAATACAAGCTCACTATCCCAAGCTGAAGCCCCCACCTTGCAGCATCTTTGACCCAACTTCTCGCTGTGAGAAAATTGGTGGTAGCAGTGCTGTCCTCCTCTATGTTGCTCTCTATTTGCAAGCTGTTGGGTCTGCGGGAATCAAAGCTGCATTGCCATCACATGGTGCTGATCAATTTGATGAAAAAGACCCAAAAGAAGCAAAGCAGATGTCCAGCCTCTTCAACGGCCTTCTATTAGCAGTATGTCTTGGTGGTGTTGTCAGCTTAACGCTAATTGTGTGGATTCAAGATAATAGAGGATGGGACTGGGGCTTCGGGGTCTCTTCGATCGCCATGCTCCTTGGTGTGACTATCTTTACCGTGGGATGGCCAATTTACAGGATACAAGCTAGTCAAGGAACTAGTGCCATCATTGAAATCATACAGGTTTGTGTAATTAATTAAACCTCAGGGATCAATATCTTCCTACCTGCCACGCAAATCTTAAACCTTCTGCTAGTTATTTCTACAAGAAAAAAAACCACATCTTTTGTGCTTAATCCAAATGTCTATCCTTGCCTTTTGGCTAAGATTGAGGCATTAAGCTTAATATTTGGCCTCAGTTTCTTTCTAAATATACACAATAATTATCTTATACATTAGATATATGTATTCTTTATCTTATAGTGAGAGGAGAAAATATATATATATATATACATATATTCGATACATGGATACCTTTTCAATTATAAGAGGGGTCTAAAGTCAAATATACATATAGACTTCAAATAATGTCCTTTGACTAATCCTAAAACAATGATTTGAAAGCATGGATCAAGGTTTGATTACTTTTTGCTCTTTTTGTTTTGTTTTAGGTGTATGTTGCAGCCATTTGTAACAGAAATCTTCACCTTCCTGAGGACCCCAAAGAGCTCTATGAGATTGATCATGACAAGGAAGCTGTTATGGAAGTAGAATTTTTACCTCACAAAGATATTTTCAGGTTCTATCCAAATATTGACACAAATTATGTTTTTCTTTCTTTCTTTCTTTATATGTAAAATTTACACAATATATAGTTTAAATCCTATATTTTACACAAATTATGTTTTTTCTTTTTTTCTTTCCTTAACATTTCATGCTAAAATCCTATGCAGGTGTTTAGACAAAGCAGCCATCCAACCAAAATCTACAGGACAATATGGTAGACTAGAGACTCCAAACCCATGGAAACTATGCAGGGTCACTCAAGTTGAAAATGCCAAAATAGTACTAGGCATGGTCCCAATTTTTTGTTGCACAATTATCATGACCCTTTGCCTAGCTCAACTCCAAACCTTCTCAATCCAACAAGGTCTCACCATGGACACAAGTGTTTCTAAATCCTTCCACATCCCACCTGCCTCACTCCCTATCATCCCAATCATGTTCATGATCGTTGTAATCCCTGTCTATGACCGGATTTTTGTACCCTTTGCACGCAAACACACCGGCATCACCCACTTGCAACGTATAGGAGTTGGCCTAGTTCTCTCATGCATTTCCATGGCCGTGGCTGGAATATTGGAAGTGAAGCGAAAGAGTGTAGCGCAAGACCATAACATGCTTGATGCAATCCCAGTCAGGCAGCCATTGCCCATTAGCACATTCTGGCTATCTTTTCAATACTTCATATTTGGAATTGCTGACTTGTTCACGTACGTAGGGCTTCTTGAATTTTTCTATTCAGAGGCACCAACAGGCATTAAATCAATCTCAACTTGCTTCCTTTGGAGCTCCATGGCACTAGGATATTTTTTCAGTACTATACTGGTCAAAATAGTTAATGCTTCAACAAAGGATGTTACTAGAAGTGGAGGTTGGTTGGCAGGGAATAATATTAACAGGAACCATTTGAACCTCTTCTACTGGTTGCTTTCGCTACTGAGCTTGATCAACTTCTCTATCTATGTGTTTGTAGCTAAGAGGTACAAGTACAGGCCTACGAATCCTGTGGCCTTAAATGAGAAAGACCAAGGCATGAGGAAAAGAAGAGTTAGTCTTACATGGTGATATTATGAAGAATGAAAATGAAGATTTGGGGTTTTCTATGTTATTGGTGTTTCTTTGTCTGTTTTCATTCCCTTTGTTTTGCTAAATTTGGTGATATAATGAAGGGTTTGGGTCCTTTGGGACATGTATGCTGTTCATTAGTGAAATAACTTTTAGTACAAAGTGAGTTATAATATGAAATGCATCTACATTAAATTAATTTGTCCATCTTTATTTATTTATTTATGTGTTTTTTTTCTTCTGCAAAAATACTTGTTTGGTGCTACACTTTATACATAACATCACCACATATAACTTGGCGTGCATTAACAGCACACTATTGAAATTTGTTTTACAACAAATATGACATCCATGTTGTCAAACTAGGAAACATGCATTTTCTCTACAAGTTGTCAGAAACGTGACTAATAATTTTAGTGAAGAAAATAAATTGGGACAATGAGGTTTTGAAACAAGCTAGATAGATGAATTGCAAGGTGTTATAAACAATGCTGAACATAGAATACAGCCCGGGTTTATTGCTGGGAACAGGATAGTTAACAAAAGACTCGTAATATTGGAGCAAAGGTTGACCTTAGCCCTTAGGTATGAGATGTGGGATTGGTGTTGAGTAATTACTTAGTTTGGCCCAATTATTGCGGCGTTGAGTGCAATTATTTTTTTCTTTTTCACTTTTAAGGAGGGACATAACCAGGATTTTGATTGAGCGGGGCCGATGTATGAACTAATTTTTTTTCTCATGAAAATCTAAAGTAGCATCTATTTTGTATTACAAAATATCAATAACTGAAAAGACACAAAAGACTATTTATTAATACATTACAATACAATTATAAGAAAATGAAATTTGACGCATTTTTAAATTATTGAAATCATTTATGAAAATCCGTACTAATGGTCTCATTATGAATTTATTTAGCTATTAAATTAAATTAAGTTATGATTTTATGATTAATTGAATGCACCAGCCACTATGTACTACTACCACATAATTTATTAGTTCTTAATTAATTAATTTTTTTATTCAACTACCAATCATGAAGAGGAGCAATGAAAATAGTCAATCTGCCCAGCTAACACAACAAATCAAGGTTGTCAATACTGTATTGGAGACGTTTCGATTTGCTCGGGGGAAAAAAATATTTCAATATCAATTAATACTGGTGTACCGTTTCAAAATTACCCAAAATTACCGCTATTTCATAAAATAAAATAAAAATAAAAAATTATTTTAAAACAAACAATTTTAGTAAAATGACTATGGACATGCATAAAATAAAATTTTAATAGTCTCTTTTTTAACTTTAGTAATTAGTAGGCCAATCACTAATTCTATTTCAATTTTATCCATAACTTATACCTTAGCCCATTTACACCAATCCACCCACCAACCAAGCCCAAGTTCCAACACTTTTTTTACTTTTCCTTTTTATTTGCTCTCCTTCTCCTAACCACACGTTTCCTTGTTTTTATCTTCTCTTATATATATTTTTTCCTTTCTCTCCTTCCTCTTCCAGATACTTCATCTCATTTCTTCCTTATTTTCTCTTCTTTACATCTTTGATCTTTATTTATTCAAATGTTCAAATCTTCAACTTGATTTATTTCTTGAAGAGGTCGGCAAGTGAATGGACGTCAGACATGGCTTCCAACCGGAAGGGATAATCAAATTCATGGGCGTGAGAAAGACCATGAAGACGAAGAAGGCCATGACTTCTTTGTAGACCATGCTCCAGAGTTTAAATAAAGTTCTAAGACTTTTGTTCTTTTATGAGTGTACTATTTATCTCTAATTCTATTTTTTTTTTAATTGTTTAGTTTGTAGTAAATACTAGCAGAAATCCAAAATATGGTTCAATTTGGACAAACCAAAGTTTAAAGTTTCTACAAGTTTAATGGGGATCAAGTTTAAGTTTCTGATCTGTTGAAAATTAGATTATTTATTTATTTTTTTATTTTTGTGATTTGGGCTAATTTTTTTGTTGAAGGGGAGTTGTGATTTGGGCATATTTGATTGTGATTTTGGCCAATTTTTTGTTGAAAGGGCCCAAAAATTATCTTAGCAGGGGCCAATTTAATTTTTTTTTTGTCCAACATACCTACTAGTGCTTTTTTTTTTTAGAGCTAGCGAGAGCCAGGGCCCCTCTTGGTCCCCAAGTAGCTCCGTCTCTGCTTTTAAGAGGTTGTAACATCAAATTGATAGTATATTTTAAAGATATGGTAGAATTTTTTTTTTTTTGTTTGTTTGACAAAAGATCCAAAATTCTTTACACACTCTCTCTCTCTCTCTGTTGTCATAGTTGATGTACCCTCTACATCAACCGAAATGGAGATTGAGAATCCGAGCATATATAAATTGCATCATCCATGCCCATGTTGTGATCCTTCTGTTCGTCGACAATGTACTCAATGACTTACAGTGCTGTAGTCTCACACTATTGCTATCGTCAATGTACCCACAGACTGCACAATTCTTGGCGCTTAGCAGTTAGCACTTAGCATTGCAACAACATTGTCATTGCCTCTGATCAAAACCCTAAGGTCATGTTGATGATGTCTTTGTTGTCTTGATTCGAACCTATGATATGGTGAGACACGAGTCTAATTATAGATGAGGAGAAGACATTGAATTTAGGGAAAACTATCAAAGATATTTTTGAAGAATTAATATGGTTTGTGATTTGTGATCTGTGAGTTGTGAATTAATTTGGTAGTGTGATTTGTGAATTGTTTTTGTAAAAAAGGTATGAGAGTTGAATTGTTTATGTGATAAAAGAGAAAATGTCGAAAATGGGAAAAGATGGGGAAGAGATTAAAATAAAGTTATTTATTTTAAAATGATATAATATTTAAATAGAATGAAAAAATAAATAGATGGTATCATGCAGGCATGTGTAAATATTAAATAGTAAACAAAATTAAAATTTTGAATTTTTAGTTAGAATTTAGGTGGAACTTTGTTTAGCTTATGCTAATGAAATGAAAGAGCCAACATTCATGCGGCCTATTTAATATATTTATTGTATAAAACAAAAACACAAAAAAGATGGTTCTAGATGTGACATAGGAATTAAACCAGCTGTACAAATATCCCTACACTCAAAGTCTCATAAGTTCTCTTAGGATCGTTTGGTAATCCATTTTTTTAATATATTTTTTGCCAAAATCAGGTTCTGAAAATGAAACTTTGAGCTTCATTCTCAAAACATGATTTTTGAAGGCAAACTTTTTTATAAACTATGCTTTTTTCCTTTTACCAAACACAAAATTTAGGTTTTGTATTTTTAAAATGTACTTTTTAGCTTACTAATGTGATTCCAAACGGGCATGAGAGGAAAGAGATCTCTCTCTCAAGTCTGACCCCAGTAGTCCATGTGTCCTGTTCCCATGTTATCCATTTGGCTTCACAGTTCATCTCCCTCAGCCACCTCAACTTGCATGCATATCTACGTGGGATCCTTATACCTCACCACGTTCTCCATGCATAACCTCTCCTCTTTCTCTCTCTATAAACACTCACACTACATTTCAATTATAACGTGTATGGGGTTTTACGGACTAAAAATCCAAAAAACGGACTCTGACACGAAAATCTGTGCACATTTAGGGTTTTCGGTCCTAGTTTGTTATAGGCGTCTGATTGACATGAAAATGCATTCACACGAGTCCTTAGGTCAACGTAATCACAATGACACGACTTGCACTTAATTTGGACTCCGGGCATTTCGACCTGGAAATCCGTGCATTTCTAGGGTTTCGGCCCAATTTTTCTCGGGACATCTGTTCGACCCCAAAATAATTTTAGATGAGTCCTTAGGTCAGCACGATCAAAACGATGTGTCACACACTCAAATTGGACCACAAACAAGAAAGTTATCGTTAATCGAAGTTTTAACGTTTCAGGTCCGCGTTAGCTTAAATGTGCATGCATACATAGGATTATATCTCACTCATGCATGCCAAAAATGCTTTTGGAAGGGCAGAAAAATCAGTTTTTCTGCCCATGCACGTTCCACAATGTATGGCCAAAAGAGATAAGTTGAAAAAAAGTAAAAAAAAGAATGTTTTAAATAACCCAAAATGGAGTGTCGGAAGGCACTCTAATTTTTCAAAACAGTGCCGGCTGGCACTCCAATTTTTAGGCCGACACTCACTTATTTAATCCAAGTGCCGGCCGGCACTAGGATTTTAAAACACAGTGCTGGCCGGCACTATGTCCCTGGACCCATTTCCTGCACCTTTTTTTTATCTTTTTTTCAGCAAAGGGGGACAAGGCATGGCTAGCATGCACGTGAGGCAGCTGGTGGGGGGCAAAAAAGCAGCCCCTTCCACCCCTCTTTGACCCTTTGACACCCCCATTTCCCTATAAATACAACCATGGTCTTCATGGCAAAGGGGTTGGAAAGTGTAGAGAAAAATTAGAGAGAGTTTTCAAGAGTGCTTTGTGTAGAAAAATTCTTTGAAGCAAACCCTCCTCTTCAAAGTTCTAAACCTCTTGAAGGTTGAGAAATCTTTTAGATTTAACTCACCCTTCATTATCTTTGGAACCAAGACTTGGAAAATATTTGCACTTAAGCTTTCTTAAACCGAAATTCCTCTCCAAAAGTCTTAAAGGTTTTGAAGGTTGAAAAAATCATTTTGATTTTGTTCACCCTTCATTATCTTTACCACTTAGGTTTGGAATTATTTTTCCACCAACCCACATATTCAAACACTTCTTAGGATTACCCGTACAACCTACAAATTGTATACATATCCTTAAAGTCATTGAGTCACAAAGCTCACTACCACACAAGTTGTGAAGCACATACTTGATTTTAATTTTGTTTTGCATGCGGGTTAGTTCTCTAACCCTTATGCTTTAATTTTTGGGTGCTTACATTATGCTTTAATTTATTGTTCTTACATTATGTTTTAATTTCTTGTGTTTATATTTACAAGTTCATTATGATTATGTGTTTAAGCTTACAACTATAACATGAACATCATATTGCAACCAACATAATAACAACACGGACAATTAAAATTAATTTGTTTGCACAACATACACATACATGCATTGACATTACAACATGCTTGGCCATTTTTAATATAAGAGGACCGATGTAAATCGGGCAAAATGGGGTGCCTAATACCTTCCCATTTTGTAACCAAGCCTCCAAACCAAAACCTTGGTTTGCATACATAGTGCCTTACAACAACATTTTATTTTCTTTTTACATAGATTGTAACTAGGAAATTCATACAATATTATTTTCTTAGATTGTATTCTAGGGGAATTTTATTTGTAACATTTATACACACACTATTTCATTTAGCAATTGTACAAATTCTAAAATGGAATAAAAGGGGATTACATTACTCTTGTCTTTGGAATTTCTTAATTTGTCCTTTAAAATAAATTAAGTGGCGACTCCACAAACAACATGTCACATCGACCTTCAACCTCGAGGGTCGATTAAAACATTAAAGTTTTCATCCTATCATTTGAGATACGTTACCAATTTAATTTCCAAACCGAAACCAAAATCACATTAAACAAATTTTGGGGTTTTCGCTTCAAGTTTGAAAAAAGGGGCAAGGTTCTCACATGTAGCCACGACATGACTCGCCATATAGAGACCCACCACTTCATCACCCGCATCAACCAGGACTTCCTCCAATGCGCCGTTTACGATACAGATCACGCCCAAGGCCGTATTATTGGTGAAACTTCAATTAATTAGTCCCCCTCTCTTGGTTTTGCTTTGAATGTGGTTGTTTCAACCCCATTTTCGTTTTGTACAGGTGTGGAATATATATTATCTGATCGGATTTTTGAAGCTTTGCCCCCGGAGGAGCAAAAGCTGTGGCATTCACATGGTTATGAGGTTGTACTGGTACCCCATTTTTGATTTTGTATAGTAGTTACGTTCCCTTTTTTTATTATTAAATTAATGTCTTGATGATCATGACTTTGGACGGTCCAGATCAAGTCAGGCCTCTGGGTCAATCCCCAAGTTCCAGGAGTGATAGAGAGGCCAGAACTCGAAAATCTGGCCAAAACATACGGCAAATTCTGGTGCACATGGCAGGTCGATAGAGGTACGTAACAACCAACATGTCACAAGTATAAAATGAAACACTTAAAAATGAAAAATTATAATAGTTGAAAATTTTGATGGGTGTTAGTAATTTAGAGGTGGGTGTGTGAATTAGGT
This sequence comes from Fagus sylvatica, assembly GCA_907173295.1. Classification (NCBI taxonomy): domain Eukaryota; kingdom Viridiplantae; phylum Streptophyta; class Magnoliopsida; order Fagales; family Fagaceae; genus Fagus; species Fagus sylvatica. Next base: position 29,336,855 of record OU015767.1, on the reverse strand, counting down.
GACAAGCTCCCACTAGGTGCACCGTCGCTTATGATGTCTCCACAGGCGGTGAACCTGGGCCAGGTGTCACCAGAGCTGGTCCATAGGAGGGATAATAAGTACAACATATCAACGGAGGCTCTGAGAGCATCAAGGGTGGAGATCGCTGAGCCAGAGTGGCTCAATCCACAGGCGGACTATTGGAAACAGCACGGGAAGGGTTTTGCCATTGACATAAAGTCCACCGACATGAAATTAAGGGCACCATTTCCCTGAGCGTGATAATATATGAACATAGTTACAAAGAAACTGCATGTGTTTCTTTTGAGTGGCATGTGTTTTATTTTGTATGGAAGAGGCTAAGAGCATATATACTAGTATGTATTTCTTTTTCAACCTTGTTTGATTATTTACTTGCTTTTGGAAGCCATATGTGCTGTATTTATAATGTAATACTGTCTAGTCTACCATGTATATTTTACTATATGATATATTAAGATTTTTTTTTTAATGAATGTGGTATTTTATTTGAGAAGAAATATACGCTTTGAAAAGATTGTGTTAATTATGAATATCTTCTATTGTATTGTTGTTTAGGAACTGTACCAAGTCCTAAACATACAAAATATGTTTGGGTAAACCATGCGATTACGATTAATGTATTGGTTTACTGAATTTGGAGTATACTAGATTTAGATGGTATGGGCTTTGTGCATTTCAAATTCATCTTGTGTGGCTTTACCTCAAAAAGATTCAGGAATGGATGCAGAGATGATGATCAGAGCTTAAACGGTATCCAATATGTCTCTTTATGGAGGCAATTAGTGATGGTTTGGCAAAGACTGTGGGGCTTTGTAGTGGACAATGAGTTGTAAGTGTCAATCATGACACTTTACAAGTTAGGATATTAGAATTGAAACCATGGCGAGTATAACATGTCACAAGCAAAAAATGAACATGCCTTAATTTTGAAATGTAAACAAGCAAAAATTAAACATGCCTTAATTTTGAAATGTGAACTACAATTTGAGACCTTGAGTTTGGACGATATGTATGGATCATGGCACGTCACAAGTTAATTATGATAACAAAAGAAAGACACCCTTTTATGCAATTTGGATAGATGGTGGCAAAAAAAAAGTTAATTATGACAACAGAAGAAAGACACCCCTTTATGCAATTTGGATAGACGGTGGCATTTTTTGCTTATATCCTGCACCAATTGGTAGCTATAATTGAAAAGAATAGCAAGGAGAAATTATTCACTCCTCCGAGAAGACCACGTCAACAATATTTGTCTCCCACCCATTAAAAAAAATTAACTTATTAATTGGTAGTTGTGATTGAAAAGAATAACAAAGAGAAATTATTCACTTTTCTAGAAAGATCACGTCAATAATATCTAGTGATCCTCTCATCCAATAAAAAATTGTCACTTGTTTTAATTTAATGACCTTGGAGAGGAATGTGGGCGTTGATTGTGGGTCATCGTTGAAACAATGGAGCTTAGAGAGCTAGTTGAAGAAATTTTAGAATATATTTCGTTCAAATTAACCATTCTAGAGAACTTGGTATAAAAATATAAAGAGAAATAAGAAAAATTTAGAAAAAAAACACCGAATACAAAAGCCATCATTGTTCTGGGTAACAAATCAAAGACCTCAGCAAGCTATATTTCACATCTTAAAAAAAAAAAAAAAAAAAAAAAAAAAGGACAAAGATGAAAAGGTTACATGTAGCCACATCATGAATTAAAGTAAACTCATAGACACAAAATATAAAATATGAATAAATCGGGTAAACATACTAAGGCTAGAAAGGTACCGTTAAAGGCAGAGAAATCAACGGAGGTGGGAGGTGGTTACAGTGACATGTTGGAAATCGGATCCATGGATTTTTTTTTTAACATATGATAGAAATTCTAATCTAAATTCACACATACGTGTATTTTGAAGATCCTAGGGATTGAACCCATGCCCTTATAGAAGGGTAAGACTTTTTGGGGAGGGGGATTACCACTAGGCCGAATACTTAAGTGGCGTTGTGTGAGAAGAGTTGAGTCATTCATTTAAAACAAATGTCATTTGTTTATTGGGTGGGAGGACTACTAGATACTACTGACATGGTCTTCCTGGATGCCTGAATAATTTCTCCAAAATCTCACTACCTTCCTCTCTGCATTTGAGTATTGACATTATTATTTTCTCAAAATGATTTTATCTATAAATAATATCTAATCAAATTTACAAAAATAAATGTAGAATTATCTATACTATAATATAAAACCATTAAAATATTTTTTTTTACTTTGGTTGACCTCATAATATTGTGCACATAAGTTTTTGAAGATCTCACAATTTTACACTTCATTATTTTAATATATATTTTCTAATTGAATTTAAATTTTATTCTATAATTAAACATTCTCATTAGAATCTTGACACATCATATTTTCTTTAATAAAAAATATATTTCATATATACAAACACAATCATAATAAATATCTAATACTTAAATATTATCTATATCTAAACATAATAATAAAAAATTTCTTTTAATAATTATCAATTTTTAAATTTAAAAAAAAATAAAAGAAAAAAAATATTATGTCTAAATTTTCCGTACATTGTGCTAAAAAATGTATAAGATAAAATGTAAAAATTCATGCAAAATAGTATAGTGTTTCCTATTTTTGTAATGATTAAATTTTCAATCCCAAGCCCAACTCCAGCATATGCGGATATACCCATGTTCTGTTCCACTTGAGATGCAACATACCACTCCTCGCCTCGCCGAGAAAAAGGACCAAATGTTTCGGATGCATATATCTTTCCTCTCACAAGTAAGTGAGACCCACAGCTTGTGAGAGGGAAGATATATGCATCCGAAACACAAGATACCTCCTCCCTCGCCGATGCTATGCTCTGTTCCAACTTTAAAAATTCCCATCGTCACCATTCCTTTTTCAACCCTCCTTTCTTCTTCTTTCCCAAACCACCATTCAAGAAACTTGTTTACCACTTTTGTTCCACATAAACATTCTATAAAAACGAACATATTATCTACTGCCTTATTCTCTCATCCATTCAATCTCATGGCAACCGTTGCCGACCCCCAAGTGGAGAAGCACGTGTACTCTGTGTGGGCAATCCCACCGGAAGACGTGGCTGTCAGGCTGAAGAAGCTGATGGAAAGTCTTGGGTCCGAGTTCAATGGGCCCCAATTCGAACCCCACATCACCGTTGTTGGTGCCATCAGTTTGACACCGGAAGATGCAATTGACAAGTTCAGATCAGCTTGTGAAGGCCTCAAAGCCTACACTGCCACAGTGGATCGTGTGGCCACGGGCACCTTCTTTTATCAGTGTGTTTTCCTCCTCATCCATCCTACGTCCGAGGTAGTTTTCATTCTATTTCTTATTAGTAATTTCAATTTTTTTTTTTTTACTATTGGAGGAATAGTTTTAACATAGAATTATATATATGTATGTGTTCTTTCAGGTAGTGGAAACTAGTACACACTGCACTGCCCATTTTGGATACAAGAACACGACTCGTAAGTTATTATGTTTTTTCACTTGAAGTTTGTATCTTTTTAAGTATCTAGACATATTTGAAATGTTAGCATTGAGGGTTGGTATTTGTCTGAATAATAATGGTTAAATGATTAAATTCATCATTTCTTAAAAGTTTAAGCTTTTGGAATAATTGGTAATTTATTAGTATTCAAGATTAGTTCAGCTGCAGGTATGGAATTAGGATGCTAATTGGGATAGTTCATGTGAAATTTGGGACTTGAAAGTTTGGATCGTATGGTGAAAAAAAATATATATGCACAAATTCCATGACAAAATTTGAAGTCATTCTAATGATGGTGGAAACTTGAAAATTATGTTAGGAAAATCATACAACTCTTATGATTCAGGAAATGTACATATCTTAAGAGGGCTGGTCCCTTTTTCTGGTTACAGATTGATATCTAGAAGATATATAATATAACCAGTGTGATAGAAGGAACATAAATGCTAATACTGATAATTATCCTTAAATCATACAATGGCCTTGTTTTTTGTAACTTGATGTGGCACATAGATAATCTTGCATTCCTAGTGCACCTAAGCCCAAGTTTGTCACCTTTGTTTGCCTGGTATTTGGTCAACTGTAGTTGGTATTGGTGTTTGTCTGTCTTAATTCTTTTGAAAAAACCACCCTTCTCTTTCTTGTTTAAGCTTGGGGTTGCTTTACACTTCTGAAACTACCATCCTTATTTGATAACATGTATTTGCTTCCTCTCTGACTTGTGCTATTTGTGGCTCAACCTTGCAAAAATGAGATTTTCATTAAATAGAAATTATAATGTGGAACTTGTTTTTTTAATTTTTTTTTTCTTGAGACATTAGGAAATAGATTTTTGGGTTGTGATGCTCCCTGTATTCATGACTACCCTGTATAATTTGCAGCTTACATGCCACATTTGAGCCTCCTTTATGCGGATTTGACAGATGATGAGAAGCAAAAAGCTCAAGAAAGAGCTAATATCCTTGATGAAAGCATTAGCAGCCTGAGCTTCCCAGTTAGCCGTCTTGCATTATACAAAACCGACACTGAGGACAAAACTCTCAAATCTTGGGAGAAAATTGCCGAATGCAGCCTTAGCCCAAATTAGCTTCTGCTTCGTCATGTTTATAGTTTGTAATGAGTATGGTGGTGTACTTTGAGCTTTTAGTATGTAACAAGAATTATTTTATACTGTTCTTCTGCCTCTTCTTCATGCCTTTGGTTTATAATAATAATTACCTTTATGTTCTGGTGTTCTTCTGCCCTTGCCAATGTTGTCAATTTGGTCAGTCCTATGTAATTGGAGCCCAGTTGTACCGCTGAACCCAATTCCCCTTTTGAGTTTGGAGTAGGAGGTGGAAGACGAATAGGATCATGCCCTACAATCCTTTTTTCTAGCCAAATGTTCACTCTCTGACCATCACCATTTCTCTAACTGACACTTTCTTAATTAAATCTAACTAGAATACTTCTATAACACCAAGACGGCTTATGCTCAATCTTTATTGACCAGAAATCATTCTTTGGAAAATAGGTGAAAATCCCTCTAGATAGATATCCTATGTCACTTTACAACTGCTTGGGTCGAGAACAGGCCCAAGAAGCTTGTTGGTGCTTGGTGTCATCAAGAACAAGCAGCTTATAAATAGAAGTGCCACATAAACGCATTAAATCATGCTTCTCCTTGATCCAAATGGGAACGATCTGAGTATATTGGGATGGTAGCTGTAGCTAAGGATTACGCTGTGAAGGCATCCATGTTCTAGAAATTGTCTTTTCCATTGTCATTGCATAAGATACCAGACATAAATGCCCTGTGAGGCACATATAGTACTCTTAAAAAAAATAAAAACAAAACTTTTCATAGTGATAGAATTTTTTTTGATAACTTTTTCATGGTATATTTATGACTTTATCAACCACATAAAAATAAGTTTATCTTTATTTGTGAATAGCAGCATCTGTTCTAACTTCTAAGGATAATACTTTAGCTGGACGGCAAAATCCCATACGAAACTCTCTCTTTATCTTCTACTTTGAAAGGGTCATATTGAAGTATAAAGATTCTTTTTTACTAATCAGCTCCCATCGGCAGCCTTTTATTATGCTTCCTTTCAAAAAATATCTTGACTTTATTTGCAACAATTCGCAAGCCACTTGCTAAGTTGCTATTGCTAGTCAGTAGTGATCAGACAAATGAAAATCGTCTTTTAGACTAATTTCTTTTATAGGTGGATGATTCTCAGCAGCCCATTCATGTTTTTTCTTTTCTATTTCTTCTTCTTTTTTCAACAGTATTTCCTTTCTATTTGTGCATGCATTTCCATTATTTTTTAGCTTGATTTCTTCTAGCAATTGTAATAGTATTAGTGTATTACTTAAAAAAAAAAAAAAAAAAAAAAATTGTAATAGTAGTTATTACTTGGTAGTATTAATTTAAATAAAAATTATTAAAATAGGACTGTGTCTCAATAAAGTTAATAAAAACATATAACCTTTTGTTGCAATTTAGAACATTCAATAAATTACACCTGTCTTATATGATAAACAATTGAGTGAAAATTATAAAGTATTACTTAAAAAAAACTTAACTTAAAGTTAATTAAAAAAATTTAATTGAACAATTTCCACCTATAAATCACATGACTATTATAAAGTAAGGGCACATAAAGTCATCACCTACCCACTATATGTGTCACATTTATTACTGATTCCAGCCAACTCCCTAATCCTAGGACTCATGGCAACCCCAGAAAGTGCTGCACTTGCAACCCAAACCCAAACCCATGCCCAAGTTGAGAAGCACTGGTATTCAGTTTGGGCGGTCCCACCGGAGGACGTGAGAGCCAGGTTGAAGAAGCTGATGGATGGGCTTAGGGCCGAATTCGGTGGGCCCCAGTACGAGCCCCACATGACTGTTGTTAAGGCCGTCAGTTTGAGGCCAGATGATGCACTTGACAAGTTCAGATCAGCTTGCCAGGGCCTCAAGCCCTACATTGCTACTGTGGATCATGTGGCTACGGGCTTCTGTGTTTACCTCCAGATCCATCCAACGGCTGAGGTCTTTTCTTTTTCTTTTTTTTTAGCTTTTGTAATTTCATTTTATCACGGTGCAAATTAATTTGTACACAGCTAATATTATATGCATATATATATTGTTTATTTCAGGCAGTGGAAACTAGTGCACACTGCAAAAGCCATTTTGGACTTAAGAGCTCGACTCGTAAGTTTATTATGTGTTTTTTTAGTACTTTTACTTCTTGTGCTCTTGTATGTTTTTCTTCACACGAAGTAATTCTTGTACTATTGGAGGTATCTTTGCCATTTGTGAAATTAATTTAGGCAAAAAAAATAGTAATGCTTGAATTTTTCATGTTATTATTAGATGTTTATAAATTTTGAGAGACTAGTATAATTGTTGTGGATCCGCACCTTGCTCATTCAGGGGTGAGAATTGAGAAATAGCTGAGTGATAGTACTATTAAGAGTTGAGACTCAAGACTCACGAGTATTTCAGCTCCAGGTATGGGGAATTGGGACCTCAAAGTTCGGAGCATATGGTGAAAAAAGTGCAAAAATGTCATGATAAATTTAAAGACAATCTAATGATAGTGGAAACTTGAAAATTATGTTAAAAAATATTGCAACATTATGGTTTAGAAAATGTACATATCTCAAGAGGACTGGTCCCATTTTCTGGTTACAAATTGATATCTAGAAGATATATTACAAGTGTGATAGAAAGAACATAAATGCTAATACTCGTGGTTGTCCCTAAATCATACAATGGCTTTGTTTTTAGTAACTTGATGTGGCACTATAATCAAGCTTTTGTGCTTGTCACCTTTGTTTGCCAAGTAGCTGGAAAACTGTATATATGCTTGTCTTTCTCGAAGAAACTACCCTTCTCATTGTGAAATTAAGAAGAAGAGAGAAATCCAACCTAATATTCATGTGGTTGGCTTGTGCTTATGAGTTGTGACCCTCCCTGTCTTAATTTGCAGCTTACATGCCACATTTGAGCATCCTTTATGGTGATATGACAGATGAAGAGATGAAAAAAGCTCAAGAAAAAGCTACTATCCTTGATGAAAGCATTAGCAGCCTGAGCTTCCAAGTTAGTCGCCTTGCATTATACAAAACAGACCCTGACGACAAAACTCTCAAATCTTGGGAGAAAATTGCGGAATACAGCCTTAGCCCAAATTAGCTGCTTTTTAGTAATAACTATCTTGGATTCTTGGTGTACTTTACTACTTTGTGCTTTTAGTATGTGATGAGAATAAATTCAGGATCCTAAGGCCATTCAGGCAATTGCCCTAGGCCCCAAAGGCAAAAAGACCCCATTAACTATAATCACAATACCATACTTTGTTGGCAACTTAAAATAAAATATAAATTATCTGTTGATTTTTTTCCTTGAAATACTTATCAGTGTTTAGCTAAATATTAAAATAAAAAAATAAAAACAAAAAAAAACTTATATATTATTTTTTCTTCTCTTCTTAGAAGAATCTCTTAACAACTAGTCAGCCTCAAACTCACTTTTTCATCCTTTTAGCCTTAAATTTGTGTGTGTGTGTGTGTGTTTATAGTAAGAAGTACCACATATCCTTGAATCATGCTCACTCATGTAAGTTCGGGCACCAAAGCAGATAATGGGACTAAAAAGCTATTGGTCCACTTTGATTTATGAGTCCGGTTAAGGGTGGCATTCATTAAGGAAACATTTAATACATTTTTTTTTTTTTATAAAACTTTTATAGATTATAGGGTTACTTTTTCTAACACACACAATACACCTATTATAGAAGAGAGTTTGACAACAAAACTAGTTTGTGACCATCTTGCTATAATTCACTATATAGCAACTTATAATACTATTCACATGTATTATTTAAACAAGTCACATGACTAATTAAATAGGCTATATGACTAAAAATGCACATGGATAGTTTTATGAGTTAAGCTGGCTACATACTAGTGTGTAGCCACACTGTGTCCCCTATTATACTGTTTTTCTATTCTCGTAAAATAAGGGTATTTAAGTCAATTAATCAAACTTTAAGGGATGTCTGAGAGACTCTAGCCCACTCAAGCCTAAGCCCTTCCATCCTAAATCTAAAGACAAGTTCAAGCCCACTAAATCGGTGGCCCAAACTCATCTACCATACGGTCCAACCCACTCAACCCAGCCCAGACATATTGAAACTTAAACAGCTTTAAACACAGCCCAAAATCTAAATCAAGTCCAAGGAGTTAAAATACAAAGCTTTAGCCGATGGGGCAAAGCCCACCCTCTCCACATGCCCTTTTTAGCACTTTGCTCCATTTCTAGGCCCACAGTCCCCTATATTTGACATTTATTCCGTCCAGGCATAAGTTCCACACAACTCAATTAAATTTGGCCAAATAGTTTATATTTTACAAATATTAAAATTCATTCACATAAAAAAATAATGTTTGTGGTTACATTAAACTGCCATGGCAAATAATATTTCCGCACCACTACTCTACCTTGAAAAAAGAAAACTCTACTGTAAGTACAGAAATAAAGACCCTACAGGCATGTTTTCATGCATAGCCATAGAGGTAGGAATAATATTCCTATCAATATCCACACAAACATGTCCCCACAAAAATAAATATTGCTAATGGTATCTGGGCACGACAGCTCCACCTCATAAATAAGAAGTAGAGAATGAGATTTCTGGTTTATTTCTTTACACTTAAACGAATTACTACTAATTTTACCAAAAAAAAAAACAAAAAACAAAAACAAAACGTATCAAACATAAATGAGTTAACGAGACCGAGTTTTCTTAATTTTTTTAGCCCGCCTTTATCTATTCTCTTAGTAACTGTAGCTTGTGCGAAACATTTCAGCCAAAAGCTTATCTTTCATACAGTTGACATCATGACTTTGTCAATCAACGTGGTGTAAATGACATAATCTATGTTTATTAATTGGTCAAGAGCAGCCTCTATGAAAAGGATAATTTTGTTAGATGGAGTAGCAAACTCGACAATTTCCTAATCAAAATCCTATCCGAAACTCTGTCTTATCATTACACCATCAACTTGTAAGGGGCATATTCAAGTAAGTATCTTCATGAATGAAAGATAGATTCATGTTTAACAATGCCGCCGGCAGCCTTATGTCATGGTTCATGTGAACAAGAATGTTGACTTTGCCACAATTTAACAATTTATGGAGCCACTTGCTATAATAGCTAAAGTCAGACAAAATTTTAATTTGGTACTAGGGAACTAATTAATAATCAAAATGAAAAGTTCCATTTGACTACATTTTCTTCTATTGTTTGAGATAGAAGAAGAACTCGTCAAAGTCTTTTAGTAGTAGAAGTTTCTTTTTTTATGTTTGGGATCAATTGGAACGAAATAAATGTCAATGAAAAAGTTCAAACATGATGGGTGGATGATTCTCATTCTCATTTCACGTTTTTTCTTTTGTGTTGTTTGTTTTCTTTTCCAAAAACAGTTATTCATGCATATTTAATCAACTCTTTCCTCTCAACCAATGATTGAGTTTGTAAATATGGAATGATTCAGTTCAAAGATACAAATATATACATACATAGAGAAAAAGAGTATAGAATATAGGATTGTTAATTTCTTCAAAATTTTACTTTTCAAATTATAGACTTATAGTAGCAAAGTTTGTAGCTGAATTTCAACGTCTGAGGCGTTACACACCTAACTTTCCTGTGACTCTGAGAGGTTCATCCATTGTCACGAGGTGTGAATGGTATAACCCATGTTTAGCCCATGTTTAATAGTCAAAGAGAGCCTCAATTCTCATGATAATTATGAGTAGCTGGATGCTCCAAAGCCTTCCACAACCGAGTCAAAACTTATCCAGATTTCATTTACATATTTATGACCAAAAAAACACTATGACCATTAATATAACACTTAAATATTTTAGAATTGCACCGTTTGTAACTTGTAAGTTACTACTTACTAATATTCTTTTTGCCGAATTTTTCAACCAAAAAAAAGTCACCTCCCTATTGAAGTATTGATTCTTTAATCAATAAAAAACTTATCCACCAGAAGCGGGACAAAGTTGGTTTTATGTTGTCCGCATAATTTAGAAGAATCTGCAAACTACTCGCCAAGGGTCAAAAATTCTTAATTTAGCGAAGGGGTGAATCGAATAGAATTAGCCAACTTTATAATTTTTTAATTTGAGATAACACCTATAAAATGTACCAATAGTTGGTATTAATTTTATAAGGGGAGGAAACTACGATAGGTTATTTAAAAAGTCTATTGAATAAGTTAAGGATATATATTGATTTACATATAATTGAGAGATAAATGTTGTTTTTAATAAATCACTTTACTTTACGTGAACGAATTTTCCTTCAAATCCATTTGGAATAATCTCTTTTACATGATTCATTTAATAAAGTTATGCGATAAAAAATACACGTTGGATAATCACTTGAATTGCCAACCTAATGAGTTTGAAGAATTTTCCTTCAAATTGTTTTGGAGATAAACTCAATCCACTTTAAATATTCTGACAATTTGAAAATTGCACATCTTAATGCTATTATTTTAATAATAATTAGATTTTGACTTTTGAGCAAGGACCTAGTTTTTAATTTTTTTATTATGCATGTGAAATATATAAGATTAACCTTTTATGTGCTAATTAACAGATTAATTATTACTTAAGTCCATTGCTAACTTTCCTTAATAAAAGTTCGTTCGAAAACTCTATAATTTTTCTATGAAATAATATTTGTTACGAATGAACACATTTGCTACAACCAATACTTTGGAACACCAAAAAAGTCAATGATAGAGCCTAGAGGACAAACACATTTTGTGATTTGAGTGATTTTTTTTTTGGCTAAATTGCTTGAGTGATTGTTGAAAGGACTTTCTATCTTGATCTTAATAATTACGTGTACAAAATCTAAGTTCGCTCGAGCAAGCTTTTTCAATTATGTGACCGTTAACCAACTCTTTAGTAAAAGCTTCACCTAACTAAATAGCAATAATTACAACCCTTAATTAACACATGGTAGATGTTTACTTGCAAAAAGTGAATTTTTAAAAGCCGTATATAAACAAAATAAGCTACAAATAAATTTTGACAATTATCAAATGGTAGCTAGGCACGTGCATTTTATCTGAAAACTGCAAAAAAAAAAGATCACCGACAAAAGAAAAAAAAGATCTCTTTCTTTTGTTGCCTTTTGCTAATGAATAACTACTTTTTGGGAATTGGGACAGAGGACTTTATTATTATTTTGGTTTGCTGAATCGATACCTTACTATGACTAAAAAAAGAAAAAGAATCAGTACTTTACTGACCTGGGGCTAAAGGCAAACAACCTGGTCCAGCTCTCCGACTCATCTCAGCACCTTCTCGCGAATATGTCAATATGACGTTTTAATTACACCACACGCATCATCCCAGTTGCCAAAGTCCGGAATACTTTACCTCAAATTTGTTTCTGCAATAAAATAGATTATTTACCTTTGAAGAGAATTTGGTTACATCTCATATTTATCAGTTTGTAATCAATTTGGTATAACTTACTATATAGACATTTTAGTTAAAGGATATATATATTTTAATTATATGACATTTTTAATGAATTCATGTGACTTTTAAAATGCACATGTAGATAATCTATTTACTTACCATATAATGGATTGAATAAAGATTCTTCTAAATCGGGTTGAAAGTAAATTTTGTTTTTATTTAAATAAGTTACATGCTAAAAATACATATAAATAATTTTATTAATTATTTAATAGTGAGTTGTAACAATCTCGCTATAGCCAAACTATGTCATTCACGTAGATTTCTACTCCGGTTACCTTTATAATTAGTAATGTGACTTATACAGTAGTGGGTTTAAAGAATTTTCGGTTCTGCCATTGGCTTGTGGGAATCCAATCCAAGATATCTGAGCCGTTAGATTGTAGGAGTATCTTTTGCGTTTCGAGATGTGAGGTTGATCTTTTATCCAGTCTAAAAATCAAATCTTTGTCCACACTCCAACACTCGTCACAGCTGGCCAACGACTCCGAGTAACGACTTTATATACCTGTAAGAGAGGCGCCGTTAACCAATAGCGCAAGTTAGTCAACCCATTCTTACTCTACGCCGTAATCCTTCTTAGTTCTTACACCGAAA
>OU015767.1:29286691-29324035 GCA_907173295.1 Fagus sylvatica | reverse complement strand
TCTGTCAGAAATTTCATAGTCTCTGGGGAATTGTGCATAGTAAGAAAGACATTTTTTAAGATGTGGAGGCAAGTCTTTTCCATTTGCTTCCAAGTTATCCGACCATGGTGTTTGGTATGGACTCACATGCTCAAGCACCCTTGACAACTCCTTAGTTCGACACTTGCTTCCCAGACAATAAATACCCATGACTCAAGATGCAAAGTGGCAAGCCCCCACATCTTTTTACAACTTTTTCTGCCAGATTTTTCAATTCTGAAGAGAGTTGATCAGGCTGAGAAGGTTCAGGCTGAAAGCGCACCATTTGTGTAAACAAAACCCAGCTCTGATTTTTGTTTCGTAATTGAATTTGGTAGGGATTTGGGCTGCCAGCATGTGAAGCTACACTCTTGTCTCGTGTGGTGAGCAAAATTCTGCTACCATTTTTGCTATCCCGGAATGCTTCTATTAGAGTATCCCAAGTTTCCTTGTTGGAAATTTTGTCCAGAACTAGAAGGTATTTCTTAGCCTTCAAGAAATCCTTCACCTCCTTGAAGGAGTAATCTTTTTCGTTCTCATTCTCATCATGATTGGGCATGACAACTTTTGCTAATATGCTAAGGAGTAAATTCTTATGGTCTACTATATGATCAGGTAGAGACACCCAGTATCTGCATTCAAAATGGTTCTTTATAGCTTTATGGTTAAAGACCACCTTTGCGAGAGTTGTCTTACCTATGCCCTTCCATCCCCACAATGGAAAGAGTGGAGAAATGCTCAGTACTACTGTTGGCGGTTAGTCGTGAGACCATTTCATGTACGTCTTCTTCCAAGCCGACCACCGAGTTTGTCTCCTCCCTCAATTCAATGCGACATTCCTCTATGCTTAGGCTAAGAATGTCAATAGCTTGCTCGAATCGCTCAATTTCTGCAGAGAACTTTTGCCAAGGATGATCATCTGTGTCTTTGTGAGTAGTATTGCTCTTTTGGGATTGGGAGGCCGGTGACACATATGTAATTGCATCTTTTACAATGATTTTGACTTGATCCTTCCAAGCCATTTTTGAATTGCTGTTTTGGGATTCGGAGGTCGGTGACAAACTAGTAATTGCATCTTTTACAATGATCTTCATTTGATCCTTCCAAGCCCTTCTTGAATTGCTCTTTTGGGATTGAGAGGCCAATGACAAAGAAGTAATTGCATCTTTTACAATTATCTTCATTTGCTCCTTCCAAGCCTTTCTTGAATTTTCCATGCCTTCAACTGCTCCTTTATTTGTACCTATGAGAAGCCGGTGCACTTCATTGAAAGAATCTGCTAGCTTTTTGAGCCGAGAATGTACCTTTGGTTTCTCCAGATTGAGCTGCTTGTGAAACTGCTCTAGAAGATCCAAAATTTCCTTGTCATCATTACGTGTGGCCTGCTGCTGAGTTTGGTTTTTGTGGGGACGGACGAACAGATTTTGATGGAACTCTTCTGATAAATGTCAAACCAAACCAGTACTTCTTTAACATGAGTTGCCGGAGCCGTTTCTTGCTATGGCCAAAGCGCTCCCGCAGCTGTCGCCTTGCCATCCAATTACGGAAATAAGGAAGCCATCTGACTCGATGTGCAGTTTTCTGTATGCTGTGGATGTCATCTTGTAGTTCGCCCAAGATATGCTCCGCTTCCTCCACCCAAGCCTTTTCGGTTTCACTTTCCAATGAAAGCCCTTCTAAATCTCGCAGGAAAGCATGCAATAGATGCAGTTGGAACATGATGAGGTACTCCATTTCCTTTTGCTCGTCAGGCACTAAACCTCGATTGTTAGTGATCAGGACTTTAAAATCCCATTCAATGGAGACAGTTGGTGCAGCTCGTTTATAAGTAAAAGAGTTTTGTTCCACTATTGGTCTGTCTTGCAGGCTTCTAACAATAGACCTTGACAAATCCAATGATTTACATATTTCCTTGTGATTATCCCAAAGTTGATAATGTATCTCAGCACGGATCAAACCCAACTTAGCGTCGAGGCCACGAATTTCATTGAAATCCGTGAAACCAGAGTAAACCCATTTCAAAAACTTTCTTCTTTCACTAAGTTTTTGGTAGGTTTCATCGCAAGCCTTTACCATGCGAACCACGGTTTTGGTTCTCTCCACCCAGTCTCTCCCAGCATCACCTAGTTGTAAAGTGGCACCTGATTTCAGTTGGGAATCCCGAAGTTGATTGGGTTTCTCATCAATTTTCCTCCCGGTTTCTGAAACGTCTTCTACATCTTTTATGACAGCATCCAAGAGCTTGAAACTCCTTATAACCCGCTTGTGATGGTCCTTCACCCGTTGGAAGTATCTATAACTAAGCAAAATGATACTGAAGTAGCCACAACAGAGGACTATGAAGATAATGGACAAATCAAGAACATAGGCATGAGAAAGCTTAGAAATTATAGACAAAATGGCCATGGCCGGGTGCTCCCTTCTGTTGGTAACTTTAATTGGTATAACTTACTGAAATTATGATCATTGATGATCGGAAGAAGGTATATGTTTTTTGAGTTTCAAGATAGAAATTTTACTTATTTTGTAACAACGTGTACATGTAAAGGCAGGTCTCCCACGGAAGCATAGGGACACCACTGGAAGAATAGAATACGTGAACCATAATCATTCCCAAAACTCGGAGGTAAAGCACATTTTCTTTTTATTAGACGGAAGCAAAGCACATATGATATGATGACTTGAGGAATCAACATTTGACAGCCACGCTTAGATCCGTATATCATACGTGAAACGTGATCTAAATTCTTTCTCTCAATAAAGTTAACTAGCAAGGTACCCCACGATGATGTGCTGTTAATGTTATAAGTTGTAACTTGTAACTTGTAATTTGAGAATGAAGGTTATGTAATGAGTGAATATTTTGTTGCATTTGTTTAATTTTTTTGTTTTTAATTTTTTTGTTTTGTGTATTAATAGATTAGATGTATTTTGATATTCGAATTGACAAAACTTGTAACAATATTTGAATGTAATACTTTGTTTTTATTTTACTTTGATATTTCAGTCTTGTATACCCGGTGTTTGAAGTTCATGTGCTATTATAATATACTAGTCGCAAACCCGTGCTATGCACGGGAAATCTACCAAATATAATATTTAAAAAAATAAACCTTATATCTAACTAAACTGAAAATTGATCAAAGAAAATTAGAGTTTTACTTAAACTCAATATCTAAGGTGATATTAACAGAGAAAATCAGGAGCACTAATTATGCAACAACAACAACAACACACCAATTCGCTTTCTACCAATTATATTTAGCACTGTATTCAAGAACACATGTTTGGCTTAGCTCCAAACATTCACTATCCAAGAAAGCACAACCATGAACCCCTATATCTTGGACTTCAAAGTGCCTGGTTCAATCCCAATAGCCCCTGTATTGTTATGTTCATTCTTATCCATTATAAGACAGGGTTTTTGTCCCACTGGCTAGAAAAGTCACCGGCATTCCCACTGGAATTCCCTGAAAGCAAAATCAAGAAACAAAAAATTATGAGTGCTTTTTCAATATTTTTTTTAGTGAGCTTCGAAAGAGAGATGAAAAGTAAGATAAAGTAATATATATTGATAAGAGAAAGAGAACCGGGTAACCAATATATCAGATTGTGGTTTTAAAGAGGCAGGTCTAAGCCACCTCTTTGGGCCCAATCTAGGCTTGGGGAAAGGATTCTTATTTGATATTCATGACTTAAAATATTCCAAGGCATCATGATTATTGTATGTATAGTCCTGATTCACTGCTGCTATCAATGGAATGCACCCACAGGCCACAACTTCATTGGTAGTTAAGAACATGAGCCACTCAAAATGTAATTTGTTGCCTTTGATCAAACAAATTAGAACTTATCCTGTCCTTGAGAAAATAAACAAAAACAAAAAGTGATTAGAATTCGGATTTTATCATTGCAGTAGTTGAATTCCCCTTTTTTTATAAATATTATTAGTTTCTTTAATATTTCTATTTTGTTTTTTCATTTGTCAATTCATAATCAGTGTGATATTTATATTTTTCCATTTTATGAATTGTCTTCATGATGTACATATCTAGGATTGAAGGGATGTTATACTATTTGACTCTTTTGTAGTTGTCTAGGCAGTTGGCTGAAAACAATCCCAAGATTAATGCTTGCCTGCAGAATAAGGATATGGTTAAAAATCTTAATAAGGCTCAGCAATATAGACTGGTGAGGGAGTAGTGGCCAAGGAGGCCAACACATTACCACAACTGCTTTCAGAGGGGAAGGCAACTCAAATCGAAATGAACCCACCTCCCATCATATGCGACAAACTGGAATTCTATTGAGTCATCCATTTTCTTCATTGTACTGCTCAGTGCAGCAGGTTCCATTCACAATCGTATATAAATAGAGAACTTTTAAAGTAATGAGTTTTTGTGTGTAATAGGTAAAGCAAATGCTTCGATTAAGGGAAAGTTTTGGCAGAGTTGAGATTTTTTTTGCTGAGAAATTTTGGATACATAGGCATTTGAAATAGGAGAAACATAGGATTGAATTCTTCAATGACTAAAGTTTATATGACTTTAGGTTCTATCACTTTGTACAATTTACACAACTACACTGTAACTAAATTATGCAATTAAGTTCGCTTTGATTTCCATTGTAGTTTCAAGAAGTAATATTGGCTTCATGGCTTGTCATGTAAAGCTAGAAACTTGTTTGGTGAGAATATTTTATAAACAGGAATATATATTGATAAGAGAAAGAGAACCGAGTAACCAAAATATCAAATTGTGGTAAATAATCAATCATAGAAACATTATGACAAACGTATTGAGAGCAACATTCCTTGATCATAAATTCAGACTTCAGAAAAAGTATAAACAAATGAAAAAAATAAAAAATAAAAAATCTGAAGATTATTTCAATCATTTGAGAGCAACATTATTTCAATTCTGAAGATTTGCTTACTTCAACGTGCTCAATCCCATCCACCAACTTATCTTTTTTCCTCATATATCTGTCAATTGTAACCAATAGCTAGTATGAGAAGAGACATTACTTTTATTAATTTAAATAACAAAAATATTAAACAATTTGTAAATGAAAAATTCTACCAAGGACTATGAAAAGAAGCCAAATTGTTTTTTCTTTTTGACATTTATGAGGAGGCAAGCTCTATAAACTAATAGAACACTTTTACATTACTGCAATACCTAATTAAATCAGCAATGGAAATAATTTTCAAGTTTTTTGCCTTTGCAAAAGGGTGAAGCTTTGGTAATCTAGCCATAGAACCATCATCATCCACAATCTCACATAACACTACAATAGCTCTTATCATTAGCGATCATATGTTGACACATTCATGATGTCCCTATGAATGACTTGTTGTTCACATTCTTGATGCAAAGATGTCAAAACAAAAGCCAACCAACAACAAACAACTTATATGCATTTTTCTTTTCTTTTTAAATATGTCAAATGAGAATAAGAAATTAAAGTTGCTCTTAGAGGCCTTTTGTCGAACACCTGATAGATACAGCAGAGAAATAGAACTTGGTTGATCTACCGAAATTGAGGGAAATAAACAAAAACTAAGCTTTCAACTTATGGTGTTAAGTTGAACAAATCAATAGTCTCACTTCATGCAAATTGATTTTGACAGCTAACAAACAAACACAAAAGATTTGCTTACTTCAACGTGCTCAATCCCATCCACCAACTTATCTTTTTTCCTCATATATCTGTCAATTGTAACCAATAGCTAGTATGAGAAGAGACATTACTTTTATTAATTTAAATAACAAAAATATTAAACAATTTGTAAATGAAAAATTCTACCAAGGACTATGAAAAGAAGCCAAATTGTTTTTTCTTTTTGACATTTATGAGGAGGCAAGCTCTATAAACTAATAGAACACTTTTACATTGCTGCAATACCTAATTAAATCAGCAATGGAAATAATTTTCAAGTTTTTTGCCTTTGCAAAAGGGTGAAGCTTTGGTAATCTAGCCATAGAACCATCATCATCCACAATCTCACATAACACTACAATAGCTCTTATCATTAGCGATCATATGTTGACACATTCATGATGTCCCTATGAATGACTTGTTGTTCACATTCTTGATGCAAAGATGTCAAAACAAAAGCCAACCAACAACAAACAACTTATATGCATTTTTCTTTTCTTTTTAAATATGTCAAATGAGAATAAGAAATTAAAGTTGCTCTTAGAGGCCTTTTGTCGAACACCTGATAGATACAGCGGAGAAATAGAACTTGGTTGATCTACCGAAATTGAGGGAAATAAACAAAAACTAAGCTTTCAACTTATGGTGTTAAGTTGAACAAATCAATAGTCTCACTTCATGCAAATTGATTTTGACAGCTAACAAACAAACACAAAAGAAGCTCCAAGTTGATTCAAAGAAAATAAAAAACAATTGAAAAGAAAAAAGAAGAGAACAGTTAGAAGGAAAACGCAATTAAATTCAAGTCCAGAACCAAACTTCTTTATAAAGCATAATTTTATTTCAATTTCAAGGAAAACACGGGTAAATCGAATCAGAGAGAGAAAGAGGGGGACCTGTTTAACATCGATAGGAAAGAAAGTGGCTCGGCTAGGAGTAGAGGAGTAGAAGCCATATGCTGGACTGGAGTACTGCAATGGAGGAAAAGGCCTCTGGCTGTGTTATGTTTGATTATAAACCCAAATGAGAATCAACAAAACCCACAAATCCAATCAAAAGCCAAAAAAAAAAATCAAACCTAGTGCATCAATGTCAAATCAAAAGTAATAAAAATTAAACCTAGTGTATCAATGTCAATCTTGGAAAAGCTCCTGGAGCTTGGAAAACTTCTCATCTGGGCAACAGCCAAATGTGCACCCATTGGAAGGGATTCCGCCACAAACCATCAGAAATCTACTGAGAGAATAAATAAAATAAAAAGAAGATAAACAAACTCACCCTGGGTTGTGTGGAGAGAGCAATCGAAAATTACAACAAAAAAATAAAATAAAACTCACCTTGGGTTGTTGTTGGGGCAGCAGCTATTGAAGGGTTTAAATAGGAG
The DNA here is from genome assembly GCA_907173295.1 of Fagus sylvatica. Lineage (NCBI taxonomy): Eukaryota > Viridiplantae > Streptophyta > Magnoliopsida > Fagales > Fagaceae > Fagus > Fagus sylvatica. The sequence continues at coordinate 29,316,972 of OU015767.1, read as the reverse complement.
ATGGATTTTTAGGAAAAGCAAAAGAGCAAATCAGGGATTTAAAGAGTCAGAGGCAAAGTAAGTAACGGTGAGTTGCATCTAAGAGTACGGTTAAGAATCTGAAATGGCAAGCCGTAATTTAATGCTACCTGATGAAAGAGAGAAGATATCTGAAACTATATTACAATAGGGAAGAACAAATAAAGAGAGAGGAACCAAACAAAAAAATAAAAATAAAAAACAGAAACGTTTAGGAGGGAAGATGAGGAGTTGATGGAGATAGAGAGTTGGAAACGGGCGGAAAAAAATAAAAATAAAACGTGCGGGACAAACGTGGACTTGTGAGAGAGAAACTATAAAGCGTCAAAACTATAAAGCCAAAAAACGTAAAAATAATAAAAGCCCAACAAAATAAAACGGAAAGTGGGCCGGATCATAAAAGCCCAACAAAATAAAAAGGAAACTGGATTGGATCTGGAATGTTATGAGAGAATTGAGAGGCATGAGATTTGGAATGATTTGGGATGAGTAAATCTGACGTGGCAAGTTTGGGAGAAGACAAAAAAAAATCTCTCAGCTTCACCTATTAGTTTATATAATAGATTTTTTTAATAACTTATTTTTAGAGAGACACGCAACACCTTACTAACACGTGTATTAAGATAAACACAAGGGTTTGCCTTGGGTAAGTGGTCCTAAGGAGACTCGAACTAATGACCATTGGGGAGCACATCCAATATCAGACCAATTGAACTACACCTCAGGATTCATGTGCTAATATAATTAATAGAAACAAATCGCGCGGTATATGTAATTAATTAGTAATAGGTATAATATATATTTTGTTATTTGAAATTTGTGCAAGACACAATCATATAGAAGTAAAACTTATTTTTTATTGTTGGAGAAACTTTTGGGAACTTCCTTAAAATGCAACAAAATTCAGTAAAATAATTAAGAACAATAAAATTTGGATCATCAAAACTTAGTAAATAAAATATGTTGATAGTATATAAGCAGAAACAAAAAGAGGGGAAACAATATAATCTTAACTTGTCAAAGAGTTTTTCCTTACTTTTCTTTTTTACCATAGCCATTAGGATTTAAGCTCCCAAAGCAGAATCACAATTAATCTTGACATGACTCAACTGAAACAAAAAGCCATCATTCCAGATTCCAACATAGTAATAGCAACGAAAAAATATTACTATGGATTCATTTTTACACAAATTTGGTATACCAAATTACCATAATGGTCTCATGATTGGAGACATACCCAACCATAACTTCTCCCAAGTAAGTATGCCCTGTCATTTCACAAAAAACCTTGGGCAAGATAAATAAACAAAGGTTTAAATACCGTTTTGGTATTTAACTTTTGGCCTTTGTATTAAATTGGTCCATAACGTTTCAATTATGTCAAATTAGTCCTCAACTTTTCAAGCTTGTGTCAAAATGATACTTGCCGTTAAGCATTAGATGGAAAATACTAACGTAGCTAACGGTTTATTTTTAATTTTAAAAATATTTGACGTGGCATGCCAACTCAAATTTTAATAATAAAAAATGCCAACTCAAATTAAAAATAAATAAAAAAATAACCCCATTTTTTTAGGCCAAATTACATATTACACCATTTATGTTTAGTCAATGTTCAATTTAATCCTCTAAGTTTCATTATGTTTCAATTGACTATTTTCTATTAATTTTAATTAAACATTAAAACCCAAAAACTAAACCTGGTTAATTCCGTACCCAACATGATTAAACTAACCCAGATTAAACCTAAAAAAAAAAATCACAGTAAAACAATCACTCCAATAATCCCTCAACCTAGATCCCCGAATTCCGATCAAAACCCAACTTCATCGTTATACCAAACACCATGGTCACTTTGATATTTGCAACCTTATGACAGATTCCCCCCGCATTACAGAGTAAACCAACCCCACGCCAGTCCCTTGCAGCAGAGCAACCGTATCTGCCGTCCTAGCTCCTCTGCCACCGTTGATTTCCCAATCCATTTGGTTGTTGGGTGATCTCAATGGTTGATAGAAATCTTGTGGTACCTGGTACCTGTGGTAGATCTATATTATAAGGTTCTTGGTGGCCCATGACTGGCATTGTAATACTCAATGGTGGCAGCAATTATGATGAGTGTGGTGCATCTGATGCAAGTAGCTTATGGCTATGATGATGAACTTGCATGGTGTTTCTAATTTCACCTCTTTTTATTTTATTTAAAATTCCTTGTAATATGCTTGGGTATTGCGATGGAGTGGATTGCAGAAGTTTGGCATAACGATCAAATTGGGTTTTGATCAGAATTTGGGGATTTGGGTACAGGGATTTCAAAATGAGATTTGGGATTATGGGGCTAAAATGATTGTTTACTGTGATTTTTGTGATTTTTTTAGGTTTAGTCCAAGTTAGTTTAATCGGATTGGGTATGGAATTAACTGGGTTTAGTTTTTGGGTTTTAATGTTTAATTAAAATTTCATAAATTCAATTTTAAATTAAAAACTAACGGTGTAATGGAAAATGATCCATTGAAACGTAATGAAACTTAGAGGAATGAATTGAAACGTTCAAATCTTAGAGTACTCATGAATTGAATTTTGACCAAACATAAAGGGTGTAATATGTAATTTGAATTTTTTTTTTTTTTTTTTTGAGTTGCATTTTTTATTATTAAAATTTGAGTTGGCATGTCACGTGAGACATTTTTAAAATTAAAAATAAACCGTTAGTCATATCAACATTTTTCATTCAACACTTAACGGTAAGGACCATTTTGACACAAGGTTGAAAGGTTGATGACCAATTAGATACAGTTGAAAAGTTAGGAACCAATTTGACACAAAGGCCAAAGGTTGAGAATCAAAACGGTATTTAAACCATAAAGAAATAACATAAAGATTAAAAATAATTAAACAAAACACCATACGGTGTGCACTTTCTTTTTTTCTAAATAGAATAATTCATTGCATAGACAACAACCAAAACTAAGTACACTTATCTTTCATTCACCAACTCATTGAAGAATGTCTCTAGCCACTAATCTCCATTCTTCAACTATACTAAGTACTAACATCAGAAATGGGCGGCATCATACTCACATTTTTAAGAGGATCCCCTTGCATGTTCGGATGTTTCTTATAATATATGTTAATATAATTGTCCTTGAATTTCCATTGCCAATAACTGGTCTGAAACATGCAAAAGATATATTATAAATACAAAAAAATAGGTACAATTCCCTCCTATATATATTTGTTAAAAGTAATGGCAAACAAGACAAAACTGTAGACCACTAAAACATAAGGACGCTGCTACTTTCACACCATGTGAAACAGTGTTTTCACACCATGGATGTGGCAGCATATAACTGGGCCACAGCAGCAAGCAGTCCTGCGGGTCCCATAGGTGCAAAATCAGCTATTTTAATGAAAAATGCACTATCTTTGTTGCCAAACACACTAAAAATTTGGCTAAAAATGGGGCATGGCAAAGCACATGAGAGGTCCATAAGCCACAGCAACAACTATCTTTTTTTTCCCTCCACTCCGCTGTCTTCTTCTTCAGCATGACTCCCTGAAAGTCTGAAACACACGTCCATAGCAAGCAGAAAGTAAAAAAAAAAAAAGACAACTTAGCCGAGAAGATCAAGTCAGTTCTAAGGTTGGATTTTTGAAGTTTTGGTACTTATTATTTCTTGCCAATAATAATGAAACAGTAATCCTAAACATAGAAACCTTTTTCTGTAAAACAGTGTTGCTGCCATTGTAGCTTGAGCTTGAAACAAAGTCACCATTTGGAGCAGAGACAGAGACCAACATTTGAGATTTGGAGCAGCATTTAACGTGAGTTTTGGAGTTTTGGAGGTCCATTGCACTGGTGCATTGACTGCACTGTTCACGTGGTATGTTTTTTTTTTTTTCCTCTTTTTCTTTTTTGTTAGTTGTGTATATTATTTAAGTTTATTTTTAGTGATAATCTGTACATATTTTTTTGTGTAATAAAAAATGAAAAAAAACAAAAAAAAATTATGCTTGTTTTACCAAAAAAGGTCCAAACTTGTAGTCCACACTTTCTATGGATGTTAAGGAAAAGGTTGTTGGTATGTTGGTTTCATGATTATTGTATTATGGCTATCCAAAAAAGATGCTTCATTTCAGAACATTAATGGGTTTTTTCATGTTATTTTTTAATGATAATTTTAGTGAGTGTGTGTTGGTGTGTTTGAATGTTTTCTGTTATTGATACTAGTCACAATGTAATACTTTAGGTTTAGGTTGTATATCATTATTGGTACATGATAAATTATTTGGTAGAGTTTACATTACATGTTATAATTAACTTTGGTATTTGGCTTATAGGTTGTTGCAGTCATGAGTACACAAGAGATGGATGGTGTTAGATCCTTTGGTGCTAGTAATAGTTTTGTGGAGGATTTACCACAGCCTGTTGAGGGAAACATGCAGGAGGATACACCTGAGAGTGTGAGGAATTCAGTGATTGAACCAAGGGTTGGAATGGAGTTTGATTCACTTCAACAAGTCATTGAATTTTATAAGCATTATGCTTATTCGAAAGGATTTGCAACAATGACAAGGAATTCAAGAAAAAAGAAGGGCTTTAGTGAGACTTCTTATGTAAACTTGAAGTGTAACCGAGAGGGAAAATACAGTAGTTCGGTTGATGATCCTTCCAAGAAGAGGTCGACAATAAAAAATGCGTGTGAAGCTGGGATCAAAGCTTCGATGGATATTACCGATAAAAAATGGAGGATATTGAGTTTTATTGAGGATCATAATCATGAGTTGAGTCCTAGTAAATCCTAGGCATTTTGCTGCTTTTCGGCATATAAGCACGGATACAAGAAGGAGACTCTTGATTAATGACAATGCCGGTGTTAGGATAAATAGTAGTATTAAGGCTTCCGTCGTTGAAGCAGGGGGTTATGAAAATGTGACGTATAATCAAAGAGATGTTCGCAACTTTCTTGAAAAGGAACGTCGTTTAAAGTGTAAGGAGGGTGACGGACAAGCCTTGCACGATTACTTCGTTAGAATGCAAGCTAAAAATTCTAACTTCTACCATGCATTGGATTTGGATGATGAGTTACGTGTGCGAAATGTATTTTGGGTTGATGCGAGGAGTAGGGCAGCATACGAATCCTTTAATGATGTGATCACGTTCGACACCACATATCTAACAAACAAGTATGATATGCCATTCGCCCCTTTTATTGGAATTAATCATCATGGTGAATCTATTATACTTGGTTGTGGGTTATTGTCAAGTGAAGACACGGATTCGTTTGTGTGGGTATTTAGGCAATGGTTGCAAAGTATGTGTGACATTGCTCCAAAAGCCATTATCACAGACCAATGCCAAGCAATGCGGCGGGCCATTGAAATAGTTTTTCCGGAAACTGTTCATCGTTGGTGTATTTGGCATATTACGATGAAGTTGCCAGTGAAGCTTGCTGGATTGGAAGCTTATCAAGATATAAAGCATTATTTGCTTAAAGCCGTGCATGATTCAATGACAGTGGAAGAGTTTGAAGAAAAATGGAATCATACCATCACTTTACATCATCTTGAGGAGAATGAGTGGTTGGCCAAGTTATATGAGGAACGGGAGCGATGGGTTCCCGCATTTCTCAATTCCAATTTCTTTGCGGGAATGTCGTCAACCCAACGTTCGGAATCAATGAATGCCTTTTTTGATGGTTACGTACATAGCTCTACAACTTTGAAAGTATTTGTGGAGCAATTCGAGAAGGCAATGCGGAATAAGGTTGAAAAAGAGATTTTATCAGATTTTGAGTGTTTCAAAGGCAAGCTGGAGTGTTCATCATCATCTCCTATGGAGAAACAGTTCCAAGAAGCTTACACCCATGAGATTTTTAAGCGGGTGCGACTAGAATTTGCTGGGAGACAAGGTTGTATAGTAAATGAGCTTGTTAGAGGTAGTGATGAAGTCAAATACAAGATTGAAGATGAAGCATGCCCAGGGAAGCTTTTTGAAGTGAGATTCAATAGCTCTGAATGCTTGGTTGGCTGTGTATGTCGCATGTTTGAGTTTAGGGGGATATTATGTAGGCATGCCTTATTTGTGCTTTCCCAGCAACGTGTGACTATACTTCCTGACAGGTATATACTAGACAGGTGGAGAAAGAATATCAAAAGAAAACACACTTACGTCTCCACTTGTACAGATGATGTACAACATAACCCTGTCTTGGAAAGGTACGAGAAGTTACATAGACTAGCAGTCGGTGTGCTTGAGATAGGGGCTGAGTCTGTAGAGAATTTTAATGTTCTAGAAAAGTTGTTAATTGATTTGAAAGACAACTTTTCTCGTTCATGTGATAAACAACCCTCGTCTCAGAGAAAGAATAGTGTTGGAGCTGCTCCTGATGTTGTTAGGACTGAAGTTGTAAGGAGTCCTACGGTTGTGAAGCGTAAGGGTCGACCTAGGATGAAACGGCTAAAGTCATCAATGGAGGAAGCGGTTTCAAAACCAAAGAAGAAAAGGAACAATGCCGTTGCTAGGAATCTTGCTCATTCAACATCAACTACTGGGGTACATAATTAAAAGACCACACTTCTTTTAATATCCTAGTCTATTATTGTTTATTAATTTTGGTTTAATTGTGATTGGATGGCCTAGGTTGGAGGTAGTGCTTATGGAGATTGCTCTACATCAAACATGGTAAGTATAGGTGATTTGCACTGTTATTATTCATATGTAGCAAAGATGTTATTTTGGGGCTTATGGTTGAATATATATATATATATATATATATTTTTTTGTATTGTAGGAATATCCAGTGTCCATGCCACATTCAAATGATGGAGTTATACACTTAACAAATCCAATGCCTTCCCAGAGTTTTGTGTCTGAGGTAAAGATATTTGTAATGTGGAAAAATTGGTTATTAAATCCTATTTATTGCATACTTATTGTACCATGTTTTCTTTTACAGTCAATGTCACAGACTCAAGCTCATGGAAACGAAGACCAAGCCTTAAACCTTCCTTGATTAGATATATGTAAATATATATATTTTTTTTTGTTAAACGATCCTCCTTTTTTTGTATTACGGAAGGATGCGTTGGTAGTTAGTTTTTTTGTATCATGGAAGGATCCGTCTCAATCTTGTATATCCTCAGCGTTGTTGTTTTTGCAAGAGGAAAGAGAAAGTGTAGGCTCCTTTCATTTCATTAATATACACCCATTGATTGTATTGTTTTTAGCTAGAGTGGATAATTAATGTATTTTGTCGTTCCAATCAATGATAATGGAAGTGCATACGTATTTGAGTGATTGCTAGTGGGTTATTCTAAGTTTTTTATGTATTCAGGTCATGGTGAATTTCATGAATATAGTAATTTTATGAAAGTTATGTTAGTGGTATACTTTGAACCAAGTTTGCAGAAATTGGCTAAGTTAAAACAGGTTTCTGGGTTGGTTTCTGGGTAAAGGCAGGTTTCTGGGTAATATGGTACCATGCACCAAGTTTGTAGAAAGTGTGGACAATTTTGTCCACACTTTAACAAAATTGTCCACACTTTCAGGCCAATATGAACACTGTTCACGTAGACTGTTCACGTATACTGTTTACCATGCTCTTCAAGTGTGGACAATTTTGTCCACACTTTAACAAAATTGTCCACACTTTCAGGCCAATATGAACACTGTTCACGTAGACTGTTCACGTTACTGCTGACGTGTACTGTTCACGTATACTGTTTACCATGCTCTTCAAGTGTGGACAATTTTGTCCACACTTTGTTCAAATTGTCCACACTTTTTTGTGAAAGAGTTTACTGTTCACATAAAATACTGTTTACGTATCTCACAGAAAGTGTGGACAAAATTGTCCACACTTTGTTCAAATTGTCCACACTTTTATCAGAAAGAGTTCACTGTTCACGTAAAACACTGTTTACGTATCTGACAGAAAGTGTGGACAAACTTGTCCACACTTTTATCAACTTGTCCACACTTTTATCAAATTGTCCACACTTTCTGGGGATGAATTTTACTGTTCACGTGACTGTTTAGTGTTCTAACGTGCATCAAATTGCATGAATTTGCATGGCCATTGCAAGAAAATATAGACATTAATGTCCACACATTGATGCAAATTGTCCACAATTTCTGGGCAGACTTAAATGTTAAAATAAACATTTTTCTGGTACACAACACATTTCAATGAATACATTTCACTACATTCATTCATTCACATTCATTCAAATAAGCTTCCTCATTCATTCAACCAAATATTGTCTAATTACAAAAAGTGGTAATGACTACACTACACATTTATTGAATTTGATACCATAATACAACAATAAGGCCCACAATTACAGCAAGTCCTATTGTTAACAACTTCTTCAACGATTGGATGTCATCACGATGTACTGGTTGGACCATATCACGCATGCCACGCATCTCTGACTGAAGTTGATGCAAGTCCAGTAACAGTTGTGATGCATCAAGCAATTGTGATGCATCAACCATGGATTTAGAACTGGTTGCTTGTGATATCTCTTCCATTCTTTCACAGCCAGCTCGTTGGTTGATGGGCAAACACCAAGAAAAGAAACCGCATCGGTTGGCAGCACAACAATAATACAATTTGTTTTTGTTTAAACTTGATTCTGAAATCCTAACTGATGCTCTTTTGCCACAAACACAGTCTAAATTTCTAAATCTCAGCCCATCTCTAATTGCACTATTTACTGATGAGGAAGACATCTTTGCTGCAAAGGTATTAAAATATGAATTTATATTATTAGGTTATTAAAAAATCATATAATATATTAGTTTATGTCAAAAAGCTTAGGGTAATATTAAGGGTTTGAATTTAAGTTTTTTTTTTTTTTGATAAAAATATTATTTAAGTTGAATAAAACATAATTAGGGTTTTGAATATTAAAATTTTCAATATGATTTAATTTGAATAGAATATGATGTAATTAGGGTTTTGAATATTAACCTTAATTTGAGAAATGAAATTAATAACAAGAGAGAGAGAGAGAGAGAGAGAGAGAGAGAGAGAGAGAGAGAGAGAGAGCATACCGTCCTGAAGGATTCACAAAGTTGATTGAACAAATAAAGAGGAAAATTGAAAACAACCAGCACCCCCACCAAATTTCGGTCACAACCCAGTAAAATTTGGTCACAGCCCAGTAACAAAATCACATCCCACTGTTCAGACACCTAACACGCAGTGAAGATGGAGTGAGATTGAGAAGTCTGAAGATGGAGTGAGATTGAGAAGTCTTGTAAGCATTTAATGCTCTCTGCCAACCCAAAGACAGCAAACCCGAAAAGAGAATGGAAGAAAGATTAAGAAAACATAGAGGCAGACAGCTAAGAAGAAGAAGGAAGTTCGGGTTTTGTAGCTGAAACAACTTGAGGGGGTTTTGTAGCTGAAACAACTTGAGGACTCTACCTTCTAGCCGAAGAACACAGCAGCAGGGACGTGCAGCTCGAAGAAGAGGACAGTTCAGGTGATGGGATTGCCAAAAAGTGTGTTTAGAAGATATCACATCAGCCCGTGTTTAACCAGCTAAGATTGGGCTGGCTGGCTGTTAGAGTGATACTGTTCAAGTCAAGGAAGTAGAAGTATGTCCATGCCGTGTAATGAGAGAAGTTGATTTAATGTTTTTTTTATTTAATGGACCCACATTGATGTGTCCTTGTGTTCAGAAGATCACATCTTCTGTTCAGAAAATCACATGAAGCCGTGTTTAATAACGTGTACAGTGTAAAAAATCTGCTCCAAACTGGAAGTATCTGCCGTGTAAGAGCATTCAATGACATCTAAAATTTAAGCTAAAATTTGTTTAAAACCCTACTTTTTCTATTTTGCTTACTACTTTAAAAAACACTTCAGATTCTCTATTCTCAACTCTATTTCAATTAAATATTCATTATTTATTCATTTTTTATTATTTCCTCTAAAAGTCATATATATATATATATAATCATAAAAAAACTAGTTTATTAAATTTTATAATCTATATTTTCTATAGTATAATATATATTAAATATTTTTTTAATAAGTCTCATTTGATAAATTTTTAATTTTTTCATGAATGAGTAACTACCCATAGCATTCATTGTGAAAGAAAAAATGAAGTTGCAACATTCATTGTAGCAATACATTATTATTAATGAGGTCCGACATATATATATATATATATATCTTGACAAAAAGAAGAAAGGAAAAAAGGAAAAAAGAGCTTGACAGCCACGGGAGAGAGGAGCAGAACAGAACAAAGGAAAAAAGAACAAGGGAAAAAAGAAGAAAGAAAAAAGGAAGAGAGAGAAAGGAGCGGAACAGAAGATAAAATAATAAAAAATAGAAATGCAAATGAACAGTGCAAGGCAAAATGCCTTGCAACTGTAGCAAAAACTTATTTTAGCTCACGTGAAGCATGTCCGTTGGGAGGCCTTTTTTGTGGTTGTGGGCTATATTTGAGTTTGTTTTACCTTTTAGCACGTCCATTGGGAATGCTCTAATAACAAACAAATTGCTAGTTCAATTGCAATGCAAATTTGCATTTAGATTTAGTATTGTGTGTTGATTTAATATTTTATTTATTTATAAAATTTAATGGATAAGATTAAAAGTGAATGTTGAAACTTTTAATCTTAACCATTCAAGTCATACAAGAATTATGAATACATTTTATATGTTTAAAAATGTATTTTATTTATTTATAAAATTTAATCTTAACAAACAAATTGTTTAAAAAACTTTGCTGGTATTAATACAGTTCATACAAGAATTATGAATACATTTTATATGGTTTGCTTTTGTGGTTATAAACACAATTTTATGTTAGTATTATAAAAAGAACATTAGTATAAGATACATTTAATAATTATTGACAAAAGTTGCATTAAATTTGTTATAAAGATTTCGCAGAAATTTGTAACATTTAATAATTATTGAGAAAAATTGTAAATATTCATTCAAATATTATTATTAATAAAAATATTGCAAATAATACAGTTAATAATTATTGACATCAAATGTAAAAAATAAATTAAGAAAATGTGACTTCAAAAAGTATGTATAAGTTAGATTCAGAAGTTGTAATTTTAAAATACGTGAAAAAAAATGTATTCAGAATGAGAAAATGAAAAAATATTTTGAAAAAAAGGTACAATAATGTATTTTGCGTATGTTAGATTCAGAAATTGTAATAATCATGGTTGAATATGTTAGATCAATATTTGTTGTTAACTAATTTATGAATTTCTTCATTACAATATATAACTTTTTTCATTTATAAATGATAAAATGTTAACTTCAATTAAAATGGAACTTTAGAAAGTATTCTTAACTTATACAAGTAATATAATGTAATTTAGCAAAAATAATAATAACATAACAATTTTTTTGATATTATGCATAGAGTATATTTGGAAAACATGTAGTCATCTTAGTCATCCACCTCTTCCTCCATTAGAATAACCTCCTATCATGTGTCGTCATCATCAATTATATCTTATATATTCAATGGTTAAGTTATAGTTAGCTACAAGGAAAGGTATAGATCGTGTGTTGGTCTCTTCCTCGGATCAACCCTAACCGTACCATCCGCTATAGATCGGGTGTTAATTGGAACCATAAGAAATATCCAACACTTTCCTGTTTGGATCAGATTTGCTGTTCACATAGAAGATGACCATTCAGTATACTGTCGTATACTTTAACTATACGGGTTTGTTCAAAAACATATATGGTGAGCCAGAACGAAGTAGTACTAGTGTATAGACAATTCTTAGTTATATAGTACTGTATGGAGCATTACTATATGGATAATTCTAAGTAGAAAAACATTACAATTTGTTGTTTAAATATGTTACTCAAATGTAATCGTAGTACCAAGGTGGTTATCAAATGTAAACACAAATACCAATAACATTGTATGACATACGTTTTTAATACGTTAGTTTGTATAATTAAATTACATAAAATATCAATGTTACTTTTTGATAACTAAGTTCTAAATTATTGAATTCCAATGTTCTACTTATATTTTTTGAATTTTAATATTTTTATTATAATTTTTTAATTTTTTGTCTTTACTGATTTTAATATAAAAAAGTTATTAGATCTTATTATATGTATGTATGTTAGTGTCGAGTGTCGAATTATAATTTTTTCCCCCTAACTAAAATTTAGATATTATATATATATATATATTTTAATTTAAAAAAATAACATAACTATTTTATTCATTAATATGTACATTTTTTTGGTAATTTATTGATTAATATTTACATGTAAATTAATTTAATTGATTAAATATTTAATTACTTAATATTTTAATACATACATTAATATATGAGGTTACAAAAAAAGCCCAAACCCAATGTCATATAATAACCCATAATATATATATTAATATTATCTGATGTTGAAAAAAGCCCAAACCCATTATCATATGATAACCCATAATATAAGGTTATTAAAAAGCCCAAACTCATTGTCATATGATAACCCATATTATACAGTAAAATATAAGGTTACTTAAAAAGCCCAAACCCATTATTATATAATAACCCAATATATAATATATTAACATGCCAAAAATAAAAGCCCAAACCCATTAATCCACTTAAACCAAACCAAAATAAGAAAGAAGAAAGAAACCAAACCAAAAAAGAAAGAAAGAAGGCCGGTCCAACGTGGGCAATTTGGTGGGAAAGTTGGTCCCCAAAACGGCGTCGTGTGGGCTTTTGGGGGGAAATTAAAAATGGCCAAAACGGCGTCGTGTGGGCTTTTGGGGGGAAATAAAAATGGCCAAAACGCTGCCGTGTTGGGCTTTTGGGGGGAAATAAAAATTCCCAAAACGGTGCCGTGTTTGGGCATTTGGGGGAAAGTGGTCCCCAAAACGGTGCCGTTTTTGGGCTTTTGGAGGGGAAAGTGGTCCCCAAACGGCGTCGTTTCTTCGAGCCTGCATGTCAGAAGCTTCCTCAACACGAGTACACGACGCCCTCTCTTCTGTCTCTTCGAAACTGAAACAAACAAACAAAAGTGTAACTGTTAGAAACTGAAACTGAAACCTCTGTCACAGTCTTTCCTCTCCCTCTCTTCACGTGCAAACATTCCCAAGAACAAACTACACTCCTATCAAACACTCAAACTTCCCCAGCGTGACCCATTCCCTTGCACCCGTAGACACAAAAGCACAAGGAAGTAAGAAACAATCTTCGAAAGAGAAAGGTGAGAGCCCAAACTCATTTTCTTCTGTCATTTTTTAATTTTTTTGTGAGTTGATACTATGCTTGCCATTTTGTGAAATATTTTGACTTTGGTTGAGGAATTTGCTAAGTGTGGACAATCTACGGGTTTTGTGGACAATCTTAGGGTTTTGTGTAGTCACTTTGTTCATTTTTTTAAATTTCATTTATGTGATCTGTTTTAGTTTGATTATCAATAATTATTTCTGTCCATTAAATTCATTCTAGTGAAAGTTTTTACATTTGCTAGCTTGTCAGTATTAGAGGGTGAAGAAAAGAAACTTGATTAGCATCATACAAGTAAGATTCTTAACAGCAGTGTTGCAAATAAACTTAGATGGTTATATATTCTTTTTATACAAACAACTATGTGGAGGATTGAGGAGCTTTGTTCTGCTTGTGGATGTTTTTGTGGTTCTGGACCTCTGGTGATGATTTTATGGTTTACAGATCATCATTTTAAATTTACATGTTATTGAAGCTCAAATCCATCCAAAAAATTTACTTGTGAACATGATAGCTTAGTCTTGTTCTTTCTGCAATCACTTTTTTCTATGTCTCCTGCCTTGCTGTCAACATGACAAACTTGGTGTTGCATTGTTTGCTGGAAATTGTTAAGCTTGTCCTTGATATTTGTTTGTCTTTCTTAATATATGTGCACAGTTTGGCTTTACATGGTTCATACAAGTAATTGCTATTCAAATACTCAAATCTAATTCTTAATATATGTGCACAGTTTGACTTTACATGATTCATACAAGGTTTTGAATATTAAAATACTCAAATCTAAATGCAGGCCCTAGCTTAGAATATTGCATTTCTTGGTTGGACTATGAAATTTACAACCTTACTCATTGATACCGACGACATTAAACCCTAATGACGAGTAACTCGACATGGACGATAGCATTAAAGTGTACAGCTATATATAGCCTTAGGCCAACGTGTCAAATGTGCCAGCTTTTACACCCCACCGGAAAAGTCAAAAGCACAATTTAAGGACTAGAATCAAGGACCAACACGGTTACAAATCAGGACCAGACGGTTACAAATCCGGGCATTAAGACCATTCAATGACCACAAACGGCTAGAAGACTGGAGCCTCCCTATATAAACTCAGGGAATTCTCGGACAAAGGTATTCACTCTTTTTCTCACCACTATACTCTCTAATCCGTATTCTTGCTCCAAGTCACTGCATTCTTTGCTAACTTAAGCATCGGAGGCTCCCCCCCACCGGACCACCGCCAGCGCATCCTTTACTTGTTTCTCTGTTTTGCAGGTATTTATTCGTCGGTGAAAGCATCGTTCATTCGAGTTGATCAGCGTGTGGGCCCACTGATTTTTAGGCAATATCAGTTGGCGTCGTCTGTGGGAACGACTTAGCAAGCTACTGTCGTTCTTAGAGCAAAAAGGGCCGCAAACAGGTCAATAGCGATCATGGAAGGAGCTCCCAACGACGGAACCAGTGCCGATCCCGCCATGACCCCAATTGAGAGACAAATGCAGGTCATCGCCACCAGCATTCAAGACCTTGCTCGAGAAACGTCTCGTCAGAATCAAGAGTTATGGCAGGCCATCAGGAAGGGGCCCCAAAACCCCCATGACAACAACCAACCTCCTCCGCGGGGAAGAAACGGGTCGAACGACCAGGAAGCTGACAACCATCAAGTCACTCGTCGTAGGGACGACGAAATTGAAAGAACTCCACCCCGGAGCAGGCACAGAGCAGAAAGCGCAGGAAGTTCTGCTCCACCCAGCCAACATAAGACAGCAAAAGCAACCAGGTCGTCCAAACAGCCAGAACGGCCAGGTAAGTCATCCAAGCAGCCTGAACGACAAGACCGACGGGACAATTCATCTAGACAACCTGATCATCCAGCCCAATCCTCAAGAGATCCGGATGACAAAACGGCACGTCTGGAGAAAGAACTGCGAGAAATGAGGAAACAAATGGGAGACATGAAGAACAGCCTGAGGGCAAAAGCTGCTCGCAACTTGGACAACCTCGTCCACCAGGCTGATTCTCCATTCATCCCTAGTATTGCCGACTTCCCACTCCCGTCCAGATTCAAGGCACCATTACTAGAAAACTTCGATGGGACCAAAGACCCATTCGACTACCTAGAGGCCTTTAAAACAATTATGCAACTACAAGCCGTCCCTGAAGAAGTGATGTGCCGAGCATTCCCCCTGGGACTGAAGGGATCTGCTAGGGTGTGGTTCAACAAACTCGAGTCAGAGTCGATCGGTTCATTCGTCCAGCTCAGCCGTGCGTTCATCGACCACTTCATTGGCAGTCAACGAAGGGGACGACCGCCAACTCACTTGCTCAGCGTCAAGCAAATGGAGGGAGAATCGCTAAGGACATTCGTACACCGCTTCAACGAAGAAGCGATGAAAATCGATCGTCCAAAAGAAGACGTCATTGTGACAGCCTTCATGGCTGGTCTGCGAAAATGGGACTTCCTTTACGAACTATGCAAGGACCCCCCAGAGACAATGTCGGAACTTATGTACGAAGCCACGAAACACATGAACGCAGAAGACGCCCTAGAGGCTATGGACGACCCGCCACCAAAAAGGTGTAAGGAAACTGAAGATCGCAAACCTGAACCCGCAAAGCAAAAGGTCCCGAAATTCACCGAGACCCCAGAACGTAAACGGACGACGGCACCACCTGTGAAATTCAGCAGTTTTACACCCCTCAACACACCCATCGACAAACTCCTCCTGCAGATACAAGACGACCCTTCACTTCGGTGGCCAGGTAAGATACGTTCGGATCCTAACAGTCGACCTAAAAACTTGTATTGCAGGTTCCACAGGGATCATGGACATCTCACAGAAGAATGCGTAGCCCTAAAGGAACAAGTAGAAACACTCATCCGACAGGGCAAACTGCAGAAATACGTCAGCCGTCCAACAAATGCCCGTCCAGCAAAACCTCCAGCACAAAGGGAACAGGCGGAACACAATAGGCCCGCGCCTGTTGGAGAAATCAGAACCATCATTGGAGGACCAGCGTCAGGAGGAACCTCACGAGCTTCAAGGAAAGCGTATGCACGACAGGTGCACAACGTCATGGTCGTCCAACGGCCACTAAAGAACGTTCGCCTCGACGACCAGATTATATCTTTCAGTGAAGAGGACGCCAGAGGCACCCATCAACCCCATGACGATGCTCTAGTAATAACAGTTAACATTGCAGGTTTCACCACAAGACGAGTGATGGTAGACAATGGAAGTTCGGCTGACATACTCTACCTCCCAGCTTACCAACAAATGCGGCTCGACAAGGACAAACTGCACCCCATGGATGCTCCACTCGTGGGATTCACAGGTGACAAGGTTTGCCCGGTCGGCATTGTGACTTTACCAATCACGGTCGGCACTCACCCAAAGACGGTCTCTAAGACAGTCGACTTCCTCGTCGTCAACTGTCCCTCAGCGTACAACGCGATAATCGGACGACCAACTCTCAACCGACTCCGAGCCGTGACCTCCACGTACCATCTCCTCCTCAAATTCCCCACTGAACACGGGATAAGGGGAAGTCAGAGGAGACCAAGTAGCAGCCAGAGAGTGCTACCTTGCCTTTCTCGGACCAGGAGGACAGAACCAAACGATGACCATAGAAGAGCAGAAAATTCTAGTGAAGCCTTCTGGGGAATTGGACACCATCGGGCTAGAAGATGGTCGACCAGAGAGGACGGCTAAAATCGGAGCCGACCTCCCCCCAAAAATGAAAGAATCACTCGTCCAATTCCTGAAAGAGAACAAGGATGTTTTCGCATGGAGTCACAAAGACATGCCAGGTATCGACCCTTCCATCATTTCACATAAATTGAATGTTAACCCCTCCCTCCGCCCAATAAAACAGAAACGAAGAGTCTTCGCACCAGAACAGAACAATGCCATCATGGAAGAGGTGGACAAACTCCTGGCGGCGAACTTCATCAGGGAAGTATTCTACCCCGACTGGCTCGCCAACGTGGTCATGGTAAAGAAAAGTACCGGGAAGTGGCGAATGTGCGTCGACTTCACCGACCTAAACAAAGCATGTCCTAAAGATAGCTTCCCTCTCCCAAGAATAGACCAGCTAGTCGACTCGACAGCTGGTCATAAACTACTAACGTTTATGGATGCGTTTTCAGGTTACAACCAGATAGTGATGGACGAGAGTGACCAAGAGAAGACATCCTTCATCACGAGCAGAGGGCTCTTCTGCTACAAAGTGATGCCATTCGGACTGAAGAACGCCGGAGCCACCTATCAACGGCTGATGAACAGAATGTTCCACGACCAAATCGGCCGAAATGTCGAAGTTTACGTCGACGATATGCTAGTGAAGTCCAAGGAGGAAGACAGCCACTTGGACGACCTCAGAGAGACTTTCCAAACACTTCGCAAATACCAGATGAAACTCAACCCAAGTAAGTGTGCATTTGGTGTTTACTCATGTAAGTTTCTTGGTTTTATGGTGTCGCAGAGAGGCATAGAAGCAAACCCAGACAAGATCAAGGCAATTTTGGAAATGCAACCACCAAAGAGCACCAAAGAAGTACAAAGACTGACGGGAAGAATAGCTGCACTGAACCGGTTCATGTCCCGCTCCACAGACAAGTGCCTACCCTTCTTCAAAACATTGAAAAAAGCGTTCGAGTGGACTGACGAGTGCCAGCAAGCATTTGAAGAGCTCAAGAAGTACCTGACGGAACCACCCTTATTTAGCCCGTCTAAACAAGGTGAAGAGCTCTACCTATACTTGGCTGTTTCACCAACTGTAGTCAATTCCGCACTAATCCGAGAAGAAGAAAGACGATAGTTGCCCGTCTATTACACGAGTAGAGCGCTCAGAGGGGCCGAGGAAAGATACCCGCCTATGGAGAAGCTAGCATTCGCCCTGGTGACGGCAGCAAGGAGACTCCGCCCATACTTCCAAGCCCACACAATAGTATTGCTCACTAACCATCCACTGCGGAAAGCGATGAACAAGCCCGACGCAGCTGGACGACTCATCCAGTGGTCAATCGAATTTAGTGAGTTCGACATCGACTACCGACCCCGGACTGCGATCAAGGCTCAAGCCCTGGCAGACTTCATAGCAGAATTCACCTCGAAAGATGACGAACCAACTGAAGACGTCGAACAGACATCGAAGTGGACAATGAACATAGATGGATCATCAACAAAGGACTCAGGCGGGATCGGCGTAGTCTTAAAATCACCAGAAGGTGACACCATCAGACAAGCTGTGCGGCTCCAGTACCCAACCACCAACAACGAGGCTGAATATGAAGCCCTCTTGACAGGACTCGAAATGGCAAAGGTACTGGGGGCAACAGAACTAGATGTACTTAGCGACTCCCAGCTCGTTGTAGGGCAAGTAAACGGGGATTACGAAGCAAAGGAAGGACGCATGCAACGTTACTTGCACCAGGCCCGGCACCGGATAAGCCAATTCCGAGAGGTAAAGCTCAGTCGTATACCAAGAGAACAAAATGCAGAAGCTGACCAGCTAGCAAAGTCTGCTTCATCGTCAACAGCCGACGACAAGATCAAAGTCGTCAATCAGTCAAGCCTACAGGCAACGGAGATGAACCCCGTTCATGCTGAAACCTCCTGGATGACACCAATAATCTCATACTTACAGAGAGGGACACTACCAGACAACCGACACGAAGCCAGACGGTTAAAGGTACGCGCCTCACGTTTTCTTATGTTGCAGGGAACATTGTACAAAAGAAGTTTCTCCCTCCCCTACCTAAGATGCCTAGCACCAGACGAGGCCAGTTACGTCATGAGAGAAATACACGAAGGAATTTGCGGCGACCACTCAGGTGCACGGGCTTTACAAAGGAAGATCGTCAGAGCAGGCTACTACTGGCTGTCCATAAAAGCTGACGCCTACCAATTCGTCCAATGCTGCGATAAGTGCCAATGGTTCGCCAATCTCCTGCACTCACCTCCGGCAGAGCTGGTACCAATGACGGCCCCCTGGCCCTTCGCGCAGTAGGGCTTAGATATCATGAGACCATTCCCAATTGGAAGACGGCAGCTTAAGTTCCTGGTGGTTGCGATCGATTATTTCACCAAATGGGTAGAAGCAGAACCGTTGGCGACTATCACAGAAAGAAACATCCAGAACTTCGTATGGAAAGCAGTGATCTGCAGGTTTGGGATTCCACGAGTACTCGTATCGGACAACGGGAAGCAATTTGACAATCCCAGATTCAGACAGTTCTCCCAAGAACTAGGCATCCACAACCATTATTCATCTCCAGGCCATCCACAAGCCAACGGACAAGTCGAGGTCACGAATCGTTCACTACTCAAACTCACCAAAATCCGACTTGAGGGGGTGAAGGGACTATGGCCAGAAGAACTCCCAAGTATACTCTGGGCCTATAGAACAACAGTCAGAATAACAACAGGCGAAACACCGTTTCGGATGACGTTTGGGAACGAAGCAGTAGTCCCCGTCGAGATAGGTATGACAACATTACGAACTTCAGCATACGACGACCAACAAAACGAAGAGCAACTCCGCCTCAACCTTGACCTGATCGATGAAGTTAGGGAAACAGCAGAAACCAGAATGAAAAGATACCAGGAAAAAATGGCGCGACATTACAACTCAAAAGTCAAGCCCAGACAGTTATCAGTCGGTGACCTCGTCTTACGGAAGGTTACCTTAGCCACCAAAAATCCCTCTGAAGGGAAGCTAGGTCCAAACTGGGAAGGACCTTATAAAGTCATAGAGATACGACGACCGGGGACATATCACTTGGAGGACATGGACGGACAACGATTACCTCACCCGTGGAACGCCGAGCACCTCAGAAAATACTATCCCTAAAGAGGGACCAACCTTGTAAAAATATAACACTTCGAATAAAGGAATAAGGGTGGATGTAGGCACTATTGCCGAACCACGGTAAAACATGTGTCTCAGCTCATACTCACATATCATGCAAACAACCCAACAAGTTAAACTGCATCGTCCAACACGATCTTTTAACTTAAACTTAGTTAAACTGAATCGTCCAGACACGATCTTTTAACTAAAAACCTAACGGTTAAACTGCATCGTCCAACACGATCTTTTAACTTAAACTTAGTTAAACTGAATCGTCCAAACACGATCTTTTAACTAAAAACCTAACCGTTAAACTGCATCGTCCAACACAATCTTTTAACTTAAACTTAGTTAAGCTGAATCGTCCAAACACGACCTTTTAGCTAAAAACCTAAAAGTTAAACTACATCGTCTAACGCGATCTTTTAACTTAGACTTAGTTAAACGGCATCGTCCAAACACGATCTGTCAACTAAAAATTAGACTGCATCATCCAACACGATCTCCTAGCTTAGACAAAAATCCAGAGTCAAACCGTATCGTCCAAACGCAATCTTTAACTTGGACAGATAATCAATGTCAACCGACACCATCTAAAAACAATCTCCTAAACTCAGACAAGGTTAGGACGCATCGCCCTACAACGTACTATGATTTAGGTAAATAACATCGTCCAAACATGATCTTTACACAAGTTAGGATGGATCGTCTAAAAGCAACACTTTAACTTAGAAAAATACTCAGAATGCAAGACTAAACACAACACTCAAACACCCAATAAGACTAAGCCATACGTCTGTCAAGATAAAAAGTTCACACCAAAAATAAAGAACCATTGAAAAAGGCTCTGTGCATCGTCTTAAAAACGACAAAACATGCACAAAACAAGCTATAAGTCAGGCAAATTGTTTAGAAATCCTAAAACGCCCTAAACACGGGCCCCACATTGTTTTGAAACTCTTGTACATTCAAAAGAAAAAAAAATTTCAAACTACTTGGAGGTTACATCTTCATCACCCGCCTGATCTTGAGAAGCATCCATCACCGAGTCCTCGTCGTCGTACGGCTGAAGGGCAGAGAAGTCCAGACCGGGGAAGCGCTGGACGGCCTGTTTCCTGAAGGCCTCTAAGCCGGACAGGAAGTAGCGGGTGTTGATGTCCTCAAAGGCCTCAGACGACCTGAAATCAGACACC
The DNA here is from genome assembly GCA_907173295.1 of Fagus sylvatica. Lineage (NCBI taxonomy): Eukaryota > Viridiplantae > Streptophyta > Magnoliopsida > Fagales > Fagaceae > Fagus > Fagus sylvatica. The sequence continues at coordinate 29,295,654 of OU015767.1, read as the reverse complement.
GCAGCCTCCTTGGCTCCTTCGATCTGGCCAAATAGGTGTTTGAAATCAGCCTCGACCTTATCCTTAGCCTCAACCGCTGCCTTAACGTCGTCCTCTCGTGCCTTCAGATCCTTCTTCAGGTTCTCCGCCTCAGCCAAAGCCTCATTTCTATCCCTCGTCAGCTCCATGATGGCCCTCTTGGCGTTCTTCATCTCTGCCTCGTCTGCCATGGACTTGGCTCGAAGCGCAGCAAGATCCTCCTCAACGGAAGCACATCTCCGGCTCATCACCATGGCCTCCGTCAGACCCTACATACACAGCTATGTCAGAAGCCAAAAGTAAAAAACAAAACATGTAAAGGACGGAGGACCGTACCCGCATCAAAGAATGAACCATGAGTAACGAGAGGTCTTCCGTGTGGGCCACGGCATACTCGTCCGTATCTTGAGAAGATATGGCACCTTTCGCTCTGTCCATTGCGACGAGAGGACTCTGATTTATGGTAGAAGCCGCAAACGGAGGAGTGAGGTCAGAATCCACCAGGACGACGGTCGGAGCTTTTTGGACCGAGGGGGCGGCAGTTGGAATGACGGGAGGAGGAACGACCGGTACAGAAGGACGAGAGGGCGCCTCCTCAGCCCGCTTCGACGACCCTTCGTCAGGTTTCTTGCGCTTCAGACTGATGGGAGCAGCCGCCACCTCTCTCGACTGGGCCATCTGCTTCAGCCTACTCTTGTTCAACTTCATCGTATTGATACCTGCGAACAAAAGATGCACGAAGAGAAAAAAAAAAAAAAAAAAAAAAAAAAAAAAAAAAAAAAAAAAAAAAAAAAAAAAAAAAAAAACGAACAAAATAATGTCATACCGACGAGAGAACTCACATTTTTTGTTAGCCTTGGCTAAGGCCTTAACCGTAGAACTGAGGAAGGGACCTAACGAAAAGGAGGCAAGGAGGTCTGGCTCTATGAAAATGTTGTATCGACGATCCTCGATATCCAAAATCCTCAGAATCCTTTGCTGCCAAGCCGAGTCCAGTAACGGACGATCCAACACTGCGAAACAACAAAAAAGACGAGTCAGACAAATGACGACGAAATGAGAAACAATAAAGAAAACTAAAAGAGAAAACACACACCAGTCGACGAAGGGGTCCCCCACGACCTACGGACTCCAACGAAATCCCTAGGGTCTTCTTGTGGGAGCCTCTCCCAATTATCACCACACACAAAAAAGTATTTGTCCTTCCAAATCCTGTCAGACGAAGGCAGTCCCTGGACGATCCTAGTGTTGGCATCCCTATTTTTAAAAGTCCAAAAACCCCGGGATAGCGCAATCTGGCAGGGCTCGTAGCAGAAAAGGAATTCGTCTACAGTAAGGTCCTCACTCCCGTTGCTACTAACCCTCCACATAACCATACAAGACACGATAATCCTCCAACCATTCGGATTCACCTGCCCCGGAGCCAAGCCTAGAAAATCTAACAATTCCCTCACAAAGGGCTGCATGGGAAAACGAAGGCCGGCCTTGAGGTCAGCCTCGTAAAACGCGACATCACCCTCGTATTTGGGGCAACAGGCCCTCTCGTCGGAGTCTGGAATTCTCAGAATGACGTCGTCAGGTATTTGATAGCTACATCTCATCCTATCAATGTCGTCCTGGGTCACCGTACTGAAGTAAGACAAGGCCTTCCAAGACCTGTCTACACTAGTGGACTGACGAGCTCCCGATGTACTCGGGACCTCCTCAGACGAGTCCCCCCTCGTCGCCCTCCCCGGCGACTCATCAGATAAGCCCTCCGGCAAATCCTCCGACAGCGGAAGCGACCATTCGGCTTCGTTCGCTGCCATCCTATCCCTAATCCCCTCCCAAGAACTAAGAGCCGGGTGTACAAAAGAATAAAGCTCCGCCGCTAGCCGGTGGAGCACGCTATCGGAAGAAATGTAACCCTCCAATGGAGGAGGACCTAAATTGTTCTCGGCGAACCTAGAAACGCCGACAAAGAACAATTGGAACGATTGACTAAACGAAGCCAGACCGGACTCTAAAGGAATTCAGAGAACATGAATATAAAAAGCTAAAGGTCGAAGGAAAACTCACAGGAAAAACCAGAAGGAACTCGGTCGCTCGCCCCAAAATGATTTTTCTGATAGGAATAGACCAAAAAATGAGCCCTGAGGTCGGTATAAAAACCCTAAACCCAAAAACCCTCCATATTCAAAAAACCGCCAAAATCTGACGAAACGACGCCTCGAGCGCAACCACCAATCACACGACGACACGTGTCACAAAACCTGACGAAACGACGCCTCGAACATGACGACCAATCACACGATGACACGTGTCACTCACCGACCCAGGCGACGCCCTTTTCATTAATTGCAAGGGCCTGACGAAGCGACGTCCCTAGCACGCCGACCAATAGAATGATGACACGTGTCACTCGCCGCCTGAAACATCATGTCGTCATTAAATGAAACCCCCACTTCCCGAGGCAAAATAAACCTCCGCTCCACCTGAGTACCCCGCACATCGTCAAAATATGACGATAGTACGGAGTAGGGGGCATCTGATACCGACGACATTAAACCCTAATGACGAGTAACTCGACATGGACGATAGCATTAAAGTGTACAGCTATATACAGCCTTAGGCCAACGTGTCAAATGTGCCAGCTTTTACACCCCACTGGAAAAGTCAAAAGCACAATTTAAGGACTAGAATCAAGGACCAACACGGTTACAAATCAGGACCAGACGGTTACAAATCCGGGCATTAAGACCATTCAATGACCACAAACGGCTAGAAGACTAGAGCCTCCCTATATAAACCCAGGGAATTATCGGACAAAGGTATTCACTCTTTTTCTCACCACTATACTCTCTAATCCGTATTCTTGCTCCAAGTCACTGCATTCTTTGCTAACTTAAGCATCAGAGGCTTCCCCCACCGGACCACCGCCAGTGCATCCTTTACTTGTTTCTCTGTTTTGCAGGTATTTATTCGTCGGTGAAAGCATCGTCCATTCGAGTTGATCAGCGTGTGGGCCCACTGATTTTTAGGCAATATCACTCATCAAATAAAAAATCTACAGTCCTGTTCCACCTTTATCGGATGTCCCCTAAAGAGACAATCAACCTTACAGTTTGGTTGTAAAGTCACTGTTTTCCTCCAAAGAAGTCTGAACTAAGCATGTAAGGTCATGTTTCTTTGGAGCTCTTTCTAAACAAAAGCCCATTGTGCTTGAATTAGAATGAGTTTCAAATAGTATGTCTCTCTTTCTCTTTGGTCCACTGAAGGTCCATTAGGACCATAGTTACAAGGCAAGAGACAATTAATTGTTTCAACCTTAATTATCTCTATCTTTCAAGACCCAAAGAACAAAAAATCCTATCTTTTATGAAGGTGAGATTTGATCTGTCTATAGTTCCACTTCAAGAGATGAGCATATTCTCTTTGTGATGATGTAAATGATGTGGTATAAACCATGCCACAGGTCAGACCTACATATTGAATTGAAGCAGAAATTAGACATAATGAAAATGACTACTCTAGTGTAGGTATTCTAAGAAAAGTATATCTTTTACTCCATCAATATAATAAAGTGATATGAACATTATGTTCGTGTTAGACAACATATCGGAAATAGGAGGGATGTAGGACAATTGCACTACACAATTTTATACCTTGTGCATTAACAAATTAATAAGCAGCTCATAATGGTAAGAAAGAAATGATTTAAGTAGATGAGCAGAAAACTAATCACCTGTCAGTGAACCATGGTCTGTATGCGAACCACACCAGGATGACATGGAGTCACCATCTTGGGTACAATTACTGCAAGTCAAAGCAAAAATCAACTATTCTACCTTAGAAACACATATAGTAACAATTCCCACCATTTAGAAGTAAATTTATTCTTTTAATTGTTACCAAAAGAATAGTTTCTACTTTCTAAACAGGAACAATATCAAGTACTTATTTTTATTTCATTTTTTTTTTTATAAAAAGGTCTTACCTAGTGCATTAAATTTTCTTCAGCACAAGATTCATGTTTCATGTCCAAAACTAGAGCTAAAAGCCTAAAACTCTTCCCTTTTTTTTTTCAGACAAGGGAAATACCCTAATCCTAAATGATGCATTATTTCCCATCCAATTAGGCAATTACCCAACTATGATTGCTCTCTCATCAACTCAACATTAAGCAAAAAACAATTCAGTCCTACCCATGAAATTTCCTAAGCTGACGTTTAAACCAAAACCTACATCATATAGCTGAATATGAATCACTTTAGAGACCCATTAAAGGAGCTTGAGAAACAAATAACAGCTAAGTGAGCAACAATTGAAAAGGAAAGCTTTTGCTTATTACATGCCCAATTTCTTGGGCCAAATGTTAGCCTTTCATTGCCTTGAAATGATCTTGCCCAACATGAAGTTGACTTTCACTTTTACATATGCACTATCATCTTATAGTATTTTTCTGGATCTTAGTTTAAGAACTTCATAAAACTAAGATCCCATCTCTGGGCCCTGCTGTAGTATAGTGATAGTTGATCACTTGATCACTTGATTGTCCTATTTTCCATTTATAATTGTTTTCAAATTTAGTACATTTTTTTTAATGTTCCCTTTAGAAGGCACTTGCACTTGCACTTTGCACTTGAATGCACCTCACACTTTCACCAACACTGTTAATGTTGCAAGGCTCATCTGGCTGGTATTGATTCCTTATTTTTTTTAAACTGTGATTACAATGTGGACAATGATTTTGCTACATGGGTTTTTGAATTGTGAGTTTGTGACTCTCTGTTGCAGGAATTAGCTAAGATCAATCATTTGTAATATGTGTTTTCTCTTTCTTATATGGTCAAACAGCTTGTGTTTATGTGGTGCAGGAAAATATAATTGAAATTGCATTCACTGTGAATTAAGTGGTTTATTGTTGGATTTAGTCTATATTGGTTATATATATAAACATACACAACATTTATATGGGTTAAGAGACTGGCACTGATTTGACTTGAATGTGACAAATATGTTTGGAATGGCCACATGTTTAAACTGTGATTACAATGTGGACAATGTTAGGGTTTTCTGGACAATTTAAGGGTATTCTGGACAATTTTCACATTTTCTGTACAATAGTGGTTCAATTGGCATACTTTTTTAATCCTTGTCTTGGCATTACAGAAACATATAATGATGATTTCTCTTCTTCTTTAAACTTGTTAAAAGAGATATTCTAATTCTATGGATTTCCATTTTGCATGTGGCCAAGGCAATGGCGAGTATTGAAGTTGCACCTCGTATTCGCCATCAGTGCAGTGTTACCAAATTGATGGAGGTTAACAAGAGCTTAGCTGAAGAATGTAAGAGCCAGCTGCAAACCACTCCATTTGGGTGGTTGTTGAATCTCCACTGCAACATTGAGGCAAGTGGACGAATACTTGAAGTGATGGCTACAAGGTGGAATGCCGATGCACGTGCATTCCAAGTGGGTGATAGGCTCATACCTTTCACCCTATATGACATTGCCCTCATATTGGGGTTGCCTGTGAGGGGAGAGCCAATTGATTGGAACCAATCTCATTCTGGGGGGTCTGTGGTGGAGAAATTGCTAGATAGGCATTTGAAGACAACTTCACCAGACCGAACTAAATTGGTGACATTGCTCACCAAAACTTCCATACAAGTCCCAAATAGGGTTAGGTTGTACATTGCCCTAGTCTTTAGCTATTTTTTGTTTCCCACCACCTCCAAAAAAGTCAACCCAAGCCTCCTACCATTGCTTGATGATAGAGCCAACCTAGGTACATATGCATGGGGGAAGGCAGTGTATGACTTCTTGGTTAGTGGTTTAAGCCGCGCAGCTTCATCGATGCAAGCGAAAAAAGGTAGAGGCAACTTGCACATTCAAGGTTGCACTGCCTTGCTTCAGGTAAAAATTTTTTTATCCTCATTGTTTACTCCACAACCATTCTAAATTTTGTTTTATTCTTAAACTTGCCATTGATGTCATGATTTTTGCAGATATGGGCATGCGAGCACTTGGGGGTTGGTCACAAGAATGCTGAAATTAACCAACCTTTCCCAAGATTTTTAGCATGGACCCACCAAAGAATGTATACTAAGAAGGCAAGCGAGGCCTTTAGTAACAGTGCCAATGTAAGTATCTTACACTAAAGTTGCGTACTAGTTTAATAAACATGTTAATTTCTTATAAAGATCTTATATGTTAGTATTTTAGCGTTCTAATTCATATATCTTGTTGTTTGCAGGTGCTGTCCGTGCTTGTAGCAATGCCATGGGAGCAAGACTTCAATGTGGTAGAAGAAGCCATGGAGACCTTGCAAGAAACCCATGGCAGCTCGCACCCAACCATATCAAGGGATGATGGGGCTGGACCAAGCTCAATTCCTCAAACGCCGTCCAATCAATTGCAGCTAGAGCTCCAAGCTGAGAGGGCTGAACGGGAAGCTCTAGCACGACAAGTTCGGCGCTTAAAGGATGAGCTTGACCATGTGAAGGGTCTGGTGGCCGCGGTCCTAGAGAGTAGCCCCAATATTCAACAAAACCAGGCCGCACCCTCACAAAACCAGCCCCCACCCTCACCCTCACAAAACCAGCCCCAACCCTCACCAAACGAGCCCCAACCCTCACCAAACCAGCCCCCACCCTCACCCTCACAAAACCAGCCCCAACCCTCACCAAACCAGCCCCAACCCTCACCAAACCAGCCCCACCCTCACCAAACCAGCCCCCACCCTCACCCTCACAAAGCCAGCCCCCACCCTTACCCTCACACAGCCAGCCCCCACCCTCACCCTCACAAAACGAGCCCCCACCCTCACAAAGCCAGCTGCCCATTCAAACCCCCATTGTGGACTTGCCAAGTTCACCGTCCAAGGCTGCCAAGAGAGGCAAAGCTGCCAAAAAGAAGGCCAAGGTGGCGGTGGTGGACTTGGCAAGCTCACCATCAAAGCGGGACAATGCAGGGGAGGCAGCTGCAGCTATGGTGGATTTGGTGAGTTCACCATCAAAGGGGGCTACTAGTGTGACGTATACAAGGGCGAAAACACGAGCCCACAAGAATCTAATGATAGTGGCCCCCCATTCGGAACCAGTTAGAAATGAGGTACGTGTGTTGTGTAATGATAAACTAACTTTATGTACTCCATATGAAAATCACATATGAAACACTATGAATGACATATGAAAATCACATATGAACTAACTTTATGTACTCCATATGTTGTTGCTTTATGTTGGGTTCATATGTCATTTAACTTTATGTTGGGTTAAATGCTCATGCTTACTTTATGTTGGGTTAAATGCTCATGCTTTAACTTTTTTTTTGTTTAAAAATCACATATGAAATAACTTAATGTACTCCATGTTTAAAAATCATGAGCAGTGGGTGGATGCTCATTTCCTATACCAGCCAACAGCTGCTGATGAGGCTGTCTTGGCTGATTTTAGGAAGAAATGGGGGGGCGCGAAAAGGCGGGCCACTAGGAAAAGGTTGTAACAACTCCCTTCTTTCAATTATGTAATGATTTATGAAGTGATTATCAATATTACCTCATACTGGTTTATAACACGTTTAAAATTTTCTAGGCCCAACGAGGTTGATAGCAATGAGATGGCAATCTCGACCGACACATATGAGCTCACGGGTCGAGAGGTGTCATCATTGTTAGGCGATCAAGCTCGAGACGATGGTTCTAGGTGGATATCCACCGCGGTAATTACATATTCATTTTGCATTTTAGATCCTTTATTTATTGCATATTTGAGACATGAGTTTTACAATTCCACATTGTTTACTAAGCAAGTGTGACACACGCAGGTGGTGGACGCTTTCAAGGATGTCCTTATGCAAAAACTCACCGAAAGCGGCCACCCTCCACCGTACATAAACTTCATAATAAGCGTACATGGCGGGGTAAAATAACAAAATTTCAACCTTGGCAAATACTTGTTCATACTTTTACACTATGCATGATGTCAATACAGTGAGCTCTTTTGTTGAAATAACTAACTATGATTTATGCAGACTACGATCCTGGGTATGGCTCCGTCAACCTCAACACAAAGAGGCAAAAGAACAAGAAAGGGTAAACAACCCATTCAGGATGACCAGCCTCAACCACAATCTATGTTCCGCCCTAGTTGGGTACGCTCAATGCCGACAAATTGCAACCGGGTAATTAGAGACCTTCTCCAACTTTCATTTTGTCAAAAACTGTTGTTACATATCTATTCTGAAAAACCTGTGTATGACCTACCCTTTCGTGTTTCTTAATGCAGATTTTTGTCCCAGCATGCCACAGTGGCCATTTTGTTATGATGGTTGTAGATTGTCTAGAAAAAGTTTTCTATTTTTTTGATTCTTTGCCTAGTGCAACCCATAGAGCTTTGGCGCCAACATTGGTAAACACTTGTTTTTCATTTCAATTTTCTTGCTAACCCAGTATTTACATATAATCCCACTGATACTACTTTCTGCTGCTTGCATCATAGAGAAAAGCTTTGGAGCGGATATGCATAGATTCCTTGGCACCATAAGGATGTCCATACATGGCTCCTAAAATACAAGGATGACATACCAACCCAAGATAAATACGCGTAAGTACCAATATCTATCATGACCTCAAATGTAATTGTTGCTATGTTGGTTCTGGGTTCACTTGAATGTTATTACCATTTTACCAGAAAATGTGGACAATAATGTCCAAACTTAAAGATAATTGTCCACACTTTCTATGGATGTTATGGATGTTACATAGGTTGTTGGTACATGTTGGTTTCTATGGATGTTATGAAAAAATAGTTACAAAAAAATATAAAGTTCATAGCTTGTCAATTGAGAAACAGTACAAGAATCCAAAAAAGTCCTAAATAGCTTCATTTCAGAACATGGAACATGAAAACAGTTAAAAGGGTGTACCTGCATCTTCATGATATCTTGTTTACTCATCCTT
>OU015767.1:29233024-29286591 GCA_907173295.1 Fagus sylvatica | reverse complement strand
GTTAGCATATTCTATTGTGTCTATGCATCTAAATCTTGAGGGGTAGCTCAACTGGTCCGGTCTTGGGTGTGCTTCCCAATGATCACTAGTTCGAGTTTCCTTAGGGCCACCTACCCAAGGCAAAGCCTTGCATCTATCGTGGTATACGTGCTAGTAGGGTGTTGCATGTTCCCCTGGGATTAGTCGACGTGCACGTATCTACGGAACGCTGACCCGGACACCCAAGGTTATCAAAAAAAAAAAATGCATCTTCATCCCAAGTGATCAGAAGATGGCCTAAATTGTTCGATTTTTATTCATATTATCAAACTTTATTTTTTTTTTCTTACTATTTTGTTCTAATCCTCTTTTTTTTTTTTTTTTTTTTTGAATCAATAAGTTTAGGTATGCAACATATTTTTACAACAGTTGATATGGTCTGTTATGATTAGTTTATGATATGGTGTCATTTGTAAACCCAAATGAAAGTAATATTATTCCAATCACAACAAACCATGTCGTCAACATAAACATTTTTCTTTTCCAATTTTTTTTTTTTTTTTTTTTTTCACAGGCTATATAACACCCATTGTACCATGCTACTAGAGGTACTCCTAGGCTAAGCAATGGCAACACTGGAACCAGTTGTCCCATGGAGCTCTGATTCAGTTCTAAGCGTTATGGAGCTGGCGAAAGAGCCAATGACAACAGTCCCGCAAAAGTATATTCGTCCAGATCAAGAACTTCCTACTCTCTCTGTCTCTAATTGCAGTACCTTGCCAACAATCCCCACAATTGACATGAAAAAATTGGTCTCGGGGAAGGCCACAGACTTGGAACTAGAGAAGTTGCATTCAACTTGCAAAGCGTGGGGCATCTTTCAGGTTCTTCTCGAATTTCGCCAACCATTTAATTATTAACATTCAGACAAACAAATTAAGTTTCAAAACACAATGTCTTGTTTTCCATTATATTTATTTTTTTGGTTCCCCTAGACAAAAAATACAAGTTTGAACAGTATCCTAAGAGGTTGTTATATATCGTTGTTATATAGTTGGTGAACCATGGAGTTAGCTCTTCACTATTAGAAAGGCTGAAACATGAGACTGAAGAATTCTTCATGCTTCCCTTGGAAGAGAAAACGAAATATAAGGCAAGGCCAGGTGATTTTGAAGGCTATGGAACAATCATTCGATGCAAAGATCAAAAACTTGATTGGGGTGACAGGCTCTACATGATAATCAACCCTACTCATAGAAGAAAGCCATATTTATTTCCAGAGCTCCCTTCATCCATGAGGTTCTCTCTCTCACTCATGCATACGCACCATTACTTCTTGAATAATTAATGTTAAGAGATATTAAAAATTTTACTACATAGCTTTTATAAATTAATGTGTCATTAAAAAAAAAAAAAAAAAATCATTTATTCATTTATTTCATTTTGAAATCTACCAGTCACATATATTGACATGTTAATTTGTAAATCGATGTGAAATTCATAGTTCTTTAGTATTTTCCTTACCTCTATATCATATTTTCACTTCCTACAGAACCACCTTAGAGTCATACATCTCGAAGCAGCAAAAGATTGCCATGACACTTCTAGGTTTCATGGGAAAAGCTCTGAACATGGACATCAAAGATATTGAGGAGTTATTTGAAGATGGGATGCAATCATTGAGGATGAGTTATTACCCTCCATGCCCACAACCAGAACTTGTTGTGGGTCTCACCCCCCACTCTGACGCTACTGGTATTACCATCCTTCACCAAGTCAATGGAGTACATGGTCTCCAGATAAAAAGAGATGGGGCTTGGATTCCTGTGAACTTCCTTGCAGATTCTTTTATTGTGAATGTTGGAGATGTTATGGAGGTTTGTCATCTTTCATTCTATCTACCTCTATCCAACTTTCTTAAAAATAACCAAAAAAATAAAAAGAGGCACGTGGTGTATTGAATCAATCAAGTCTAGATTTTTTAAAACCCTAGCTATCAAATTCAACTTTTCTATTACTTTAATTAATAAGTTTAGGGACTAAATATGTGAATGGTATAAAATAAAAATATTGTTAATAGTTTTTTGATAAGTAACAAATTAATAATGGTGTTTATAATGAATCTAAGTGAAAGTGATTTTACTTTAATCACAACAAATTACGTTAGCAGTTATGAAAAATATTACGTTAGCAGTTATGAAAAATATTATGGTGTTTATAATGAATCTAGGTGATGTTGCAGAAACTATTGCTTCAATATTAGGCTTGCTCATGTGGATAATTGAGTGTTTAAAATCAGGCACATAGTATGATACTGTGACTTTAGGACCCCGCTTTTGGTCAAGGAGACAGTACCCGACGCCTTTTGGGACCAGCGAATTTAGCAAACCTAATTTAGTTGGCTTTCCCTGCGTAGTTAGCCTACTACAACAAGAAATTAAGGATCTCATGCATAGACAGAACAATAATAATAACATTAGAAAGAATCTCATCAACATTATCATCATTTTCATAAGGTGTGAACTTCACAGACACAATATTGAAAAGAATTATACATATATCTAATTCATAAGATAATTATTGTAACAAAACAACAAACAGTATTAGTTTTATAACAAATTATTTGTAAGCTCTTAGAATCTGAAGTATAGGCAACAACAATCGGAGAACATGATAGTTATTGTGTAAATTGTCACTTCGTTTTGCAGATCCTGAGCAATGGAGCCTATACTAGCATTGAGCACAGGGTAACTGTAAATTCAGACAATGAAAGAATCTCAATTGCTACGTTCTTCAACCCCAAATTTGAGGCGGAGTTTGGGCCTGTGACTAGTACGTTAAGCCCCAAAAACCCACCATTATTTAAAAGGATTGGAATGGAAGAATATGTCAAAGATTTCTTTTCCCGTAATCTAAATGGGAAGTCACACTTGGAGAAAATGAGAATCAAAAGTGGGGAAGCAATGCTGATTGATGGTCAAAAAGATGTATAGTATTTTCAGCTTGAGAATCGAGTCCTTTATTGTGGTGTGGCAATAAAATCCAATGCATAGTAGTGTATTCGAGTGGTAACCTGATACGTGCAAGAGCTTGGGGTCCTATGTAGATGCACACGTGGCTATAGCTCCTTCTCCAGCAACGGCATAAATGTTTTGGCATCTCTATGGAGTCCAAGCCCTAGTTTTTAGGAGTAGTAATCCCTTTATTTTAGTTGTTTCGGTTATTTGTTGATGTTAGTGGTTTGTTAATAAGAGGAAAATGTTGTGTGCTACGTGTAGGAAAAGGTGGTTAGTCTATATCTCCACTATCCCATGTTTTAAGCTATAATCCCATGTTTTATGCTCTTGAAGTTAAGATGTGCTTGTATAAATTCTGAAAATCCTTTGAATAAAATTATCTGGTTAATCATAAAAATATTTGTAGTCTTTAAGACTCTTGGGAGGTTGGATTTTCTCGAAAAACCTATATCTAGATGTCAGGATTTCCTCAATTAAATCCGTTTTTTCTCTTTTAATTCTTTGTTTGCTCCAATTCTATTTTCATCCTTTGTCCAAAAATTGTGAACGTATCATAACACCTCCAATACTCTTGTCTAACATTTGGCTACAGCTTTAATGAGTTTACACAATGAACAAAACCAGGGGATGCAAGAAAAAAATGTCAGTTTGTTTTCTGGTTTGTTTGGTACCACGTTCTATATGATGCTGTGTACAAATGTAAATAAATGAATAAATAAATAATTCATTGTAGATCACTTGATCTTTAAGATGAAATGTTCACTTTCTTGCTGTCTTGAAGACTGGAAATTAGATTTTTAAGGGAATTATGCCCCCAATCGGTGAGCATGTAGCATCACCAATTAAAAGAAAACTTTTGAAAATATATTATTAAAAAGAAAAAGACCATTTAACGAAAAAATGGGGGAGGAAAAAAAAAAAAAAAAAGACATTTCATTTTTTTTTTTTTTTTAATTTATAAGTTAAATACTTTTGGGTGAATTGCTTTTTAAACCTTAAATTTTCAAAATATTTCATTTAAACCTTAATTTGTTTCATTTAAATCTTATAGTTTCAAATATTTTACTTAAACCTTAGAGTTTTCATTAACTTTCATTTAAACCTCAAAATTTGAAATTTCATATAAACCAATTGTTCACATGATATTAAGGGTGTTAACCCAAAAAAAAATAAAAATAAAAATAAAGTGATAGAATGTTTTAATAAAATGGTTTTAGAGATTTTGAGGTTTTAAATGAAACATTTTAAAAGTTTAAGATTTAAATAGAACATACCCAAAACTCAAAGTTTAAAAAAATTTACCCAATATATATATATATATATATATATATATATATATATATATATATATATATTTGCCTAAGATAGACAAAATGACGTAGTTTTAATTCCTTCAAATTACATCGTTTTGAGTTGAAGTGACATTTAACGGTTACCTCATCAACAATTTTGGATAGAGGGGCAACAATCAAAGTGAGATATAACATTAGGGACACCATCCAAATTTTTAAACTTTAAGAGAATAAAATCGAAATGACTCCAAATTTTAATAATGTAATTTTCAATGTTGTCTTATATCTTTACTTATCAATGTTTCTGTCCTCCTCCCGGAAGTGGCCGACAGCCACAATATAAGGCCTTGAAAGCTTTGGAAATCTATGTAATGACATTTAAATGACTATGAATTTTGAAACAATCCTTATCAAGTAATACTTTGTCATAAAAACGTATAATACTTTGTTTTCCAATCAAATATGACAAGAAGTCACTTAAAAATTAGAGAGATAATTTCAAAATTTACTTAGTTAGGTGTCATATATATAAAGGTTCAAGCTTATTATATGTAAAAGTTTATTGTAGGCAAAATTATATTGTAAACCTTATAAATTAGGAGTGTAACAAATTAAACCTTATAGTTTTAAAAATAATGAATTAAACACTCGTTTTACTGAAATAAATTGAGATTTAAATTATTACTTTTTTAAATCTCAAAGTTTGATTTGTTACTTTGAGACTAATACGGTTTAATATATTATTTTTGAAATTATACGATTTAATTTGTTATTTTTTGAAACTTTAGGGTTGAATTTGTTACTTTTAAAATTATAGATTTAATTTGTTACACCTCTGAAACTGTAGGGTTGAAATTGTAATTTTCCATTTCTTGTATTATCCTAAGCCAAGTAAATTGGAATTATAATCCTACTTATAATGCAAGTAATCCAAATCATACTAGTACTGCAACCCTATACGATTAATCATTAATGCATTAAAGCACTAGTGGGAAGCTTTAGCCTCGCTTTCTTTTATTGAAATTGACAGGTACAGTCAATGTTCCCCTAATTTTGCACAACCATTTAGCATGTCACAATCGGGAACGTGGTTTTTCTGTGAAAATAGTAAACCGAATTACTAACCTTGTCAAACAATGCATGTATCAACTTCATATGTAGAAGAAGTTGATAATAATAATTATGCACGTTTTTCTCCTGTTAAAGCTCTAGTTCAAAATGTAGCTAATACGTAGTAGGTGAAAGAAACATCGATCCATTACGCAACCTCGAATTGTTCCCAGAGCTTACAATATATAACAATTTCTTCCGAGATTAATGACAATATTTTGTATGTATAAGAGATTATGATAATAATTTGTTCCAAGATTGATGAAAATATTTAGCATACTAGTTTTGTCTTAGTCATGACTTGACTAACAACTAGTCTACCTTTCACACATGAGAAATTATGTCTTTCTAACGTACGGAGAGGTACATGTATGTATTTCACAGCACCCTACGTGATGACCATAAGATTTGTATGTGTGAAAACTAAATACAATGTATAATGTTAATGTTAGTTATATATATCACTGAAAAAATTATGTCATGAAAAAAAAAAGCTATGTGACTTTTGTCTATCAAGGGTGCCATCTTATGCTTATTCTTTTTAATCCAAAGAGAAAAATTTATAAGAAAGGAAAGTGTTTTTTCTTAGGCAATATAGGATTTTAATGAGCTCATGTCTCCAAAGTAATTTTAACAGTTATGTCAAATTATTATCCAAACTAAATGCGGACATATTTACATAAATTTGATTTCCAATACCTTTTTTTTTTCAATCAAAGGAAATCATCTATACCACACACCACCTAAATGTAAATATCAATATCTACAAATTGTGAATATATATATAAATTGTGGAAATTGATGTCCACAATTTTTTAATACCGTAAAAAAAAAAAAAAAAAAAAAAAAAAAAAAAAAAGAAAAAAAAAAAAAAAAAAAAAAAAGTTATAAATGTGGTGTGAACTTATCATTTTGTCCTAAAAGAATTGCATGATGGAACACCTCCAACCTCCACTTAAATTTTCAAAAATATTTTCCACACGGCCAAAAAGGTGATCAATAATTTCCATAGAATTTAAATGTCCTGTATACATATAATAAACTAATAATGTTCTTTGTCAAAACCCGAAAGCAAATACGTACCCTTTTATACTATTGTCTAACTGAAAAGTGTTAGCCACTTTTTCTGAACTTGCATTTAGATGCATGGTAAAAAAATGTTAATCTAGAAGATAATTTGTCATCCAGATCGAAGATAGGTTTTAATTATTCAGCACATGCATTGCTTTCTCTTGAGAACATCCAATCAACCTTTCATATAGTGCCAACTTTTGAAAGGCTACCCACTCAACCCCATTCTTTATTTCTTTTTATATTTCCTTTCTTGCTCATCATTGACGCATTTAATAGTGCCAAAATTAGGTAGTATAGTAAATACACTTTAATTTAAATTTATTACTCAATCAAATTAAGGTTGCTTAACAGCTACACATGTGAATCTGTAAATATATAATAACTTGCATCAATTACTCATTGTCTGTTACAACTTCAAAGAATGGACAAAGTTTTCTTTCAAACCGAACTAGAAAAATCTCCTTCAATTCATTACATTATAATAATATTAGTTCCTCCAAACCCATTAATTCATTTTTCTAATTACCACCGACCCCCAATACTAGTTTATATAAAAATATACATACCTTAAAATAAGTCCCTTGTTTTTTCTCTTACCTTTTTTCCTCATTCTCGGTTGACTTCCGTTCCATCACTTCTTTAGTTCTTTATGAGTTTCCCACTCTTTTATACTAGCTAGCATGTTAAATTATTTAACACGTTTTTTTTCTTTTTAAGGTTTATATATAAACTTTTCCATGGATTGAATTATCTGGCTATATAAGTACCCAGTACACCATGATGGAATAGATGCTCTTCAGCAAATTAAGCAATGGCATCGTCAGAGCCAGTGTGTTTCAGTAGTTCTCATTTAGTCCTGAGCATTGACCCCAAGATCAAATTCCCAGAACGCTATATTCGCGTTGATCAGGACCCTTCCAAGTCTAGAAACCCCGGCGCCAAACATCCCCACAATTGAAATGAAACAACTGGCTTCCCTCGAAACCAAAGACTTTGAACTAGAGAAGTTGCACGAAGGTTGCAAGGAATGGGGTCTCTTTCAGGTTAATTTTTTTCTCAATTATTTACTTTTTTTTTTGTTTTCAATTCATTCACTTGTTATGAAATTCGTGTGGCTTTAAAAAACGATATTCTCTGTTTGAAATAGATTTATTTTAGAAAAACGTGCATGCATGCATGTTGACATATTCTAAATATCTCAGTATGTTTTTATCACTTTCTTCTCTAGTAATTAAACAACCTAATAGTTGTTATATTGTTGCTGTGCAGTTGGTAAATCATGGAATTAGCTCTTCACTCTTGGAGAAGCTGAATCATGAAGTTGAAGGACTCTTCAAGCTTCCCTTGGAAGAAAAAATGAAGTTCAAGATAAGGCCAGGTGATGTTCAAGGCTATGGAACTGTGGTTCGATCCGATAGCCAAAGGCTTGACTGGGGTGATAGGGTATACATGATAATAAACCCTATTCATAGACGAAAGCCACATCTCCTCCCAGAACTCCCTTCATCTTTGAGGTTTTCTCTCTCTCTCATTTATATTCTTTTCTTTTTTTAAAGTTTTTTCACCATATATTAAATTACGCGATTTATTAAATTATTTAAACAAATCACATTTTGTTACTAAAAGTTTACGTAGATAATTATTTGAATTGTCAAGTAGGTTGAAAAAACTTTTTTCTAAATTCAGCTTGGGAGGGATTTTGCTCAATAACTTGATTTTTAAAACAATTTTACAAAAAAACAGTATTTTGAAACTAATGAGGGAAATAGCCTTTGCGCGGAACTTGTCTTTTGTAGAGACGAGTTCCACAAGAGACGAGTTCCGTAAAAATAGCTAACGTGGCATTTTGACGTGGAAAAATTTAACACCGTTGGAACTCGTCTCTAGCACAAAATTTTTTAAAATAAATTGAATCTGGCGTGAATGCGCATATTGTTTAAAAAAAAAAATTAATTTGGTTGGAACTCGTCTCTTCTAAAGACGAGTTCCATTGAAATATGGTTAATGAGATAAACAATTTGCGCATATTATTTAAAATAATAATAATAATAATTTGGCTGGAACTCATCTCTAAAAGAGACGAGTTCCATTGAAATATGATTAATGAGAAGAAAAGTTCGCGCATATTATTTAATAAAAAAAATTAATTTGGCTGGAACTCGTTTCTAGAAGAGACGAGTTCCATTGAAATATAGTTGGTTTTTTTAGCTCACGTTCATTTCATTTCTGCTCTCTCTCTCTCTCTCTCTCTCTCTCTCTCTCTCTCTCTCTCTCTCTCTCTCTCTCTCTCTCTCTCTCTCTCTCTCTCTCTCTCTCTCTCTCTCTCTCTCTTGCACGTTCATTTCATTTCAGTTTCTTCATCCTTCTTCACTTTCCCAACATCATTGATCAATAAAAAGGTAAAATAATATAAATTTTGTCAAGTATGCTTATAGTTTAATATAACAATTATTTTCTTAGATTTGTTTGATTTATTTTTTGAAGAAGTTTTAGTATCATTTTTTGATTTACATGTTGTTTAAAGTTATTAGCTTATAAACGTTTTTTGTGGGTGTTGAACATTTATTGTATTCCTTTGGTAAACATGAAGCATCTCTCTATTCCTTGCATAACGTGAAGCATAACGCGAAGTATAATGTGCTATTTAGGTTTTATTATTATTATTATTATTATTATTGTCACTAACAAGTTGTAAACTATATATAAATTAAATAGGTTTGAAATAAAAAATATCTAGGTTAAGCCAAGAAGTTTAAAATAAAATAAGTTAATTTATGATTTTCTGCATTGAGTTTTTTATTTCATCATCTCATGAGCTATGTTTTATTGGTTTTTTTGTGTAAGGTACTTCATTGAGACAAATGCAACGTCAACATTAAGTTTCCTAGTTTCTAATTACTCTAGAGAGTGTTGGTTCTTTCCTCAATACAGGTTAGAATTACAAATCATTTCATCGAATCAATGAAATTAATAGTAAGTAAGTACTTTACAATATAGTTACAAATTTGTTGCCAATGGGTTACATAAAAAAAAAAGTATGAATCATTTCAAAGGTATGAGAACCAAATTTTCTAATTAGGAGAATATTGGATTGAAACAAACAGTGAATCTTAATCTGCATGTAACAGGACCGTGGAAGCCAATTGTGCAGTACAAGCCTCATAACATTTACGGCCTTCTATATGATATAGGTGAGGGAAAAGTTGAAAGCTCCTCATGCCTACCAACAACATGTTGGAACCTTAGAACCTGGGTTCAGATTGTTTCATATAAGTGGGATTTGCTTGAATGTGAGAAACAGGATGCTTTTCACTTATGTTAGAAGTTCATAGAATAAGTTATAAGATCCGTTAGTTTCTTTGAATCGACAAATTTCTATTGGCCCTTACTCAATTAGAATGAGGCAAATTTTCAAGGGAGCACATTTGATTTTAAAATTTTGTCCAGAGTCTCAAAGCACCGTAGATATTATAAAAAGTTTTGAATTTACCACACTCAGACCCCAATGGAAGCAGAAGTTGGGACCTTCACTTGATATTATAGTGAAAAGGTTGGACACAGTTTCATGAGACTCTCTTTAAAGGATTATCTCAAGCAAAATCTGACTAATTTCAAATGCTATTCAAAATATAAAAACTATTCCTTTCAAATCCCATACAAAATGAAATTTAACTGTCATTCCAAGTTATTGCATTGTTTGCTGTCTACGCTTCCACCTGTTATATGTCTCCCAAGTTACAAAGCATACCTCCAAACTGTACTTAACCAACTCATAATTCTAAGTAATCGGTTGAACATAGTTCTTAGTAATCAGTCACATATTCGTGATCAATAACTTGAAATCAAATCAAGCTGTTCAACTAAGGACCATCTCTATATGACAAATCTGTCAAATAAAAAGTAAGTTAGAAAGAAGACTTCAAGAGCTGTTAAACCCTAGGAACAACATCCACAAGTTTTGCTACAGAGTTGGCTAGGCTGTCAGCTGCGTCCTGCGTTGATGACTCTGCATAAACTCGTACGACATCCTCAGTACCCGATGGTCATATGAAAGATCGGCCTTGAGGGTATTTTGCTGCATTAGGAATTAAAACAAAAGAAACAAAAGTCCATTGATCAGTTATTCACGGCATAATCCCTCTAAAAATTGATTATTCAGGAAGTTTCAATTACATGATATAGAAATAAACCAATCTAAGATCCATACATACACAAGTTTCTCTAGCCATGCAAAGACTTGAAAAAGAAGAAACTAAGATGTGGCGCACACTGTCATCTTTTAGGGGAATTTTTGTATAATTAACTGTTTTGTTCACTCATAAAAAATAAACAGTTTTGTTCTCTATTTTGTGACATTTAGATAGTTGTTGAACCGCAACAATTGGATGGTCCAAATCAATTATCACGTTGTGAACATGAATGGTAATCATGATGTGCACTTACCAGTCTCAGCATTAATGGCTTCTTGTATGCCAGGGGGGCTGACAGCCACAGTTTCAGCATTCGCCGTTACAACAGCAGTTCTATCTACAACTTTAACCTGACAGAAAAGGAAAAAGCAGTGGAAACATCAATTACTGAATTAGAGGTAGGAAAAAAATAAAGACAAATAACGATTATAATTATAGTAAAGATGTAAGCTAAAAAAATTTTAATGCTGGTCTAGCAGGCAAGTTGCCTCCATGAGCAAAAAGAGGGTAAAGGAAAATCAACTATGCCTTTCAAAATTTTGGCATATCTATGGTCGCAGAATGTGCTATATCATAGGCATTTTCCTTTTTTTTCGGATTTTTTTTTTTTTCTTTCAAGACCAATGCCCATTCCAATCTTTCTTGTTGTCCGTCTATTTCTTCAACTTTGAACCAATTTAAACGACTCCCCTTCACTAACTTTCATTCATCTAGTCCTCACATGGTGCTGTAAATAACTTACCAAATTCAATTTCCCTCTTAAATCGGGTCAGCAACCTTATGTTTCTTGATAACCTGGAATTAGTGGGCATGACATCACATACCAGCCTAATGGACATCTTATATTATGTATGATTTAATATAGAAGCTGGAACACACTATGTTAATGCACATTACCCTGTTTCCTTTGTAAGGTAACTACTTGTCGCATCACATGATTTTTTTTTTACAATTTTACGTAAAATTTCAAATATTGCCATGGGTAAGATGCATAAGGTTAGTTCAGATAATATATAATAGTTGAAATATAGAATCCCCCATAGCTATGAAGAGCTCATATATGGTGCAGAAAAAGAAAAGGATCATCCAGTTCCCATTTAAGGGATAGAAGTTATAAAAGGTGACAAAGGAAATTGACCTTAAGCTGCCTACTGGGTAGATCTTGATAAAGCTCAGTACATCAGTGTATTGACCATCCCATGAGTCGCAAAATAGCCTCCACCAAGAGCAACCCACTCAGAGCATCTCCAACAGCTTGGTTGATTAACTTACTGACTGCCAATAGTCTCAAAGCAGCCTTTTGCTTTTCTAAACCTGAAACAAAATAATTCATGAAGTTTGTCACTTGACCATCAAGTTATCACTTAGCACTTTTATAATTATGAAGCCTATATCAGATATAACCTTTAGATACTGAAGAAAGCTCATTATTTCTGGACTCTAACCAGCACTCATTAACAAACTTGAAGTTTAATAAATGACCTCACTCAACTTAGAATGTAGAACACCCCCCAGGTTGATCAACAACATTCACTGCATTACGCTCCAGTGCTTGAAGTATAAATATTAGAAAAAGGCCTGCACTTCCCAATTCATCAACAACAAATCTTATATTACTTGGTGACCAAAATTAAATTATTAGTAAGTATCAGATTTAAAAGGATGATTCAGAAGACCTTCCAAGAAAAGAATTCAGTAATGCAGACTTTCCAGCCTTCTTGGGCGCAAAAACAAACACTAGAAAACATTTCTGTTAGTCTGTTGCTTCTTGCGATCCAAACGCCTTCTTCTGGTCACGCGGAAAGCAGACGTAGGATCACCAGGATAACCAATGTATATCAGATTCTCCATGCTCCAAGCTGGGTCTAATTGTGCCATAAGGGACCACTGTGACCACAAAAATATCTCAAAAAGTTAAGCACAGTTTACCAGAGAATAAAAGCATAACTATAGTTCATAGATATTATAGTGTATGTATAAACATGTTAGAATAACAGTAAAACTTCACATATGAATAGATGGGCAAACTGAGATCTTAATAAATTGGTAGATTGATTCAAGAGATTGAGCAACGTTGACACCAAAACCGCCACACTAACAACGATAAAACGAAGGGAAGAAAAAAGAAGTCCAATGGTTACAATAGTAACATTGTTTGTTTAGCACCAGGCAAATTGAACAAAACAAATAGCCAAGAAAACAAAAGGAAACAGAACAAAAACAACACAAAGACAAAAAAAATATATATATATGTAAAGCAAGATGAAAGATATTACAATCATTTAAAGTTTTCTTCCATGTCAACCTAAATAAACTATTAACTACAAATCATATCAAACAAATATAGAAGATCACTGTCTTCACCAATTATCATATGACCAGCCTGCATGATGGAAAGCATAAAACCTTTCACAAATGCAATCCAGCTTTTGTTTCGAACCAAAATCACACTAACTCAATCACAAGCTTGAACATTTTGACTCATTTCTAACTCATTCTCATGTTTTAGATGCATATTGCGTAAACCAGACATAAATTTAGCCAACAAGCAGCAGAATATCAAGATCTACAATACCACACCACAGATCTAAGTTTGATCTGCCATGCAGCCTAATTACTATGAAAGAAATTGTTCTTTGTCTTTTATTGGTAAGTAAAAAATAAATAAATAACATATAGGTTAGTCTCTTTCAAACCCTTTCAGATCTAGTAAAAACAAACCCGTCTCAGTATCCCAATTAAACCACCATATCTATCCTAGAACTCAAATAAACTAACACCATTACTAAACCAAACCTGATATAGTATTTTTCAGATTGGCATCATAATTTAATTTCCTGAGAATCAAAACAACAAAACCCAATTCACATTAAACCAAAATTTCCTTTCTTTCCCAGGTTTTCTCAGCAACCAAATACTTTTGCTATGTGAAACATATGGATTGCTTGTCACCACTTTTTTTTTTTTGATAAGTGATTGCTTGTCACCACCGAAATGGGAAAATCCTCTGAATCAGGAGTTCACCATTGACAGTGCGACCAAAGGACTCTACAAAAACTAACAGCAACCCAAAAACAAATTCAAAGCAAAAATCACAATCACAATTACAATCCAAACAAGAACCAAGACCCACAACAATTTCACAAACGCAAGAACAAACTCACCAACTGCAAAAAATCAACTTTCAGAAACCCAAACCCAAAATTTCTAAAGTTAAAAAGGAGATGAGAGAGAAATTTCTTTACCTGATTTCCAGTGGTCACCGAAGTAACAAGGTGTGCCATAAATGTTCTCCTCCAGACCGAGCGAGATTCTAGTGGTCACCGGAGTAACGAGGCATGCCGTAACCGCCGGAGCGAGCGAGCAAGCGAGAGGAAGAGAGAGAGTTGCGACGGAGAGAGAGGGAGGGAGAAGAAGCTACACAGAAGGAGTTGAGAGAGAGAGAGAGAGAGAGAGTTTTGAGGCGGGGAGATATTTTGCTTCATTTTAAGTGGAACTCATCTCTAAAAGAGACAAGTTCCAACTGGAACTTGCAATTTTGAATGCCCCATGCCACGTCTGCACGTTCAGGCCGGATGGCAAAAATTTAAGTGGAACTCGTCTCTAGAATTTCTCTAGAAGAGACAAGTTCCAATTCTAGAGAAGAGTTCACAAAAAAAAGTTATTTCCTTCAATTGTTTTTAAACAGTATTATCTTGCAAAATGTATTAAAAATAATATTATTAAGCAAAAAAATTCTCAGCTCGGAGATAAACTGCCTTTTTTATTTTTTTTACTTAATTTTTGGGATTGAACATTATTAATTCTATTTTTTTGTTTTCATTAGAGAAACTTTGGAGGCTTACTTATTGGAGTCACAAAAACTTGCTATGCAACTTTTCGGTTATCTGGGAAAGGCCATTAACATGGAAATGGAAGAGATGAAGGAATTGTTTGAAGATGGGATGCAACTGGCATCACCATCCTCCACCAAGTTAATGGAGTGGAAGGCCTTCAATTAAAGAAAGATGGTGTTTGGGATTCCTGTGAATTTCATCCCAAATGCCTTTGTTATCAATGTTGGAGACATTCTCGAGGTTTGACTTTCTTTTCTTTCCTTCCTTTAAAAATTATTATTATTAATTTTTTTTCTTTCAAAGAATATGGTAGACATAATTAAATATTGAATCGAGTCCACGTTATAGAAACCCTCATTATCATATATCCAAACTTCTTTATCTGCTAAAAAAAACGTTTTCAAACACGGTATCATGGGAAAATTCTTTGTTGCCTTCAAGTTACGTAACATATGGTTTCTCTATTTTTATTTTTATTTTTATTTTAGTTAATGGTTTCTCTATTTTAGTTACTTAACAACTAGATAACATTAAAATTTTATGAACAACTGAACTTACTAGTCACACCTTACGGATCTTCATTATTTAATATAAATCTTTCCTTTTTGGACAAATTACAAAAAGTTTTGCGAAATATGACAATGTCTTTCTTCTTATTTTAGAAAATAATACTCTGCTCTCTTATCTTTTAGAAAATAAGAAGACATAATGTTATTTTTTAACAAAGGTGAAGAGGTAGAGTGTTATTTTCTCACAAATGTGAGGAGACGACATATCATTTCTAACGAATGTGAGGGACGGAGTGTTATTTTTTAAAATAGAGAGAGACATTATCATTTTGTAAACCTCAAAGAATGTTACTATAATTTACCCTTCTTTTTTATAATTCATAATTTACCCTTCTTTTTTATAATTCAGATGTTCCAAGAGGTGGATTTAATTTTGAATCATGGTTCTCTGCATAATGGGATGGAGGGTGAGATCCACATTCTACATGTCAAGACCCACTGCATGCGTGTGTAAATTTCCAAAAAAAAAAGTTCGTTTCTTTTCTCCTTTGAAGTTCAAATGGGTTTGTTTTCATGGTTTGAGTATGGTCATGTGCTTTGTTTCTTTCCTTTTCTTCTTATGCATTTACTTATTGAAGAAAATGTGGATTGTACTCTTCATTCAGAAATTTCTGGATTCATTGCTCATGTGATTTTATAAAGTTTTATTCTTCATGAATTACAATAATTTATGGCTTTCATTAATGAATCAAAAAAAGTTTTTTTCTTAATGCTCTTGGATCACATTTATTTTCTAGAAATTGGATTTTGTCTCACTGGCATCCCAAATTTTTGGCAGGAAAAAGTATGGCTGCACCCTCCAAGCCTACAAGAATAGGCCTTGCTGGTCTGGCCATCATGGGCCAAAATTTGGCTCTCAACATTGCTGAGAAAGGCTTCCCCATTTCTGTATACAATCGAACTACCTCCAAAGTTGATGAGACTGTTGAACGAGCTAAACAGGAAGGGGATCTTCCTGTATTTGGTTTCCATGATCCTGAATCTTTTGTGCACTCAATTTAGAAGCCTTGTGTCATAATTATGCTTGTTAAGGCTGGGGCACCAGTTGATCAAACCATAAAGACCCTCTCTGCTTACATGGAGAAAGGTGATTGTATAACTTGATGGTGGTAATGAGTGGTATGAGAACACTGAGAGGAGAGAGAAAACCACGGCTGAATTGGGTTTGCTTTATCTTGGAATGGGAGTTTCAGGTGGTGAGGAAGGTGCTCGAAATGGGCCCTCTTTGATGCCTGGAGGGTCTTTCGAGGCTTACAAATACATCGAAGACATTCTTCATAAGGTGGCTGCTCAAGTTCGTGACTGTGGCCCCTGTGTGACTTACATTGGAAATGGTGGATCTGGTAATTTTGTAAAGATGATTCATAATGGAATTGAATATGGTGATATGCAGCTGATTGCAAAGGCTTATGATGTATTGAAATCAGTTGGCAAGTTGTCAAATGAGGAATTACGAAGTGTTTTCTCAGAATGGAACAGGGTGAACTTCTAAGCTTCTTGATTGAAATCACTGCAGATATATTTGGAATTAAGGACGATAAGGGCGAGGGATATTTGGTTGACAAGGTTCTGGACAAAACCGGCATGAAGGGTACTGGTAAATGGACTATACAGCAAGCTGCTGAACTATCAGTTGCAGCTCCCACAATTGAATCTTCTTTGGATGCGAGGTTCCTCAGTGGGTTGAAGGAGGAAAGGGTCAAAGTTGCTCTGAAGTCTTCAAATCAGGTGGCTTGGGTGATATCTTGACTGACCAAGCAGTGGACAAGGAGAAGTTGATCAATGATGTGAGGCAAGCTCTTTATGCATCCAAGATATGTAGTTATGCACAGGGGATGAATCTGATCCGTATTGAGAAGGGATGGGACTTGAAGTTGGGAGAATTGGCTAGGATCTGGAAGGGGGGCTGCATCATCCGAGCTATATTCCTGGATAGAATTAAGCAAGCATATGATAGGAACCCTGATCTTGCAAGCCTTCTTGTGGATCCAGAGTTTGCGAAGGAAATCATTGAGTGACAGTCTGCCTGGCGAAGAGTTGTATGCCTTGCTATCAACTCCGGTATTAGCACCCCGGGTATGTCTGCCAGTCTTGCTTATTTTGACAGTTACAGAAGGGCTAGATTATTGGCTAATCTGGTCCAAGCTCAACGAGACTATTTTGGTGCTCATACATATGAAAGGACTAATGTGGAGGGATCTTTCCATACTAAATGGTTCAAGCTCACCAAACAGTCTAAGATTTAAGTTTTGCTGGTATTTTACTTATTCGGAACTTGTAATAATTCTAATAATTTCTGCCCAAGACTCTGCTGGGCAGAGCTGACACCAACTGCACTTGGTGAAATTTATCCCAATTATCCTTTTTCATCACATGAAGTTTGTTGTGGTTGTGTTCTGATTGATCCTACTACTTTTCTTTATGTTTTCCTTCTAGTTGATCCAATCTATGGCCCCTTTTTATAGTTTAAGAAGATGTGTTTCGCAGTGGGGCAAGGTACCATTTTGCGTTATAATGTTAGAGCATGAAATGCTATAAAGACTAAGAGTCTCTTATGTTATGTACATCATTTGGTGCTATTCTTTTTCTGCTGCATATTCCACCATAGAGGTGTGAGTAGTGTGGATGACATGTACTAGATTGTTGCCTAATTAACCAAACAAGGGAAAGGCACCTAATATGTGAAGTATTTCTTGCATCTTGTAGTAAATGTAATAGTGTATTCTGATGCTGTAAAAAGCCTCATTGTCCATTTGTTCTAATTGTTTTTATTGTGTCTCTTAACTTGACTTTACTTATAGGAGATTGATCATAACCTGTCATATCTTGAAATCTAAACACGATGCCAAGTCAATCATATCATGTGTTTACTAAATTGTCTTCTCTAGAGGTAGATGACAGTCGAATGTGTTTGGTAATACGTCAATGAAGAGGATTTTGGCAATTTAATGATAATAATAATAATAACTATGATGCAAATGAAATCAATGAGTAGAGAATAGAAGAAACTCACATTCATGATCAAACATGGTACAATGAAATTCGAGAGTAATGTCAACCAAAATTCCAGGAGAATACAATGGATGTAACTAACTTACAACACTCTTAACAGGATAAATGCAAAATAGACTTGTTGAAGTGATGATGAATCACTTGTTTGAACAATCATCTTCCATTTATGAATAAAGAGGTAGTTTTTATCCAATCATGTAACAGCTTCACAAAACAAAGAGGTAATTTTATAACTTCTTGTTTTTTTTTTTATATGTTAAAGGACCATAATAACCCACCCAATTTGGATTATTATTTGATTCTAAATCCAGCAGTTAAGATTCTTCTATTTTAATAAAGAACGGACAAAGTTTGGCTGCAACCCGATATACAGCCATTCCTACAAACCAACCATTCATAATTGGACAAGTATCTTGGTCATGACTTAGTTAAGTCCTTTAACAGAACCCTAACAACTAGAGGTGATCTTTAGCCAATTTCTTATATGGCTATCTATAAAATTTTGTGTGGCAAACCATCGACGGGTAGTCGGAAAATAGATATTGACGAAATAACTTTTTCCCTTGATGACTTGGGATACGTCTTGTCTCGACGGAAAATATCCTATCTTGCGGCAATCAAAATTGTTGCAGCTAATGTCATCCAAAGTGTGTAATTTTCCTGTATAGTAAAATGTAAAATTAAATTAATGGTTGGAATTGTAGGACTTACCATTCATGTAAAAAAAGAGAACACATTTATCAAAATATTGAAGAATTTTCTAACTTTTTATAATAGTATCACGTATATGGTCGATTTTCTATTTGTTAATTACTTCCCCTTTCTTCTATACATAATATATACAAAAAGGTTGTGAATGTCTCATACCACCTTATTTCATATCACCTTATATACTACTTAAGTGTGGATATATTTTCATGAATTATGAACATTTTGTAGATGTTGACGTTCACACTTATTTTACACCAATTACGTATATATATATCAATAAATTGTGGACATTTGTAGATGTCGATGCTCACACTTAGGTACTATGTGGTGTGAGACTATATATATATATATATATTGATTAAGGAAGTGGTGTCTCAACCTTTTACCTGACTAAACCTACTACCTGCCTATAAGACATCCTAGAAACTGTATAAGCCGATAGTGTGGTGGATTGAGTTTTGAACCTTTTAGATTTACGTTATGCCCCAACTAATGAACCCACTATTGGAGCACTCCCGTGGGTGTGTGTGAGACAATATTTACCCAATATGAAAATTCTAAACAATACTTTATTAATTATAGGATTATACGTGACGATAATTTTATTACATGCATTGATAATTCGCATTATATTGAACAATAATTAACTTTATAGTTCTCTAGTAATTTTTTTAAAAAAATGTTAGATTTTAATAGAGTCAAATAAGATAATATTATATCAAATCCGATGATAAGTTTTGCTACGTCAAACCCATATTAAAAATAAATAAATATATATATATATATATATATATATATATATATATATATTTAAAAATAAATAAATTTGGACAGACAGTAATAGTCACATACTCACATAAGATAGTAATATTGTCACATTTGCTTATAACTCATGTCATATTGAATGCTTACTCTACTTGAGTATCCCCAAAACTTGTAAATAAACATAGAAGGGACCCAATATATTTGGATCTTCACAAGACAGATGCAGCATATTCTCCTATAAAATTCAACTATAAATCTCCTATATATATAACCCTAAAAAATAAAAAATTACAAACTAAGCAAAACACCCACCAATTTATTTATTTTACAAAGAGATATATATGAGTCATTTTAGCCTCTCTCTCTCTCTCTCTCTTTCTTTTCTTTTTTTCCTTCCTTCCTTTAAGGTATGTACTCGACCCTCATTTATGTTGCTTGAAAGAATTTGCTTCTTTGTCTATGAACATTTTAAGATTTTAGTTGTAGTCCAATGAGCCTACTTAATTTTAAAAGACGTCTGGCATTACTATCCAACTTTTCTAATTGTGAGCCTAACTTAATCTCAAAAGACGTTTTAAGAGATGAGGATTGTTCATTGTCTTATAAACCCATTACTCACTCCAATTATTTCCAATGTGGGATAATAATATCCAGCACAGGTAATTATGTTTATATTAATTAAATGATAACAACACATGTAGGGCGAAGTTAGAAATTTAAACTAGGGGCATCATAATTGTGACACTATGTGGGCATTTTTCATCTATATATAATTTATATAATTCATAGGGTTTTATTAAAAGAAATGATTTTATTTTTTTTGGGAAAGGGAGGTCAGAAGGCTAAGTGTTCATAGAGAGATGATGAATCTTAACAAAAAAGAACAAAAATAAATAAAAAAAGAGAGAAGAGGATTAACCTATTACGTAATTATATGGAGTGGATTATTGTTTCATTTAAGAATTATTTTATATGAAACTATATATTGTAATAATATAAATAAATATATAAACTTTATTGCTTTCTCTTTTATTCAAGGCGTTATTATTAACTAATTAATAGGAGGATCTTCGCCGTGAGAAAGAAAAAATGAAAAACTTAAAGTCAAAGAGGTAAGTATATGGGATGATGTGATGGACACATAGTCAAGAAATATATATAATTTATATAATTCATAGGGTTTAACTTTCAAGTAAAAACTCTATATAATTTATTTTATTTTATTTTTGAATGGATTGAGTTATGAGTGGACACTTTTATAACTTTTTAAAATTAAGGCGCGGACACGTAGTGGTCATTATGTAAATCTGCCACAGAACATAGTGAAGGGGATATTTACTAATTTCTCCCAAGTAAAAGACGAAGACCTTCTGCTACGAAGAAGACCTTCCTTTCCTTCATCTGATCAACGCCCCTTCTACCGTTCACAACAGCCTAGTCACCAGGCTCAGATCCATCCTTATCTCCTACGGGAACCAAGTGAGACACCTCACCAAATCCACACCTCACCTAGAACAGGTGTCTTCCGAGAATCCAGGGGATGAAGCCCTCGCAGCGCCGCCCAGCACCACGCACGAGCCAGCCACTGCTTGCCAGATGAAGGGCCATAAACTCCCCAGGTGTCCCAAGATCGGACGACCTCCGGAAGGCCACGTGGGTGACCGAAAGACATAAAAAGCCATCCTCCATCCGTACCCAGGTATGCACAGTAGACTGAAAAATACAAAATATTTCTCTGCATTAAACCACCGGAAAGACCTTGACTAACAAAGGCATCGGAGCCTCCTAGGCCGGCCCCAAACCGGTGCCCCTCCGATCACCATATTTTCCTCTTGCAGGTCGTCTACTCTGCTGCTCGTCTTGACTGCCGTCCACTGATTCCAAGGTTACATCACATAGTATATCTTACATGTATATATATACAAGTAAAAACAAAATGTATATTTTGCAGAGGATTTCCTCTGATCCAGTAATGCAAGCTGCCAAGCCATAATATTCCTATTGCTTAGTATAGCAAAGAACATCCATAGAACCGGAAAAAGGAAAAAAATAAAGACAAAAAATCAAATTGAAATTTGCATAACTTATTATTCTGTGGTACACACTTTTTCTTTTTCTTTTTTCATCATGTATCATGTTGTTTACCTAATTTTAATCATTTATTTATTATTATAAAGTGGAGGTGTAAGACAGGAAGACACATCCATCTGCATGAAAACAACCGTATCGTGAACTTAATTTGAAATTCACATATAAGGTAAACTCAATTATTTAAAAAATAAATAAATAAATAAATAAATAAAAAAACCTAATTGATAATTATTATTTCCAGACGGGTCAAAAGAATGAATAAATTTTGAGTTTCAGGCCAAGAGTTTTATTTAATAACTTTGCTTGCTCTTCCTTATGTGGAGAATCAAAATTCAAATCTTTATCTCTTAACTATCAAATTATCAAAAAAATAAATAAATAAAACTTTTATGTTCCAGACTTCCTGTTAACTCAACTCATAGTAAAATTTTTTATCAACAAATAAGAATTCGTGTTTAAATCTTGTCTATAATAAAAATAAGCTTATTGCTATTTTAGCATAGTGATAAAGAAAAATCATCATGGAACGTGAAAAGTCATATGTTTCAAATCTATCATATTTATTTATTTAAAAAAGAAAGAAAAAAATTAAGTAGTTTTTATGTAATTTTCCTTTAGTTTTTTCTTCATTTTTTGTTTTGTTTTACTAAGCAGTTTCTTTTTCAATTTTTTTTTTCTTCCAGCCTATATAATACCCATTGCACCATGCTGGTATAGTTGCACCTAAGCTAAAAAGCAATGGCATCACTGGATCTAGCAGCTCCCAGCGTCATTGAGCACACCAAAGAGCCAATGATTGCAGTACCGCAGAAATACATTCGTCCATGATGTTGCTGGAAAATCAGTGACTGCAGTCAGTCGAGCTTGGGGATGGAAGACCTGCAAGACAAAGAAACTGATCGGAAAAGAGCACCGGTTTGGGGCCGGCCTAGGGGGCTCCGATGCCTTTGTCAGTACTAGTTGTCAGAGAAAACTCGAGAGCTTAAGTCTGTAGTAAAAATGTACTGTTCATACCTGATGTGAGGAGAGAGAAAAGGCTTTATATGCTCTCTGTTCATGGCACGTGGCCTTCCAGGGGTCGTCGGATCTGAAGACATGTGGAGCATTAACAGCCCTTCACTTGGAAGGCCGGTACTCGTCTGGCTAGTAGTGCTGTGCGACGTGCATGGGCTTGGTTCCCTAGATTCGTGGAAGACACCTGTTGCAGGTGGTGAATCAGCTTGGTGAGCTGTCTCGCGGGATTCCCGCAATGGATGAGGATTGGACTTTGGAGTATTGGAGCTGTTGGTTATACCCCAGAGATGGTCGTCTTTCATCTGGGTATTTGGAAGGGCTTCCTTCTTTAGACGATGGAAGGTCGTCCTTCTGTACTTAGAAAAAGATCTAAAATATCCATATCAGTTGCCCCCCTATTCCGTGGTTGTCTAGCTAGACGACCTTCGGAATATGAAGGGTCAGGGTCATGGACGTAATTTCCTTGCTCCCTTTGTTTCGGGCGTAGAGGCCATAAAGAGGTGGGACGGTTTCCTATTCGCTCTGACACGTGTTGGCTTAGGGCTGGACGCACGTATCAACGCCAACCGCCCCTTTTAATGCCAAACCAGCCCATTTACTTCGCCAGTTTTCCCCCTCTTTCAAAAAAAAGTTGGCATTTTTCTCACACTCTCTCGCCGAGCTTGTTGGAGGTTTTGCCATTTTGGTGGTGCTTGGTCCGGTGGTTTTCTTCGAGGTTTCTACACCGGCAACTTTCCTTTTCTCCGGTAAGTCTATTTCTTCCCCTTTTTTCTGTTTTCTTTTTCTTTCCTGCACTTCTAGCATTTGAGTTTTTTCCTTTGTGTTGGTCGGGGAGTAAGAAAAAAGGGGTTTTCTTTTATTTTTATTCCGGTAGGTCTCGCGGCGAGGTTGAGTGCTGCGTTGCTTGTAGAACCGTCGTGTGGGGTTTCTGATGTCTTCGAGTGTGAGTGATTCTTTGGAGTCATCGTCCCCGGGTGAGAGGGGGTCGGTGTCTGGATCTGAATATTCTGGTAGTCCTGGACGGTCTTCCGAGACCATAGAGTTATCCACGTCAGATTCTTCATCTCGGGGGGCCATCTTACCCGTTTCGGGTCTGGACCCAAACAAATCCTTTGTCGCTGAGGGGGTATCTTCCAAGTTTGTAGACAAGGATATCAAGAGATTAAGAATACGGTATCAAATCTCGGAAGATATAGTACTTCGGCTACCTGATGAGGGCGAGTGGGCGTGCTCGTCCAACGGGGAGGACGTCGTCCTTTATGAAGATAACCTAGCCGCTGGGTTGAGACTCCCGTTCAGACCCTTTGAGAGAGAGCTTCTTCATCGTCTAGGATTGGCCCCCAGTCAGTTAAATCCGAATGCCTGGCGTACTACCATAGGTCTTCAAGTTCTCTGGAAGATGGCCAGTGACGGGGAATACGAGTTGACGGTCGACGAGTTCCTTTCTCTTTACAAACTGGCCTATATACCCGCGTCACCCGGAATTTGGGCATTTACATGTCACAAAGGATCCCCCAGACTAATTCCTGGCCTTCCTAATTCTAACCGAAGCTGGAAGCCCAAGTTTTTCTTTTTGTGTGGTGATAGTTGGGAGTTCTCTCCTGACGAGGCGGTAGGTGAAGACCCCTGCGGCATTCGTCGTACTTGGGGAATTCCTGTAGCAGCTGGTGCAATCCTGACGCCTTACGTCTTGTCCTGGTTTCATTGATATTTTGACGGTCGTCCAGGCATTTATTTCATCTTTCTTTTTTGCAGCTTTCCGCCGCCCTTCTCTGTCCACTCATTTAAGAGAACGTCTTTTGAGGGTGGCAGAGTATCAGAAGGAAAAGTTAGTGAGGCTAGTCGACCTTCTCTCACCATTTACTTTGGCTGAGTGGTCATTGGGTCCTGAGCCCAGTCCTGAGGTAAAGAAAGCGATCAAAGCTTACCAACAAAGTGAGTGACTTCCTTCTGAAACGTTCATATTTTTCTTTGTTTGGTTCCTGTTTGACTTCCTTCCGTGTTTGCAGGAATGACGACCAGGGCGGAACGAAAGCGTCTGAGGGAGGTGGCACAAAATTTGGAAGACCTTCCAGACGCCAGTGCCCTTTTTTCCAAAAAGGCGAAGTCTGGAAAGAAGGTCGTCATTGAAAAGGGACAAAGCTCCAGGAAGGGTGGTCACCAAGATAAACCACTTCCTTCTGCTAAGCTTAAAACGCCTGAAAAAGTCCATGTGTATCACGAAGTTCCTCCTTCTCCCGTTGCAGTGAAAGGAAGGGGGGTAGCTCCTGGCGATGTCATCCCTACTATTTATAATAGTTCGTCCAGGGCAATGGACAAGGTGGCCAAGCTATACGACAAGGTTGACCTGGAAGTGTACGACTTGGTGGATGATATGGACCTTCTTCGTATGTCCATTCATGACTCATTGAAGGTCGTTTCCCCTTCATTATGTCTCTTCTTGAGTATTTATAAGAATATGTATTCTTTTCTTTTTGACATATCTTTTCTTAATGTCCAGGCTGCGGGACCGACGTTTGTGTTGGGGAATAGGCTGCGTTCGTCAAGGGGTGAGCTGGCTAAGCTCAAAGCGAATCTAGAAGAGGCTACGGCTCAAGCTCAAGCTCATAAGAAGACGGCAGAGGGCCTCAAGGCTGAGAAGGGGAGTTTGAGGAGCCAGATAAAGCAGCTGGAAGCCGATGTCAAGAGGAAGGACGAGCTCATTGCTGCTTTGGAGACGGGCCGTGACGAGCTGTTGCACAAGACTGAGGCTCTTCAAGGAGAGATATCAGAAGCAAAGGAGACGGCCGTCATAGATTATAAGGCTTCTGAAGATTTCCAAGAGGCTACCCGTCGTTACTATGTTGCCGGTTTTGAACATTTCAGGAAGAGGGCTGCTCTTGCTTTTGGGAGTGTTCAGGATTGGTCCATAGTAAAGATTTTTGATGATGAGGAGACAACGGCCGTGGAGGAAGGCAGTGAGGATGACGAGGAAGAAGATGTGGTTCAGTCTAAGGAGCGTGTGGCTACCCCGTCTGACGTCCCTTCCAGTGCCCCAGATGGCCCTCCAGGAGATGACTCGGCGGTTGGTCCTATTGGTGGCCAGGCTGTTTCTGTGGACGACCAGGTTGATCCTTCACCAGCTGGCGATGAAGTTCAGTAGGCTCTGTGTCTTAGTTTAAGTAACAATGTCTTGGTAGATACCCTTATTTTGTAAACGCTGCCATGTTGGCTTTTCCTTTTGACAAACAATGTTGCACTGACTAGGGTCATGTTTACTCCTTCTGGAAGGGGTGTGACCCATACTTTTGTGGACAAAAAATCTCTTGACTGAAGTCATGTTTACTCCTTATGGAAGGGGTGTGACTTAAGCTTTTGTAGTTAAAAAACTTTGTGATGCGAGTTATGTTTACTCCTTGTGGAAGGGGTGTAACTCGATAATCACTTATATGCTAGCTGCTTTTGTGGTTTTGTCTTTGTGTTATTCTTCTTGAATTTTGATAAATTCGAAAGAAGTCGTCTTGACGACCTTCTCTCATAAAATACACCACGCGGGTGTTCGGTATGATAAATCTGGAAGGAAGGCGTTCTCTGGACGACCTTCTCTCATAAAATACACCACGTCGGTATTTGACTTGATAAAATTGGGAGGGAGGCGTCTTTTTGACGACCGTCGCTCATAAAATGCACCATGTGGGTGTCTAACTGGATAAAACTGGAAGGAGGGCGTCTTCTGGACGACCTTCCTTCATAACATGCACCACGTGGGTGTCTAACTGTAGAAAATTGGAAGGAGGGCGTCTTCTGGACGACCTTCCTTTCATAACATGCACCACGTGGGTGTCTAACTGTAGAAAATTGGAAGGAGGGCGTCTTCTGGACGACCTTCCTTCATAACATGCACCACGTGGGTGTCTAACTGTAGAAAATTGGAAGGAGGGCGTCTTCTGGACGACCTTCCTTTCATAACATGCACCACGTGGGTGTCTAACTGTCCTCCGAGGGGCATCTGTTTCGATGACTCCCTTCTGGACTTTGCACCTCGTGGGTGTCTGAACTGTCCTCCGAGGGGCATCTGTTTCGATGACTCCCTTCTGGACTTTGCACCTCGTGGGTGTCTGAACTGTCCTCCGAGGGGCATCTGTTTCGATGACTCCCTTCTGGACTTTGCACCTCGTGGGTGTCTGAACTGTCCTCCGAGGGGCATCTGTTTCGATGACTCCCTTCTGGACTTTGCACCTCGTGGGTGTCTGACTGTCCTCCGAGGGGCATCTGTTTCGATGACTCCCTTCTGGACTTTGCACCTCGTGGGTGTCTAACTGTCCTCCGAGGGGCATCTGTTTCGATGACTCCCTTCTGGACTTTGCACCTCGTGGGTGTCTGACTGGATTCGGTGAATGATAGTATTCCGATCGTAAATAAATGTGCTTAGACAATTAGGCATAGATAGACGACCTTCGTATTATTGATAAAGAAAATGTTTGGATAATACAAACTTCTTTTATGCAAAAGTAACTAGGGGTGTGTACCTCAGGGATAGTACTTTTTGAGGTGTTCAGCATTCCAGGGATGAGGGAAGCTTTTTTCCATGACGGTCTTCTAGGTGGTAAGTCCCCCTTCTGTAATATTGCATGACCTTGTAAGGCCCTTCCCAGTTGGGACCCAGTTTGCCCTGTGACGGGTCTTTAGTTGCTTGGGTGATTTTTCCTTAGGACCCAATCACCAATTTCAAAGCGTCGAAGCTTTACTTTGGTGTTGTAGTACTTGGCCATCTTCTCCTGGTATAGCGTAATTCTACGTGCTGCCTTGTCCCTAGTTTCGTCTAAGAGGTCGAGGTTTAGTCGAAGCTGTCCCTCATTTTCCTCTTCTTTGTGGAAGGTCGTCCTTAGGGTTGTTAGCCCTATCTCGACTGGGATGACGGCCTCGGTACCAAAAGTCAGTTTGAAGGGAGTTTCTCCGGTTGGAACTCTGACCGTGGTTCTGTATGCCCAGAGTATACTTGGAAGCTCTTCTACCCATAGGCCCTTTGCCCCCTCGAGCCGGGTCTTGATCTGTTTGAGTAAGGTCCGGTTCGTCACTTCAACTTGACCGTTGGCTTGGGGGTGCCTGGGGGATGAGTAATGGTTTTTGATATTCAGTTGAGCGCACAAGTCTCTAAAGGGTCCGTTGTCGAATTGTTTTCCGTTGTCAGACACCAGGACTCTTGGAATGCCGAATCGGCAAATGACGCCCTTCCAGACGAAGTTCTTGACATTTTTCTCAGTGATTGTCGCCAAGGGCTCTGCCTCCACCCATTTGGTAAAGTAATCAATGGCAACCACTAAGAACTTGGCTTGCTTCGTTCCAACTGGGAATGGGCCCATGATGTCCAGTCCCCATTGTGAGAAGGGCCAAGGGGAGGTCATGGGTGTAATCTCTTCTGGTGGTGCCCTTGGGATGTTAGCAAAGCGCTGGCATTTGTCACATGTCTTCACGTATTGTGCGGCATCGTGTAGAAGGGACGGCCAATAATAGCCCGCCCTTGTGAGTTTGTGTGCCAAAGCTCGGGCTCCCGAATGATTTCCACAAATGCCTTCGTGGACCTCCCTGATGACGTAATTCGCCTTCTTCTGGTGATAAACATCTAAGGTGTGGTCGAGAAAAGCCCATTTTGTAGAGAATGCCGTCCAGAAGTTGGAAGTGGGAAGCTCTTATCCTTAGCTTGCGTGCTTCCATCTTATCTGTGGGCAACCTCCCTTCCTTTAAGTAACGGACTATGGGTGACATCCACGAGACATTGTCCTTTGATGGCATTCACCGTTTCTTCTTCACTGGACGGTCGTCCTAGTATTTCAAGGAAGCCGTCGCACTTCTTCTCCTGAGGATGCTAATCTGGCTAGACGGTCGGCATCCACATTTTCTTCCCTTGGGATTTGGACGAATTCCACTTTCTGAAAGTGTGGGAGTAAGGTCTGGACGACCTTCAAATATTTTTTCATCCTGTCTTCCCTCGCTTCGTATTCTCCTTTTATTTGTCCTACGACCAACTGGGAATCGCTTTTGACGGTCAGATTCTTGACTCCCATCTTCTTTGATAGTTTCAGCCCGGCTAGAAGGGCTTCATATTCTGCCTCGTTATTCGTTGCACGGAAGCGTAGTTGAATGGCATACTCGAATTTATCCTTCTCTGGTGAGACGAGGATGATTCCTGCTCCACCCATTTCCTTGGTGGACGAGCCATCAATGTTCACCGTCCAGGTCCTCGAGCTGTTCTGGTTCACCTTCTTCTTCCCATGGGTGAGTGAACTCCGCGATGAAGTCTGCCAGGGCTTGTGCTTTTATCGCAGTGCGAGGCCGGTAGTCAATGTCAAACTCGCTCATTTCAATGGACCATTGGATCAGTCTTCCAGCCGCATCAGGTTTGTTCATGGCCTTCCGGAGGGGGTAATCAGTCAACACCACTATTGAGTGGGCCTGGAAGTATGGCCTGAGTTTCCTTGACGCGATCAGCAAGGCAAAAGCCAGTTTCTCCATATTGGAATATCTTTCCTCGGCTCCCTTCAAAGCTCTGCTTGTGTAGTACACAGGCTTCTGGACACGCTCTTCTTCGCGGATAAGTGCCGAACTGACCGCAGATGATGAGATGGCCAGGTATAGATATAACTCTTCGCCTGTTTTTGAGGGGCTGAGAAGGGGTGGAGAAGACAAATATACCTTTAATTCCTCAAAAGCACGTTGGCATTCTTCTGTCCACTGGAAGGCCTTCCGGAGGACCTTGAAGAAGGGGAGGCATTTATCCGTGGATCTGGAAACAAACCTGTTCAGGGCGGCAGCTTTTCCTGTTAGGCTTTGAACCTCCTTGACGGTCGTCGGGGGGCTCATTTCTAGGATGGCCTTAATTTTGTCAGGATTGGCCTCTATTCCCGCGTTGGGATACCATAAATCCGAGGAATTTTCCCGAGGATACACCGAAGGCACACTTTTCTGGGTTCAACTTCATGTTGTAGGTCCTCAGGGCCTGGAAGGTCTCTTTCAAATCTTTGAGATGGTCTTCATTCTCCTTGCTTTTGACTAGCATGTCGTCCACATAAACCTCCACATTTCTTCCTATTTGATCGTGGAACATCTTGTTCACCAGTCGTTGGTAAGTGGCCCCGGCATTTTTAAGACCGAAAGGCATTACCTTGTAGCAAAAAAGACCGCGGCTTGTGATGAAGGCCGTCTTTTCTTGATCTTCCTCTTCCATCCGAATCTGGTTATAGCCAGAGAAGGCATCCATAAAACTAAGCAGCTTATGTCCAGCCGTGGAGTCTACTAGTTGATCGATTCTTGGAAGGGGATAACTATCCTTGGGACAAGCCTTGTTCAAGTCTGTGAAGTCAACACACATCCGCCACTTTCCGTTGGGCTTTTTGACCATGACGACATTAGCCAACCATTCAGGATAATAGACCTCCCTGATGAAGCCTGCCGTCAACAACTTATCTACCTCCGCCATGACAGGCGGCATTCCTTTCAGGGGCGAAGACTCGTCTCTTTTGTTTGATGGGATGCATGGAAGGGTTGACATTTAGCTTGTGGATCATCACTTCGGTGCTAATACCTGGCATGTCTTCATGACTCCAGGCGAAGACATCTGCATTTTCCCTCAAGAATTGCACTATCGAGCCTCTTATTTCTGCTGGCATGGTGGTCCCTATTCTGGTCTTCCTTTTTTCATTGCCTTCCGTCAGTGTGATCTTCTTCCAATTTTTCTGTTGGTTCAGCGAAGTTCCGTCGCTCTTCTACGATCAACGTCTGGTGGACCTGATCTGTACTTACAGAAGTTAGGTAACACTCCCTTGCTATGGCTTGGTCTCCCTTCATCTCACCTATACCATGCTCTGTTGGAAAACGAACCAAAAGGTGGTAAGTTGAGGTGACGGCTCGGAGACGGTTCAGAGTAGGGCGTCCAATGATCACATTATAGGCTGACGGGCAATCCACCACGAGGAACTCAACCCTTTTCGTTGCTTGTTTTGGGTAGGTGCCGGCTATGATTTGAAGAGAAATTATTCCTAGTGGGTAAACACTGGTTCCGGCGAAACCAACTAGCGGAGTTTCAATGGGTCGTAATTGATCCTTGCCGATTCTCATTTGTTGGAAGGCCGTCAAGTAAATAATATCCGCCGAACTGCCATTATCGATCAAGACGCGTCTTGTCGAATAACCTGCGATTTCCAGAGTGACGACCAAAGGCGTCATCATGAGGGTGGACGACCTTCCTAGCGTCTTCTTCAGTGAAGGTGATTGGAAGGTCTTCTAGTCTGGGAGTTTTGTTGGCCTTCTGTGTTACTAACACATTATGTATTTGACGAGCATAAGCCTTTCTTGAGGAACGGGAGGTCCCACCTGCTGCCATTCCACCATTTATCATGTGAATTTCTCCCATCGGGGGTCTAGGACGGTCTTCCACTGGAGGTCTTTGGGGTCGTGCTTGTGGTGGACGACCTTCTCTTTGATCCCTCTCAACAAATCGCTGCAGTTTTCCTTGTTTAATCAATTCTTCGATCTGTCCGTTTCAGGTCGTAACAATCGTCTGTATTGTGACCATGATCCCTGTGAAAACGGCAATATTTGTCTTTTGCCCTTCTATCGGGATTTGTGAGCAGTTTTCCGGGCCATCTCAAGGCTGGATCGTCCTTGATTTGCATGAATATGCGATCCACAGGGGCGTTTAGTGGGGTGAAATGGTTGAACCTCTCGTTTGATCCCCTTCTATTCCTGTCTTCTCGTTTCCTTGCCTTGATTCCTTTGCATTTTTGGTTTCGACTCAAGAGTCTCAGTTTGGACGGTCGGCATAGTCATTTCTTCTTTTCTTTCCCGTATCTCGGGCTTGAAGGGCGTCCTTCTCCATTCATATATCGTTGGGCCTCGTACATCATTTCGGACATGGAGGTAGGAGGATCCTTGTACACTGAGAACAAAAAATCTCCTGATTGGAGGCCGGAAATGAATGCTGTCAGAACCACTTTGTCATCTGCCCCGTCCACCAATAAAGTCTCTTTGTTGAATCTGGTGAGATAAGACCTCAAGGTTTCGCCCTCTCTCTGTCTGACATTTAAAAGGTGCGTGGTAGGTCTTCCACACCGTTGTCCACCAATAAAGTGATTGAAGAACGAATGGCTTAGCTGAGCGAAGGACCCCACAGACCCGGGTATCAGCTTCTTAAACCATATTCGAGCTGGTCCCTTGAGTGTGGTTGGGAAGGCACGGCACATGATCTCATCCGGAACCCCTTGAAGACACATCATGGTCTTGAAAGACTCCAGATGGTCGAGGGGATCCTTGGTACCATCAAAATTTTCTAAGGAAGGCATTCGAAACTTTGATGGAAGGGGAAAAGAAATTACCTTTTCTGTGAATGGGGAGTCCGTTCTGTGTACGAGGGTGTCCAGGTTTCTGGTCGCCCTTCCTTTAAATTCATCTTTCATTTCTCCCAATTGCGCCTTCATAGCCCTTATTTCTTGTTCCCATTTTGCCGATGATTCTTCATAGGGCACTCTTGTGTGTTCACCCTTTGTCTCGTCTTCCTGTTCTTGACGGTGTTCTTGTTGTTGCTCTTGTTGTTGCTCGTGTTGTTGCTCTTGTCGAGACTCGGCGTCGCCTCTCTCCTTGCTCTTCCCTTTGTCCCTTTGCTTCTCCTTTTCGGTTTCATGCTGTTGGAGTTTTTGGTTGAGGGTCTGGTTTTGCCGGGTGAGCTCTTGAAGGTTGGCCGTGAGGTCTCGCACTTGCTTCTCCATTGCAGCCATTTCTGGAGATTGACTACTGGAAGGGAGCAACTGTGCATTAACTTCCATTGATCTCGTCCTGACCATGCAGTCTTTTCGTATAGGAGTGGTGAAAGCTGAAACGCGTTTCCCACAGACGGCGCCAACTGATGTTGCTGGAAAATCAGTGACTGCAGTCAGTCGAGCTTGGGGATGGAAGACCTGCAAGACAAAGAAACTGATCGGAAAAGAGGCACCGGTTTGGGGCCGGCCTAGGGGGCTCCGATGCCTTTGTCAGTACTAGTTGTCAGAGAAAACTCGAGAGCTTAATTCTGTAGTAAAATTGTACTGTTCATACCTGAGGAGAGGAGAGAGAAAAGGCTTTATATGCCTCTCTGTTCATGGCACGTGGCCTTCCAGGGGTCGTCGGATCTGAAGACATGTGGAGCATTAACAGCCCTTCACTTGGAAGGCCGGTACTCGTCTGGTTGGTAGTGCTGTGCGACGTGCATGGGCTTGGTTCCCTAGATTCGTGGAAGACACCTGTTGCAGGTGGTGAATCAGCTCGGTGAGCTGTCTCGCGGGATTCCCGCAATGGATGAGGATTGGGCTTTGGACTATTGGAGCTGTTGGTTATACCCCAGAGATGGTCGTCTTTCATCTGGGTATTTGGAAGGTCTTCCTTCTTTAGACGATGGAAGGTCGTCCTTCTGTACTTAGAAAAAGATCTAAAATATCCATATCAGTCCATATCAAGAACCTCCTGCATTCTCCATAATCCCTTTAAGTACTTCCCCACAATACATAAACAATTTGGAGGAGGATATGATTAGAATAAGAAACATTGACTTGAAAGAATGGGGTTCTTTAGGTTTGAATTAAATTTCCTATGCATATTGTCTATTCTTATGGTTTATTCGGTTTGAGAAAACTTAATCTGATGAAATGGAACAAAGAGGAAAACGTGAAATTTAATGTATACAATATGGCAATATGCACATTTTTATTATATAACTTTAGGTATAAAATTATATAATGTTATGTGATACAAAAAGGCTCAAAATTTGACCAAACAATTTTTTTTTTTTTTTTTAAACCAAAATAAAAAAATAAAAAATTGAAGAATATCCTATAAGAGGGTTTTCTATTGTTGTTTCACAGTTGGTGAACCATGGAGTTAGCTCTTCATTATTAGAGAAGCTGAAACACGAGATTGAAGAATTCTTCAAGCTTCCTTTGGAGGAGAAAATGAAATACTAGAAAAGGCCAGGTGTATTGATGGCTATGGAAAAAAAAGTTCAATCAGGAGATCAAAAAATTGATTTGGCTGAAAAGTTCTACATGATAATGAACCCTATTCACACAAGAAAACCATATTTGTTCAATGAGATCTCTCTCTCTCTCTCTCTCTCTCTCTCTCTCTCTCTCTCTCTCTCTCTCTCTCACACACACACACACACACACACAAAAGACACATAAGCTTTTATCGTAATTTCATATTCGAAATTAGTTGTCTCACACCATCATATTTTATATCACTTTATACATCACCTAAATGTGAATATATATTTACAAATTGTGGACAATTGTGGATATGGATGTTCACAATTTATAGACGTTGATATCCAAAATTCATAGATATCTATCCACAATTACCTTAGACATACACATTTTTCACTTTATGTAGGAATACCATAGAGTCATACTTCTTGGAATTGCAAACACTAGCCATGACACTCGTGAGGTTGATGGGAAAAGCTTTGAAGATAGAGATAAGAGAGATGGAGGACTAGCTTTGAAGATAGAGATAAGAGATGGAGGACTTATTTGAAGATGGGATGCAAATCAATGAGGATGACTCACTACCCTCCATGCCAACAACCAGAACTTGTTGGTCTTCTCCCTCACTCGGATGCTACTGCTATCACAATTGTTTATCAAGCAAATGGAGTGGGAGGTCTTCAAATAAAGAAAGATGGAATTTGGAGTCCTCTTCAGGGGCAAAGCCAGGAATTTATTTTAGGGTGGACTGGAATATCAAATAAGTAAATCTCGACGATACGAGAAAATTTCATTAAATAGAAAGAAAAATACACCTAGTTAGGGGGGGATATAATGAACCTTACCCTCAATGCATATTTTATACATAAGCAAAAAGAAAAAAAAAAAAAAAAAAATGCAATGCATATACAATAGATACTATCCTAAATAAAGCAAAAAAAAAAAAAAAAGATACTACTTAAGTGGTGTCCTGCGATTCTTGATAGAGTAAAAATCATTAATTATCGAATCTAAATCGATATTTTTAGTAAGTTCTCTTTTCGATGTACACCACTCACCCACACCACATTCAAGTCTAAAATACTAAAAGTCTAAAATATAAAAATAACTATTAACTTAATAGTCCAAAATAATTAAATAAAAATAACTATTAACTTAATAGTCCAAAATAATTAAATAA
This sequence comes from Fagus sylvatica, assembly GCA_907173295.1. NCBI lineage: Eukaryota > Viridiplantae > Streptophyta > Magnoliopsida > Fagales > Fagaceae > Fagus > Fagus sylvatica. The sequence goes on along the minus strand of OU015767.1, from coordinate 29,251,763 downwards.
AAAGTGATTGATACAGTGACATAGACACATAGTGTACTGTGTACTGGTACTGAAACGTGTTAAATTGACAAAAGCAAAGTGTACTGGTACTGAAACAGTGAATGAATAAAGAATTAATAAAAAACAAATTGCTAATTGAAATAAGTAATTGTAGAGAATCTAAAAATAAGAGAGAGAAAGAAAGAAAGGGAGACCGGAGTCAACTGGAGAAGAAAGAAGAAATAGAAAGAAAGGGAGAAGAGAGAAGAAAAAGAAAGAAAGAAAGAGAGCTGATCCTGGTGGCCGGCGTGGCTGTGACCGTGCGTGAGGTGAGGCCGTGACCGTGTGGCCGTGGCCGTGACCATCAGGCCGCGTGACGGCGTGGAAGGGCAAAGATGAAAGAGCCAAGAGCGAAAGAGAGACTGAGAGAGAAACCATACCTGTTCCGAGCGGACCAACGGAGGAGATGCATCGTTTTCCACTGGTGAGGCTGGCCGACGCACGGCAGTCCACAGTCCACAGTGTCAGTGAGGTTTTTTTATTAATTGATTGTGAGTTTTTTTTTTTTTTGAATTAATTGGGAATTTTATGTTTAGATGATAATGAAATTGGAATTATTTGGGTTAGGGTTTGATTGGAATTGCTGAGTTTGATTTTATGTTGAGATGAATTTGGGTTTTAAATTGGAATTGCTGGGCTAGTGAATTGGATTGGGCTAGGGCTTGAGATTGTGATTGAAATTTAGGCTGGGCTAGGTATAGGACTATTAAAAAAAAAAATTACCTATGAAATTTTGATAAAAAAATAAAAAAAGCTTGACTGGGCTATAGCCCAGTCAAGCTTGTACACAGCCCCGCCTCTGGTCCTCTTAACTTCATCCCAAATGCCTTTGTTGTGAATGTGGGAGACATTATGGAGGTTTGTCATCCTTTTTTTCAATCTCTATTTCTTAAATTTTGAAGAAGAATTAAACTAGCCACATGATTCTAGACTTTTCAAAACCGTAGCTATCATCATATAAATTCATATTCAATCGATAAACATAAAGAAGAAAAGAAAAAAAAAAAAAAAAAAAAAAAGACATAGAATAGACAACTTGTATAGTTCATATCTACCTTATATATATATATATATATATATATATATATATATGGACATAGTTTTCCTCCAACCCGGTTTGGAGGAATCCTCCTTCAATCTACTACGTGGCAAATAAATAGATCATCTGCATATATATTTTAAAAAGTCACATGAATCATTAAAAATTTCATGTGACTAAAAGTACACGTGGATGATCTATTTACTTGTCACGTAGTGAGTTGGAGGTAAACTATTTCCTACATATATATGACCAAAATATTGTTTTCATCCCTAAACTATACATGAGTTTTGTTTTTTGTCCCTGGACTTTGAAAATGTTCATTTTTACATATGAATTTCATTCTTTTATAAAAAAGTCTAGGGACGAAATTTATGTGTAAAAGTGAACTTTTACAAAGTTCAGGAACGAAAAACGAAACTCATGTATAGGTTAGAGAGAAAAACAATAGTTTAACCTATATATATATATATATATATATGTATGTATGGAGAAAGTAAAAAGATGGGAGAGGATTTACATGAAACGGAAAGAAATAAAATAAAATAAAATAAAATAAAATAAAGAGAGGCTAAATTAAAAATTATACCCTCAAAGTTTAGTCAAAATTCATTCCAAACTATTAACTTATTTTATTTTTTTAATTTCAGTCATCTAACTTTTGTTAATTTTCATTCTGTCATTTTGTCAACTTCCGTTAAATAGGTTGCTGTTAAGTTCTCAAAAAACAATGTTGTTTTGGTAAAATATTTATAAAAATTTAAAGATTAAAGGGTGTGATTTGGAAAGAAAAATAGAAGTCAGATGATTGCAATGAAAAAAAATTAAAGTTAGAATACTAAATCAAATGTTGACTAAAGTTAAAGTTAATTAGAGGGTGAGATTAATAATTGAACCTTTTATTTTTGTAAGTTGAAGGGTTATTAAATTAGGATATAATTGTTAATTACTTTACCAAAAATAAACATATTCTATAACAATTTCTTCCTTATGATCATGTCATGTGGAACCAAGTCCAAGTGAAAATTACTCTTTGTAAATCATGGACATGCATACTTTCTTTTACAAATTGTTTCCCTATAACAAACTTTCATATTTTATCCATATTCTACGTCAAACTTCCATATTTTGTATGTTAAAATTATACTTCATGGATCTATTGGCCAGATTTATTTGGCATAACTCACTTGTAAAACTTAGGATTCATATTCATGATGATTAATACAAAACACAGTAACCTCATGTTATAATGAAATTAACGTGCAAAGATTAATAAATTAACAAGACTCAACAATGAGAGAACTAAAATATGTCAATTGTGTATGGTATTGTTTGAGCAATGGGGCCTATCCCAGCATCAAGCACAAAGTAATTGTAAATTCGGAGAAAGAAAGGATCTCAATCACAATGTTCTTCAACCCCAAATTCGAGGCAAAGATTAGGCCTATGACTAGCATGTTAAACCCACAAAACCCATCGTTATTTAAAAGTATCAGAATGGAAGAATTTGTCAAAGATTTATTTACCCTTAATGTAAACGAGAAGTCCCACTTGGAGAAACTGAGAATCAAAAGTGTCGAAGGCAACACTACTGCATGATGACCAAACATGTGAATTTGGCTTCAGCTTGAAATTGAATGAGTCTAACCAATAAATTGGTTCGTTAAATGGTTTCATTCGTGTCATGCATGTTCTGTTAAATGCTTTGTACACATGAAATATATGTGAATAAATAAATTATTGTTGGTTTGTGACTTGTGAGATGAATATTGTTTATTTCTTATTCTCCTAAAGACGTGAAGAAAATGAGATTATATATCTTGCAGCTGCCAACCAATCTTGGCATGTCAACTCTATATTTAATTACCTTCTTAACGAAAGGTTATTAAAATGGTTTTCTTCAAATGTTTGTTATCATTCCGGGATATTAAAAAGGCTTGACAACTAGCTAGAGAGGGCTAAGCAAAGAAATAAAAGCCTGATAACTAGCTAGGCTTTCGGCCTTCTCCAGAATAGACATTTTCTTACGACACCCCATAAAATCATTGAACTCATTCATAAAATCATTGATGAGCCCGAGATTGCGAACATTATAGAGCTTGAGAAAGCCAGACAATGGAAGGTGCACTTCTTCATTCTGTTACTATTTCGATATATTTGTTAAAATTATGGTTAAATGATTAAATTTATTATTTTTTAATAACTTAAATTTTTAGTAAAATTGATAATTTATTAATATTACAATCGTACATTGTTAGATTGATTAGGATGAAATAATTATTGCAAACAACTAATATATTTGAGGTTGAAAAAAATCTTAGTGTTTCTAAAACCAAACCGTGAAGGTATAGAAAGAGACCTGAGCTTTGGCGGAAGCTTGTCAAATAGGTCACTCTTCCCTATGTTGTGTGGAAGGGTAGTTATATAGCACTTGTCTGACCAATCTACCTTCTCCTAGTCTGAAACTAACCACAAAGAGCTGCTTAAAGTCCTCATGATTGTTTGGCTGCTGCCAAAGCTTCTTCTTTTCTTCATATGGAAGTTTGACAAAAATTCTCGATATGGTACCAAAGATCAAGAACATGTGTAAAAATCTACCTTCTCCTAGTCTGAAATCAACCACAAAGAGCTGCCCAGAGTCCTCATGATTGTTTGGCTGCTGCCAAAGCTTCTTCTTTTCTTCATATGGAAGTTTGACAAAAATTCTCGATGTGGTACCAAAGATCAAGAACATGCGTAAAATGTGGCAATAGTTACGCACATAATGTAAGCAGGGGAGGAGAAATTATTCAGTCCACCGGGTGAATCACGTCATCCGTCCACCATTCCAATAATTGAATGACACGTGTGATAATTAATACAGTCAGCTTGGGGCTATTTGGTCATTTTAAAAGTATGGGGTTAATGGTTAAAAGCTAACTGTATTAATTATCAAGTTGACTGTATTAATTATCAGACGTGTCATTTAATTATTGGAATGGTGGATGGGTGAACCACGTCACCCGGTGGACTGAATAATTTCTCGCAGGGGAGACATAATTATTACTCCTAGTGACCTGCCTTTAATACACTTTCTGGCACGGTGGATCTAACAACTTTTTCGTACATACAATGTGGCTACCAAAACTACGAAAAATTATTCAGTTCACCAGGTGAACCACGTCATCCATCCACCCACCCACTAAAAAAAAGACACGTATTATAATTTTAATGACTCATATTTTTCACACAACCATCAAATGTCAAAAAGACCAAATTACCCACTTATCAAATCTGCTACATTCAGTCAGTGACGGTGCAACAAACTTCGGCGACAAACCCACCGCCAGGTTCACTGTCGTCAGTTAAGTAGTACCAGCCAACCAAAAAAGGTGAGACAGTAAGCGGTTCCACAGAAATCTTCTTGGAGATTGAGAGGCATCCTCCCACCCACATAAATCAAAAGAACTTTTGCATATAGCTAATGTCAAGAGACTGAATGGATGTTAAACCCCTTTCCAAAGCAAAATTCACAAAACCCCTTTCCAATACTGTTGCAGAAAGTTAAACAAATTTAATGAATCAAAGTTCAATTTTTTAAGTTGGGTTTTGTTTTGGTTACTTCCATGTCCCAAATTATGACAAAAAATCGAAAGGGCTCAAATTTCCTACATTTTCTCTACAAACAAAACAAGGTATTGAAAGAACTATTGAAAACAGATGGAGGAATTCAAAAGGATTGATATTCACTTCCTTTTTCAGTTAAACGAAGCATTTAACCTCAACAGAAAACGGGTCTTTCAGATGAAAATCCTGCAACTGGCCCTCACCAAGCTTTCTCAATGGTATCGCTATAGACCACAGTAGATCAATTGGCATATTAAAGTCAACCAGTGGGAACATGATAAGCCATTTTGAGTATAAGAGTATAAGACCTAAAGAAATAGTCATGTATACCACCTTTTTGTTCCTTGAAGTTTCATCATCCTGTTTTGTCCTTTTACTTATTAAGATCTGTTAATTGACTAATCATATAAAGTTATATTCCAAAACTGTTTAACAATTTTCCACAGGATGAAGATAGACATTTTCTATGCAAACATGTCATGTCTTGATTTTGGATACTGATTCAAATACATTCGCATTATGATTATTTACACAACAGAGCATGAAGTTCCTTATGAAATAAAATCTTATACAACCCAATGATTCAACCTGGACTCAGCCTTCATCCCTTCATGCATCACTAAGGCTTGATGGAATAGAACAACTACAATAAAGTCCAGAACTTCAAAACAAATGAAAAATAAAATTGAAAGGGCTCAGATTTCCTACATTTTCTCTACGAACAAAACAAGGTATTGAATGAATCAAACCTATAGGGATTGATGGTAAAGAAGAAATTTTGACAGCATGGTTTTTGATGGGTCTCTTCATTTCTCTTGTCTCCTACTTCGTCTTCCTCTTGACCAATGATAGCAAACATGGCCATGGGTTTGTCACCGGGGTTAAACTGAGGAGACTGAATGGAAGCAGATTTGTTAAGTGGGTAATTTGGTATTTTCAACATCTGATGGTTGAGTGAAAAATCTGAGTCATTAAAATTATAATATGTGTCTTTTTTTTAGTGGGTGGGTGGACGAATGACGTGGTTCACTTGATGGACTGAATAATTTCTCCAAAACTACGGCCAAATTAAACCTATTTTCCCAAACCCTAAAAGATAGCTCAAGTGATCCAGTCTTGAGTGTGCTCTTTAATAGTCACTAGTTCGAGTCTTCTCAGAATCACCTACCCAAGGCAAAACCCTGTGACTATTGTGGTACACGTGTCCCCCTAAGATTAGTCGAAGTGTGTGCAAAGCTGGCTCAGACACCCAATGTCATCAAAAACCTAGTTTCACAAAGTTTTGGTCCACCTCTCAAATAAGAATAGAGTTACACATGCATATAGTGTATGTGCTACCAACAAGGGCCAAAACCACCATAAGTAGCCCTTCATCTAATTAATGATGATCCGATAGAAACTCTAAGATTACTCATAAAAGCTCATTTAGAGAAATCTTAGTGCTCTTTAGCTTCCTAGAAGTTATAAGAAGAAGGCCTTCTAAAGCCAAGCACAAGGACTCGAGCCCAATAGCATTCTGAAGCAATCAAAGGCACACCCACACGTAACTTGGAGAGAAGCGACCATCCATCAGAATCGGAGTAAGCCCGATAATAGATGGCTTACCTCATGTATGGTTTTAATAAGCTTCTTTTAGAATTCACTTACACGAGGGTGATTTTTACACCCTTTCATATATACCTCGGACCATGGGCCCCTGGCTCAGCTAGAGCTACTATCAAATCCAAACACACTAACATAATAGGAGAATGATGTTATCCAAATAGTAATCTGAGATTGCAATTGATTCGCTTGATGTAATGAAGATTATACCACCTTTAGGGAATATGAAATATTACTACATTTGGTTCGTTATTTGCTTGACACTATAAGGGAATGTAAGATTGATTACCAAGGGAATTACACCCTATGATATGAAAAAGATTATTAATGTATGTTAACGCATGTTAGACCATATAGCTTCAAATATTGTCTTTGCTTGTAAATCCGCCTAGAGTATTTTACTTTCACCATCTAAACTACTTTTTTTTTGATAAGTACCATCTAAACTACTTTGTTAGACTTGATGGTTGTCCGTTGCATCTATGTTGTTTACACAGTTACAATATCTCATTATTATTAGATATTCCCACTTTAAAAAACAAATAAATAAAAAGAAGAAATAGAAAACCAGACGCTGAAATCCAAAATCAAATTTTTTTTTATTCAAATCCTATGTGCGGAATGAATTGGGTTAGTACTTAGTACTCAATACTTTTGGTTTTGGTGAAAGAATTTAAACTGCTACGTACTCGAATAACTTTAGCTTTTCAATCGAATAAGTCACAGAAAAATTGACATATTCTCTCATCATTTCTCTGTACCTTTTTTTGACCCTAGGACGGATCTATGTACGTGAGTGTTGGCCCCTCAAAATATTTTAAAATCTTCCTCAGTTAGATCTCAATCTCATAATGTATTTTTAAGAATGTATAAATAACTTTTCAAGGCCAAACAAAACAACTCTTCAAGATGAAACAATTTTTAAATATAACCCCCTTATAAATGACAGACATTTTTATTCTATCTTCATTTTATACTAAAATTTATAAAATATAACAACTCTACAAACCCCAATATATTATTATCTCAAAGATGAAATCTCTGATTATTCCCCTAATTAGTAATTACATCTCCGAACAAATGCAACCTCATAACAAGATTGAGTTTTAAAATTTGTAGTTGGCTGGCCTTGAATTCACTTTAATGCGCGCGTTTAGATTAACTTTTTGTTTATTTATTGAATGTTGACAAAAATACACATGTAGTTAGAAAAAGTAAGATTTTAAAAGTTATACATAAACAAATAAGTTATATGACTTCCTAAAAAGATCTAATAAACCTATCTTATGAACTATAGTGATAGACAATGGCGGCGCTACTTGTTGCTTAGGGTGTTCAAATGAGTTCTTAAAAAAATGCTTGAGTGCTTATAAAAGCGCAAAAAATAAATAAATAAATAAATAAAATAAAATAAAATTATACACATATTATATATATTGAACACCCTAAATTGAGATCTCTACACCCTGCCTCCTCTTTTTCTTCTTCTTCTTTGAGTCTCTACTCCTTCTTTCTTCTTTCTGTTATGTTTTGCTTTGCCCAAACAGTCAAACATTCCTCTGTTTTCTATTTCTTTCTCTTTGTTTTAACTTTTATGTGCCTGGCCACTATCCCTCCACGTGTGAAGACTTAAAATTTGAAAAGTTAAAAGTAAAATATTTTTTTTTTACCCTACACATGTGGAGCTTGAATTTTGAAAGTGGCCACTAAATTCAAGTGGTACAGTATTATTTTGCCATTGCCGAAATAACCATTCGTTTTGTTTTCATTTTTGAGAAGTACCTTTCTTCCTTTTATTTTTTGGCTGAATGTTTTGGGTAGTAGTATCTATCAAAATATTAAAGTGAATTTTTTATATTATATAATATAGGTGTCGATTATTATTATTGGGACTAACATTTAGACTAAAAGATTGACATGAAATATGAGTTTATAATTTAAAGAATCTTGATGTTAATGGGTATCGAAATATTTCATTTTCTTGGTCAAACCGAAATAGCACCTGGTACAGTATTGACAACATTGCCAATGACTCCACCATTTAAATAAAATATTAAACACTTTTTACATGAGATTCCAAAAACCTAGCCCTATTTCATATTCCACTCCAAAACACTTGTTATTTTATTTTCTTTGTTTTTGAAACCAAAACACTTCACTGTCTACTCCTCATTTTCTCTCCCTATTTATCTCTTGTCCCTCTCTCTCAATCAACAACAATAGGGTAAGTTTTCGTTTGACTCAAACAAATCAATTTAAGTGATTTACACATTGTTTTATTGTTTAAAATTAGAAGGGAAATTATAAAACTTTGTGATTTTTTTTTTATACAGTATATTCAAGTTATTATTTTATTAGATCTGGTAAAATTTATATTTTTTAATCGTGTTTTAAATTTTTTAATGATCATCCTGAAAAAAATTCTTGGAGCCGCCACTGGTGATAAAGTCTAATAAGAATTTGGTATATGAAATTATAAAGATTCTAAATCTAGAAGTACTTAAAGTTTCTTCTATTTTAATATAGAAATTATGTAATTATGCGGACAAGCTGAGTTCATGTAACCTATCTTCGGGGCAGAAACATTTAAGTTAGATTAATTGAACAACAATGGCGCACGTAAGCTACGTAGTAAATAGATTCAAACCTACTTGATTATGAAAAGTGTTTGATTTCTAATTTATTTAAAAAATTAAAAAATGATATGGTTGCATTCCCTGTACATGATGAGGGACATGAGGGATAAAGTATAGATTTCTAGCTATTTGTCAACCTCGACCATGAGCTATCCAATCTTCCAAGATTGGCTTGTTTGATCATCATGCATCACTGATGACGATTTCGTTATACAAATGACTTTGAATTTGTCGTAGCCTCGTAGGTATTAAGATATTACTCTAACAATTTGATCGCCATATTCACGTAATCGAGACGTGTTGGTTTGTTAAATAGTAAATTCATCAATTGCGGATTCGTGAAACCATTCGCACCGACTTTACAAAAGAAAATTCAGAATTCAATCACGTTTTGTTGTGCATAGGTTTAGAAAAATACATCAAAGAGTAACACGTACATGTAGTTGATGAAAAATATCATCACTTCCGCTATGCATGGAGTGCCATAGTGCCGACTCAATATATTAGGCAATTTAGGCCATTGGTTAAGCCCTCAAATGGAAGAAGGCCCCAAATATTAGTCAATAAAATAAATTTTTTAAAAAATAAATTCCAATAAAAAAAAAAAAAATCAAATATAACTATAATATTAAAAAAAAAAAATTAAAAAGAAAAAATATTATATTGTAAAGGAGTAATAAGAAGTTCCAAAATTTAACCAATGTATAATATAGGTTTCTCGATTAATTAATTAAATTATGATAAGTTATGTGAGATTTGAATCTTAAATGTCTTCGTTTGAAACACTAAACGTCAGTTAATGGCTGGCTTTTGATTCCTCAATTTTCAAACAAATCAATTATAAGTATTTTAATTTTCATTAGAAAAGAAATATTGTTTGTGTTTGAATTTAATTGGGATAAATATTGTACCTAAGATTAACAACTCATAACCAAAAAAAAAAAAAAAAGACAAGTTCAATAAGAACAATCCAGTTATAATATTGACTAAAAAGATAAAATTGATTTTTCTAAGTTTGACATAAGAAAGATTAAGTAGATTAGTTATTGTATCAATTGAAAAAGAGATGTTGATAGAACTTGAAAACAACTACTTAATTAGTAATTTTACATCTTAAAAGCAATAAAAAAAATTAAATGGAAAAATACTGTATAGAAATTTTATAACACTTAATATTTTTTCTTAAAAAAATAAGGTTAGAAAATGATTCATTTAAATTGTTACCTCTATGCCAATATCACTCACCACTCGTGTCCTCGAAGCCTAATCCGACCCGGGCTTGACAAATCTGTTTTTTTGAAATAATTGAGACAAATTTATTTTTAAAAAGAAAGAAATAAATAACAGAAGAGAAGAGAAAAAAATAATAATAAATAATATATTCCAAGAAGAAGAAAAAGGCCGATAAGAGGGGCAAAATTGACATTTGAAATCGTGATGCATTTTTTTTCCTCTCTCATTTTTCTCTTCAATTTGAAGAGACTTATCTTGGTGGGCCAGGTGAAAAACACTCCGATATCCATTTTATTTCCTTCCTATTCTCTCAAACTAAACAAAGAAAAACATCATTCCGGGTCCATTTTCCTTCCTAGATTTTCCATCCACTCTCTTTTCACTCCAACCAAATGGACTCTACGGCAACTTGGGTTTTTGGCTACTACCAGAAATGCTTGGATAGTTGGATCATAAGTACTTCTGGGATGTATGAAAAAATATTTTGGACACAAATCTTGATCATGACTGTTCTCCTTGTTCTTTTAAACAAAAAATCAAATCCAACCCCACAAATCTCTATTCTTTCACAATTTCCACTTGTAATGTGTCCCAAAAAATGAGAAAAGATACTAATAGATTACAAGAAACGGTTTGATCCATAAAAATATGAAAAACATTCTTTTCCATGGAACATTTGTGTCACTACTTTCCCACTACCAAAAAAACAAAAAACAAAACAAAAAAGCTAGTCACCGCAATTTTAGGTGCAACACCAAACAAAGTACAACTAGAGGTCATCTTTAACAGTCACTTGGACATTCGGTCTAGTGGTAATCTCCATTTCCAAAAAATTCCACTCCTTTATAAGGGTGTGGATTTAATTCCCGAAATTTTAAAAAATATAAGTGTGTATGAATTTATATTAGAATTTTTATCATAAAAAAAAAAATCCGCATAGAGTAATTGAACAACAATGGCGCACGTAAGCTACGTAGTAAATAGATTCAAACCTACTTGATTATGAAAAGTGTTTGATTTCTAATTTATTTAAAAAATTAAAAAATGATATGATTGCATTCCCTGTACATGATGAGGGACATGAGGGATAAAGTATAGAGTTATACAATCTTCCAAGATTGGCTTGTTTGATCATCATGCATCACTGATGACGATTTCGTTATACAAATGACTTTGAATTTGTCGTAGCCTCGTAGGTATTAAGATATTACTCTAACAATTAATTCATTGCCATATTCACTTAATCGAGACGTTCGGTAATTAAATAGTAAATTCATCAATTGCGGATTCGTGAAACCATTCGCACCGACTTTACAAAAGAAAATTCAGAATTCAATCACGTTTTGTTGTGCATAGGTTTAGAAAAATACATCAAAGAGTTAACACGTACATGTAGTTGATGAAAAATATCATCACTCTGTTATGCATGGAGTGCCATATTGCCGTGGTTCCAATTAGCTTAACTGGTAAAGTTTCTTGTCGTCGAACAAGAGACTTGGGTTCAAATCCCGCCTACACCAAAAACCAATTGGTGTCTTAGCCTGATGTTAAGAGTAACCATTACGAGCGAACGCTGTAGGTTTAAATTCTATCATAACTATAAAAAATGTGTCAAAAAAAGGAGTGCCATATTGCCGACTAAATATGTTAGGCAATTTAGCCCATTGACTAATGCCCCCAAATATTAGTGAATAAAATTTAATTTAAAAAGTAAATAAACTCAATAAAATCTAAAAAAAATTAAAAATTCCAAAAATGCATAATAATGTGAAGTTTAATAAAAAAAAGGCAACAAAAGAAAAATCTAGATTATTATTTATCTTGTAGGAGTAATAATTAAGTTCCAAAATTTAACCAATGTATAGTACTTTAGGTTTTTCTAATTAATTTAATTTTTATGATAAGTTATGTGAAGATTTGAACCTTGTAGATGTTTTTTTGATTTTATGATAAGTTATGTGACAACTACTTAATTAGTAATTTTACATCTTAAAAGCAATAAAAAAACTAAATGAAAAAATACTATATAGAAATTATAACACTTAATATTTTTTCTTAATAAAAATAAGATTAGAAAATGATTCATTTAAATTGTTACCCCTGTGCCAATATCACTCACCACTCGTGTCCTCTACACCCGCGAGAAGGGCTTGACAAATTCGAAGGCTTTGATGCCTAATCCGACCTGCTTGATCTGTTTTTTGAAATAATTGAGACAAATTTATTTTAAAAAGAAAGAAAGAAAGAAAGAAACAAGAGAAAAGAAAAGAAAATAAATAAATAAAAATAATATTCCAAGAAGAAGAAAAGGCCGATAAGAGGGGCAAAATTGACATTTTAAATTGTGATGCATTTTTTTTCCTCTCATTTTTCTCTTTAATTTGAATAGACTTATTTTGGTGGGCCAGGTGAAAAACACTGATATCCATTTTATTTCCTTCCTATTTTCACTCAAACTAAACAAAGAAAAATATCATTCTGGGTCCATTTTCCTTCCTCGATTTTCCATCCACCCTCTTTTTACTCCAACCAAATGGACCCTACGGCAACTTGGGTTTTTGGCTACTACCAGATATGCTTGGATAGTTGGATCATAAGTACTTCTGGGACGTATGAAAAAATATTTTAGACACAAATCTTGATCATGACTGTTCTCCTTGTTTTTTTAAACAAAAAATCAAATCAACCCCACAAATCTCTATTCCTTCACAATTTCCACTTGTAATGTGTCCCAAAAAATGAGGAAAGATACTAATAGATTACAAGAAACGGTTTGATCCATAAAAATATGAAAAATATTCTTTTCGATGGAACATTTGTGTCACTACTTTCCCACTACCAAAAAACAAAAAACAAAACAAAAAAGCTAATCACCGCAATTTTAGGTGCAACACCAAACAAAGTACAACTAGAGGTCATCTTTAACAGCCATTTAGATATTTAGTTCAGTGGTAATCTCTTTTCTCAAAAAAGCTTCACTCCTCTATGAGGGTGTGGGTTTGATTCCCAAAATCTCCAAAAATATAAATGTGGATGAGTTTATATTAGAATTTCTAAAAAAAAAAAGTGTCATCTTTTTTTATTGAAAAAAAAAAGGTGTCATCTTTAACCAATGTCTTGTATGACTTCCTGGGAAATTTCATGCGGCACATCAGCGATTGGTAGTCGCAAAATAGATGTTGGAAATAACATTTTCCATCGATGACATAGGACAATGGATTATTTACTTAGCGGCGAAATGTGTGTTGTCTCAATGGAAAATATCCTATATATCTTGCGGCAATCAAAATTGTGTAGATGATCTCATCTTTTGTGTGTGTATTAATGGTTGGAAGAGAACACATGTTTCAAAATATTGTAAGGAAACATTTAAACCAAAAATTCTTCAATGACATCATATCCGGATTAGGATCCTTTAAAGTTCTTAGGATACTCTACCACATAGAGTTCTCTAAATCCTAATCTTTCTTTTTAATAAATGGTTCAGATTATGTCATGCATCATTCTATTAATAACTTACTTAAAATATTGGTTTTTACTTTATCACTAAATGTGTTAACACTTATCCATTAACATCAATATTTTTGGGGTTTTGTTAGTAGAAAGATGACGTGGCATAATCTGAACTATTTATTATAAAAAGAAAGGTTAGGATTTAGAGAACTTTATGTAGTATAATACTAAAAACTCTAAAGATCTTGATCTCATATCCATGATGAGTTTTGTTATGAGACAGATGATTGTTTAAAAAAAAACAATTGTTAGTTTGGACACAGAGTAATAGTTTTATCACATTTGCTTATAACTCATGTCATATTTATCCCAAAAACTTGTAAATAAACATAGAAGTGACCCAATATATTTAGATCTTCACACGACAGATGCAATCTATCTCCTATAAAATTCAACTATAAATCTTTGTATAATATAACCAAAAAAAAAAAATTACAAACTAAGCTAACACCCACCAATTTATTTAGTAAGTTGTTACAAAAAGATAAATATAGTCATTTAGCCTTTTATTTCTGTAAGGTACTTATTTATGTTGCTTAAAAGAGTTTGCTTCTTTTTCAATGAACATTTAAGATTTTAGTTTCTGTCCCTATGCTGTTTTGAAAATCATGATAGACTGAATACAATATGAATTCATGTCAATGGGCTATATAACACGTGTTATACATGCAGGTAAAAGACAACGTCAACACACGACATCTTACATGCAGACTATTTCCCCTGAATCCATATTATCGGTACACATACTTTTTTTCTTCTTTTGTTTTTTTCCATGTATCATATCCGTCTAATTTTAACGGTTCATTTTATTATATAAAACGAAGGTGAAAATGGGCGTACTATAAACTTTAAAATTCACATATAACTGAACTCAAAAGCTAAACTAATTTATTATTTCCATTCCATATAAATGTCAAAACAGGATAATTTATTTTGGATTTCTTCTCTCTTATATGAAGAATCAAGATTCAAAATCACCCTCCCCAACTATCAAATTAAAAAAAAAAAATAAAAATACAAAATCAACTAATTAGGTTATCGACTTATTAATTGTTTGAATTCAACCTATAAATTCTCATTATTGTCGAAAATTTAAGAGATTTTAGTTTGAATCCTGACCTATACCAAAAAGTAAACTCATTATTTTGGTTTTTTTTTCTTATTGATAAAAAAAATAAAATAAAAATAAGCCATGCGGTGGTATAATTGTCTATGTTTCAAACCTTATCAAAATTTTTTTTATTAAAAAAAAAAAAAATGTAAAGGCCTAATTATCACATATTTGATTGTAATACTATTCCAAAAAATATTAGCTTTTTCTTCTTTTTTGGTTTTACTTAGCAGTTTTTTCTTATTATTTCATTCTTTTTTCTTTTCAAAATGGATTCTTTCTTTTCTTTTTTGTTCAGCCTATATAATACCCTCTGCACCATAGATTCCCTAAAGGTGGTATAATCTTCATTACATCAAGCGAATCAATTGCAATCTCAGATTACTATTTGGATAACATATTCTCCTATTATGTTAGTGTGTTTGGATTTGATAGTAGCTCTAGCTGAGCCAGGGGCCCATGGTCATATATATGAAAGGGTGTAAAAACACTCGTGTAAGTGAATTCTAAAAGAAGCTTATTAAAACCATACATGAGGTAAGCCATCTATTATGGGCTTACTCCGATTCTGATGGATGGTCGCTTCTCTCCAAGTTACGATTGCTTCAGAATGCCTCGAGTCCTTGTGCTTGGCTTTAGAAGATGCTAAAGAGCACTAAGATTTCTCTAAATGAGCTTTTATGCAGCCCGCAACCACTCGTCCAGGTCAACCCCGTCTCTTTCTCCGATGGCAATCCCTTCCTTCATCCCACAATGGGAGGTCTTCAAATAAAGGGGGGGTTTGGATTTAATTTCATTTGCATGCCTTGCAAAGAATGGGGCCTCTTTCACACTTGGAGGTTTTTTCCTTGGCTCAGTTTTCCATTTCTTAATTTTAAAGTGAACAAAGAAGCCAAGTGAATATACATGTTCTAATTTATATTTTTTAGCCATTTTCAAAACCCTAGCTATCATTATATTCAAACTTTTTTGCTAGCCCCAATAAAAAAAACCATTGCCGACCACTGACACCACAATACATATAAACCATATACATTGCACAAGTAATGTACATATTCCCATTAAAAGATGGGATGCAATCAATGAGGATGACTTACTACCCTCCATGCCCGCAACCAGAACTCGTTGTTGGTCTTACCCCTCACTCGGATGCTACTGGTATCACCATCCTTCATCAAGTAAATGGAGTGGGAGGTCTTCAAATAAAGAAAGATGGAGTTTGGATTCCTGTTAATTTCATTCCAAATGCCTTTGTGGTGAATGTGGGAGACACTATGGAGGTTTGTCATCCTTTTTTCTCCCTTTCCATTTCTTAAATTTTAAAGTAGAATCATATTAGCCACATGATGTATATGTATTAATTTCAGAATTTGTTCTTAGACTTTTCAAAACCCTAGCTATCATTATATTCAAACTTTTTTGCTGGCCCAATAAATACCATTGCCGACCACTGAACCACAATACATATAAACCATATATATTGCACAAGTAATACATATTCCCCATGCATATTCTAAATAGGATAAAATTTAGGTACAATTTCTTAGGTTAGGTACATTAGGTTCCCCAATTGAATTCAAACACATGATTGCATTAACCAATAAAACATAAACAATGTTATCTTTTCCAAGAATATTTAAATTCAATGTATTTGAATTCAACTAGGAACCTAATGTATTTGACCTAAAGAACTGTACCTAAGCTATACTCTTTTAAATAAGTATTTTTCACACAAACTCGTATGCATGCGTGCTAATTTGCACAAACATCACTAATCCTTGAAGATGGGTTAATTTGCTCAGTCTTATTTTCAAATTTATTTTTTTTGAAATACAATCTTTAAAAATCTGTACTTTTTCATCTTCTCCTTTCATGCATTATATTCCCCTATTGTAATCAAAATGATATATTTTCACTCTTACACTCATGAATAACTTTATGCAATAGAACACCATTCCATAACTTTTTATTGAAAGACTATTTTGACAAATTAACTATTGGATTATATTATCTCCTTACATACTTACTTGTAAAATATCAAGATGATCAGAGATCAATAACTATCTCATCATAAAATGATTAAATTTTAATTTTTGTAAATGTTAAAATTATACACAAAAAATAAGTTCGTGGATCAAATAGTAATTAAATAACATCTTATTAATGTGAAATTTGGCTGACGTATTAAGAGCAACAAAAATATATAATCGAACATTCAGATTTTCAAAATATTAATGTTATAAAAAATTATGGATTGGTGAAAAAGTTACACTAGGTGTAATTTAAGTATATTTAATTTAAGTATATGGATTGGATTAATGTTATATAATCCAACATTCAGATTTTCAAGTATATGTAACTTTTGCCCTTGTTTTAGAGTCATATTTTGAGAAATCCACCGTATAGAACATGATTTTTTTTTATAACATCCGATTAATATAAAATTTGGCATGCATGTTAAGAATAATGAGAGCATGTAATATCCAATAGTTATATTCTTAATATATTAATCAAATGAAAAATTATTGAATGATGTAAAATTACACTAACTGTAACTTGATTATATATATATATATATATATATATATATATATATATAGTGTTATATTTTTATTTAAAATTAAGTGAAACATGGATGTCCAAATCTTTTTGAATATTTAACTATTCTCGGAAGATCTCCCGTCAACACAGTCACTGAATAATTACAAGGAGAATTCTTTTAGAGATGATCCTAAGCTACTATTTAAAAGATTTTAACCCATGACCTAGCTCATAGATATCATATGAGACCTCGATACTATAGGAATAACCCCTTGAGGTTTATTGGCACTAGTCATTGGACCATGGGATTTTCGGAATCCACATTTATTTGGCATAACTAACTTGTAACGCTTAGGATTCATATTCATGATGACTAATACAAACACAGTAACCTCACGTGGTAATGTAAATGGCGTGCACAAATAAACAAGAATCAACCATCAGAGAACTCAAATATGTCAACTGCTTATATATGGTATTATGTGATATTACAGATCTTGAGCAATGGGGCCTATACCAGCATCGAGCACAGGGCAACTGTAAATTTAGAGAAAGAAAGGATCTCAATCGCAATGTTCTTCAACCCCAAATTCGAGGCAAAGATTGGACCTCTGACTAGCATCTTAAGCCCACAAAACCCACCGTTATTTAAAAGTATCGGGATGGAAGAATATGTCAAAGATTTCTTTTCCCGTAATATAAACGGGAAGTCCCACTTGGAGAAAATGAGAATCAAAAGTGGCGATGGCAACACTACTGCATGATGGCTATATATATATATATGTGTGTGTGTGTGTGTGTGTGTGTGAGAGTGTGAGTGTGTGTGTGAGACAGAAAATGAGAATCAAATGTGGCGATGCATGGCAACACTTGGTTCAAGAAAAATAAATTGGTTTGTTTAATGCACGGTTTCTTTCGTGTTCTGTTAAATGCTTTGAAGATATGAAACATATATGGAGGAATAAATTATTGTTGGTTTGTGAGATGAATATTGTTTATTTCTTAGTCTCCGAAAGACGTGAGATTACATATCTTGGCACGCATGTCCTATTATATATGAGTTGTTTCTTGTTTAATCCCATGGCCAACTCAATATTTAATTACCTTTTCAACTAAAGGTTTTAGAAGCTGTCTCGCTATTTCTTTAAGGAAACACTTTGCTATGAGCTGCAGAAGGGAATAAGATGACAGAAGAGCTTAACAAAAGAATGAGAAGTAAGGGATTAAGCATGAATTGGATTCTCTCTCTAGAAGAGTTTTTTTTTTTGCAAAATAAGTTTGACTTTTTTTTTTTCTAAAATTGTTTTTAAATTAAATTTGCCCATACACATTTTTATTTTAAAACACCAAAAAAACAATTTTTATTTTCAATATCAAAAGCAATTTTTGAAAATACCAACCGAACAACTTCCAATCGTG
>OU015767.1:29160753-29232924 GCA_907173295.1 Fagus sylvatica | reverse complement strand
CCCTCTACATCAACCGAAATGGAGATTGAGAATCCGAGCATATATAAATTGCATCATCCATGCCCATGTTGTGATCCTTCTGTTCGTCGACAATGTACTCAATGACTTACAGTGCTGTAGTCTCACACTATTGCTATCGTCAATGTACCCACAGACTGCACAATTCTTGGCGCTTAGCAGTTAGCAGTTAGCACTACAACAACATTGTCATTGCCTCTGATCAAACCTAAGGTCGTGTTGATGATGTCTTTGTTGTCTTGATTCGAACCTATGATATGGTGAGACACGAGTCTAATTATAGATGAGGAGAAGACATTGAATTTAGGGAAAACTATCAAAGATATTTTTGAAGAATTAATATGGTTTGTGATTTGTGATCTGTGAGTTGTGAATTAATTTGGTAGTGTGATTTGTGAATTGTTTTTGTAAAAAAGGTATGAGAGTTGAATTGTTTATGTGATAAAAGAGAAAATGTCGAAAATGGGAAAAGATGGGGAAGAGATTAAAATAAAGTTATTTATTTTAAAATGATATAATATTTAAATAGAATGAAAAAATAAATAGATGGTATCATGCAGGCATGTGTAAATATTAAATAGTAAACAAAATTAAAATTTTGAATTTTTAGTTAGAATTTAGGTGGAACTTTGTTTAGCTTATGCTAATGAAATGAAAGAGCCAACATTCATGCGGCCTATTTAATATATTTATTGTATAAAACAAAAACACAAAAAAGATGGTTCTAGATGTGACATAGGAATTAAACCAGCTGTACAAATATCCCTACACTCAAAGTCTCATAAGTTCTCTTAGGATCGTTTGGTAATCCATTTTTTTAATATATTTTTTGCCAAAATCAGGTTCTGAAAATGAAACTTTGAGCTTCATTCTCAAAACATGATTTTTGAAGGCAAACTTTTTTATAAACTATGCTTTTTTCCTTTTACCAAACACAAAATTTAGGTTTTGTATTTTTAAAATGTACTTTTTAGCTTACTAATGTGATTCCAAACGGGCATGAGAGGAAAGAGATCTCTCTCTCAAGTCTGACCCCAGTAGTCCATGTGTCCTGTTCCCATGTTATCCATTTGGCTTCACAGTTCATCTCCCTCAGCCACCTCAACTTGCATGCATATCTACGTGGGATCCTTATACCTCACCACGTTCTCCATGCATAACCTCTCCTCTTTCTCTCTCTATAAACACTCACACTACATTTCAATTATAACGTGTATGGGGTTTTACGGACTAAAAATCCAAAAAACTGACTCTGACACGAAAATCTGTGCACATTTAGGGTTTTCGGTCCTAGTTTGTTATAGGCGTCTGATTGACATGAAAATGCATTCACACGAGTCCTTAGGTCAACGTAATCACACTGACACGACTTGCACTCAATTTGGACTCCGGGCATTTCGGCACGGAAATCCGTGCATTTCTAGGGTTTCTGCCCAATTTTTCTCGGGACATCTGTTCGACCCCAAAATAATTTTAGATGAGTCCTTAGGTCAGCACGATCAAAACGATGTGTCACACACTCAAATTGGACCACAAATAAGAAAGTTATCGTTAATCGAAGTTTTAACGTTTCAGGTCCGCGTTAGCTTAAATGTGCATGCATACATAGGATTATATCTCACTCATGCATGCCAAAAATGCTTTTGGAAGGGCAGAAAAATCAGTTTTTCTGCCCATGCACGTTCCACAATGTATGGCCAAAAGAGGTAAGTTGAAAAAAAGTAAAAAAAAGAATGTTTTAAATAACCCAAAATGGAGTGTCGGACGGCACTCTAATTTTTCAAAACAGTGCCGACCGGCACTCCAATTTTTAGGCCGGCACTCACTTATTTAATCCAAGTGCCGGCCGGCACTAGGATTTTAAAACACAGTGCTGGCCGGCACTATGTCCCTGGACCCATTTCTGCACCTTTTTTTTTATCTTTTTTTCAGCAAAGGGAGACAAGGCATGGCTAGCATGCACGTGAGGCAGCTGGTGGGGGGCAAAAAAGCAGCCCCTTCCACCCCTCTTTGACCCTTTGACACCCCCATTTCCCTATAAATACAACCATGGTCTTTATAGCAAAGGGGTTGGAAAGTGTAGAGAAAAATTAGAGAGAGTTTTCAAGAGTGCTTTGTGTAGAAAAATTCTTTGAAGCAAACCCTCCTCTTCAAAGTTCTAAACCTCTTGAAGGTTGAGAAATCTTTTAGATTTAACTCACCCTTCATTATCTTTGGAACCAAGACTTGGAAAATATTTGCACTTAAGCTTTCTTAAACCGAAATTCCTCTCCAAAAAGTCTTAAAGGTTTTGAAGGTTGAAAAAATCATTTTGATTTTGTTCACCCTTCATTATCTTTACCACTTAGGTTTGGAATTATTTTTCCACCAACCCACATATTCAAACACTTCTTAGGATTACCCGTACAACCTACAAATTGTATACACATATCCTTAAAGTCATTGAGTCACAAAGCTCACTACCACACAAGTTGTGAAGCACATACTTGATTTTAATTTTGTTTTGCATGCGGGTTAGTTCTCTAACCCTTATGCTTTAATTTTTGTGTGCTTACATTATGCTTTAATTTATTGTTCTTACATTATGTTTTAATTTCTTGTGTTTATATTTACAAGTTCATTATGATTATGTGTTTAAGCTTACAACTATAACATGAACATCATATTGCAACCAACATAATAACAACACGGACAATTAAAATTAATTTGTTTGCACAACATACACATACATGCATTGACATTACAACATGCTTGGCCATTTTTAATATAAGAGGACCGATGTAAATCGGGCAAAATGGGGTGCCTAATACCTTCCCATTTTGTAACCAAGCCTCCAAACCAAAACCTTGGTTTGCATACATAGTGCCTTACAACAACATTTTATTTTCTTTTTACATAGATTGTAACTAGGAAATTCATACAATATTATTTTCTTAGATTGTATTCTAGGGGAATTTTATTTGTAACATTTACACACACTATTTCATTTAGCAATTGTACAAATTCTAAAATGGAATAAAAGGGGATTACATTACTCTTGTCTTTGGAATTTCTTAATTTGTCCTTTAAAATAAATTAAGTGGCGACTCCACAAACAACATGTCACATCGACCTTCAACCTCGAGGGTCGATTAAAACATTAAAGTTTTCATCCCATCATTTGAGACACGCTACCAATTTAATTTCCAAACCGAAACCAAAATCACATGAAACAAATTTGGAGGTTTTCGCTTCGAGTTTGAGAAAAGGGGCGAGGTTCTCACATATAGCCACGACAGGACTCGCCATATAGAGACCCACCACTTCGTCACCCGCATCAACCAGGACTTCCTCCAATGCGCCGTTTACGATACAGATCACGCCCAAGGCCGTATTATTGGTGAAACTTCAATTAATTAGTCCCCCTCTCTTGGTTTTGCTTTGAACGTGGTTGTTTCAACTCCATTTTCGTTTTGTACAGGTGTGGAATATATAGTATCTGATCGAATTTTTGAAGCTTTGCCCCCGGAGGAGCAAAAGCTGTGGCATTCACATGGTTATGAGGTTGTACTAGTACCCCATTTTTGATTTTGTATAGTAGTTACGTTCCCTTTTTTTATTATTAAATTATGTCTTGATGATTATGACTTTGGACGGTCCAGATCAAGTCAGGCCTCTGGGTCAATCCCCGAGTTCCAGGAGTGATAAAGAGGCCAGAACTCGAAAATCTGGCCAAAACATACGGCAAATTCTGGTGCACATGGCAGGTTGATAGAGGTACGTAATAATGTTTCAATTTGTGATTGATAGTGTAGCTTAACACTTACTCCCAAAAATAAAAATATATTAAACAAATAGTTGTCAAGTTACTTAGCATATCCAATTGTATAAAAATAAAATGATCAAGTCAAACTATATTTTATATGCAGTTAGATAGTATCAGAAATTGTAAAAAAAAAAAATAAAATAAATATTATTTTAATAACATAATAATTATTAAATATGAGCATTTAATTGGATAGTGGGTATTTAATTTATTAATGGTGTAGTTTTTATATGCAGTTAGATAGTATCAAATTGTAAAAAAAAAAATAAAATAAAATTATTTTAATAACATAATAATTATTAAATATGAGCATTTAATTGGGTAGTGGGTATTTAATTTATTAATGTGTAGGTTTTTATTTGGGGTAGTGGGTATTTAATTTAGTTTATTTAATTAATTATATCTGAATTAATTAATAAGAAGACGTTGCCATTTTTCTGCCACGTGGCATCTAAGGCAACGTCTTTTGCTTAACACGTAGCATCTTAGGTGGCACATGAATTAAATAAACTAAATTAAATACCCACTACCCCATAATAAAAACTACACCAAATGAAATAAAAAGGACAATGTCATCTTAAGTCTAACACGTATCTCTTAGGAAAATTTAACACATAGAAAAAAAAAAAAATGTTAAGATGTTATTCCCTCTACCCCTAAAAAAATAAATAAATAAATCAACACAATTGCCTCTTTTGGTTATCTTTAAATGATAGTCCATTGATGTCCTAAATCTCAAATAATTTGAATGTTGCCTCATCAATTCTAATATGAGTGTTGGAAAATAATTTATACTTAACACTTACTCCCCAAAAATATATTAAACAGATAGTTGTCAAGTTACTTAGCATATCCAATTGTATAAAAATAAAATGATCAAGTCAAACTATATTTTATATGCAGTTAGATAGTATCAGAAATTGTAAAAAATAAAATAAAATAAATATTATTTTAATAACATAATATTTATTAAATATGAGCATTTAATTGGGTAATGGGTATTTAATTTATTAATGGTGTAGTTTTTATTATAGGGTAGTGGGTATTTAATTTAGTTTATTTAATTCATGTGCCACCTAAGATGCTACGTGTCAAGCAAAAAACGTTGCCTTAGATGTCACATGGCAGAAAAATGGCAACATTTTCTGCTTTAATTTTTTAATTTATTAATGGTGTAGTTTTTATTATGGGGTAGTGTGTATTTAATTTAGTTTATTTAATTAATTATATCTGAATTAATTAATAAGAAGACGTTGCCATCTTTCTGTCACGTGGCATCTAAGGCAACGTCTTCTGCTTGACACGTAGCATCTTAGGTGGCACATGAATTAAATAAACTAAATTAAATACCCACTACCCCATAATAAAAACTACACCAAATGAAATAAAAAGACAATGTCATCTTAAGTCTAACACGTATCTCTTAGGAAAATTTAACACATAGAAAAAAAAAATGTTAAGATGTTATTCCCTCTACCCCTAAAAAAAAATAAAAAAATCAACACAATTGCCTCTTTTGGTTATCTTTAAATGATAGTCCATTGATGTCCTAAATCTCAGATAATTTGAATGTTGCCTCATCAATTCTAATATGAGTGTTGGAAAATAATTTATACTTAACACTTACTCCCCAAAAATATATTAAATAGATAGTTGTCAAGTTACTTAGCATATCCAATTGTATAAAAATAAAATGATCAAGTCAAACTATATTTTATATGCAGTTAGATAGTATCAAAAATTGTAAAAAATAAAATAAAATAAATATTATTTTAATAACATAATAATTATTAAATATGAACATTTAATTGGGTAGTGGGTATTTAATTTATTAATGGTGTAGTTTTTATTATGGGGTAGTAGGTATTTAATTTAGTTTATTTAATTAATTAATAAGACTATTTAATTTATTAAATATGAACATTTAATTGGATAATGGGTATTTAATTTATTAATGGTGTAGTTTTTATTATAGGGTAGTGGGTATTTAATTTAGTTTATTTAATTCATGTGCCATCTAAGATGCTACGTATCAAGCAGAAAACGTTGCCTTAAATATCATATGACAGAAAGATGACAACGTGTTTCACTTTAATTTATATATATAAATATCCTTCACCTTGTATACAAATATTTGTGAGCAGTGACTGATGATGAAGGCATGTACTTCTGTCCAAAGAGAAAGCTGTCCAATACAGTAATTACAAGTGTTGGTACGCTTTCGTATTGAGCATAAATAATTTCTGGTTGTATTGTTTTGATTTTGATATGCGTCTAGAATGTAACAAAATGTTCAAACAACTCCCTACATTTTAAAATATTTTTTAATCGGACTCATCTTTTTTAAATACTTTTTATTTTTATTTTTAATATTAAACCCCTTCCCCCCAAACAAACTAAGAGCTGCCCTAAAAGGAATTGACTTTTTAGCACAGTGGTCTCTAAGATATATGTCCAAATGACTTATTAAAAAAAAAAAAAATTAACAAAAACAAATTGTCCATTTTTTTTAACTATAAAGAAAGAAAAAATATATTAATGCTAGAATAATGTTTATGCTTTCTAGCTTTTTCCTTTGGTGTGTTTTAGTTTATGAAGGAAATCAATCAAAAGATACATTTTTAAAAGAAATATTAAGAAGGTCGTCAATAGAAATCGAAACACTTCATTTGAAGAAAAGTATTACAAGAAATGGTCAAAAATTTTTAAATGAAAATAATTTAAACCATTCCAAAATTTCTTAATTTTGTTCATAATAATTCATAGAAATTAAGAGATACAATTACATTAATAATCCCTTAAGTTCTATTTTTAATATAACATATATAGTCAGATTGACCGGTCGTTATGGGTTTAATAATATGCTTATAATGCATATGAATTTCTTTTTTTCTTTTTTTTTCTCCCTAAAATAAGACCAAAATGCATTTGGGAAATGACATGTTATTTTTGTTTAATAATACTTTTTTAAATAAAAATGTTGGGAAAAATGATAATGTTTGAAAATTATTTTGTGAAATAACATTTTTTTTAATCTCATTTTATATAGACATGAGTTCCGTCATTCAACTCATCTTTTAAACGTTATCAAAAAAAAAAAAAACTCATCTCTTAAACACACAAGTTTTTTTCTTTAATAATATTCTATAAAATCTCTTATAACAATCCCTAACTAAATAATTTTTAAAAGAAATTTTTTTTAACAAAAACGACAACATTACTTTCATAATTCAAACGGTAGTACAATTACATACTATAAAATAGTACAATTTGCTTTTGAAGTCCTCATAATAATATATATATATATATATTAAAAAAAAAAGGGCCCGTTGTCTTGACACTGAAAGCGCCCTCACAGACTCAGATTCTTTCTCTTCCATTTTTCCAAGTCGGCAATTTGCGGCACAAGATACACTTACACTCAAACAAGCAAAGCAAAGGGGCATTGAGATTTGAGCTCATAAGATATATAAGAATTGGTCAATGCCAAGATGCCAACCACCGGCCAATGCCAAGATACACTTACATTATCATTTGCACTCTTATATATATACAAACCTCATTTGATCCTACCTTGTACCCATCCAACCAATTGTTCTCGTTAAGACCCTAGCAATTGTACCTATGGTACTTTGCTCTTCTCTAATCTCTTCCTTCTTTTCTTTTTCATGTGTCTTACACTTTTGAGCTACATGTTATAATTTTCTTGCTTTAACCTTAACTTATCTCTTTCATTTTGATTTTTATTATTATTATTTTTGGTGTAGGAGAAGCTTGAGCTCGTTGAAGGAAAGGTGGATTGGAAGGGAAAATCAGCTGTAAAAGGCAAACATGGAGGAATCAAAAGTTCGTTGCTCATACTAGGTAAAAACTCAATTTAGTTTGTTAAGAAATATAGCATAATAATCGTATGGTCAAAAATATAAATTTTCTATCCTACTTTTTGAGTTCCACTTTATACTTCATCAATCACAACTAGTCACGTGTTTATTTTATTTTTTATAAAATAATTAAGCTTTAAAAAAAAAAAAAAAAAAAAATTTACACAGAGTATATGATTGATGGAGTATAAAGTAGAATACAAAAAGTGGGATAAAAAATATTGTATTAACGTCGAATATAGTTTGCTTAGCAAATGAAATTGCATGTAACCAAAAAAAAAAAAAAAACAAGTATTGTTACAAATTCATAAAAGTTGCTAATTGTTTACTAAATTTTTCGCAAGAGAGGTCGATTGAACTCGAGTGAGTTTGGTGATGCTATAATCAAGAGACTTAATAATTCAATTAGAATAATAATGATGATGCAATTGAAAGAAACAATTATTGGTAGAATCAAAGAAATTAGATCATTAAGTAATAGTATATGATTGGCTCCTTCGTTCGAACAATCATTTCCATTTTTTAGGGTAATAAGATTTTTATTTTTATTATTATTTTTAAAAAAAAAAAAATTTCACCCATGCATATATGTAACCACCCCACAAAACAATGAAGTGTGGTTTATACTTTATAAAGCCTTCATTTTAAATATCAAACTTATACACGTGACATAATTATCAAACTTACATATTGCATGACGTTTTATATTACACTTGCACTATCTAAGCAACATCTATGCATTATTATTAATGATCATGTTGACATGTTGCCATGTTGATTTTACAAAACAAGAACCATAGTGCATGAGTTACGTTTACGCATAAAAGTTAACATGACTCTCTTGAGACACTTTGCTGAGAGTCTAAACAAAGTTTTTTATGTAAGACACCATTCACTCTTCACAATTTCATCTTGTGATAGTATTTGTCCATTACATCCAAAGTCTTGGTTAAATTTAGCCTCTATATTTTTTTTTAGCACTTGACTTGCTAAATTACCAATTGTGTCCGTGTTGCAGCCACGTTTGGTTTTGAGAACGTAGCGAGTTTAGCCCTCGCGGTGAACTTGGTGACATACTTCAATGGGGTAATGCACTTGGAACTACCCGATGCAGCTAATGCGTTAACCAACTACCAAGCTGTTCTTGCCGACTCTTACATCGGTAGATTTAAAACAGTTGTAATTGCCGGATGCCTCGAGTTTGTGGTATGATTGCAAATCCTTCATCCATATCAAATGATATTATAAAGAGTAATGTTACTCATCGTAATTTTATAATATTTTTCACTATGAACAAGTTTATATTAATTCTTAGTTAGAACACTACTAATAATATTTTAACATCTATTATAAACAACTTGTCGCTTCCGCTAGGTGTGATATGGTTCGGTCTGGTTTTTATCCTTTTTAGGATCGGACTAGTTTGGTTAGTATTTCAAAATCATGGATTGAGATCAACAGGTTAGATAAAATCATCGATCTAGTTTGGTTTGATTTAGGCAATACGATTTGATCTGGTCTTATCTTTTGATGAACCAGGACTGGTACTAATATCAGGAAAAACTGTGTAAAAAACCGAAATGTTCAAAAAACCGAACCATATCTGAAGTTATGGCCAATTTTGATTGGGTCAGTCCCTTTTTTTGGTTTTTTCTAACCTCTATAGTTATGAAATATTTTGTAAAGAAAAAGAAAATTTAATCATTTAATAATTATTATATTATAACTAAAAATAGTCTTTTGGTGCTAGACCTATTTGAGTTTGTTCTAAAAAATGTGACATCCAAATGATTTTCAGTTTCTATTTTTATGTTTAAGCAAACGAGACAAACTATATGGAGGACATGTGATTTTAATAGAGCAAATTAACTAATTGTACTGAAATTTTTATCCAGGGACTAGCATTATTAGCAATACAAGCTCACTATCCCAAGCTGAAGCCCCCACCTTGCAGCATCTTTGACCCAACTTCTCGCTGTGAGAAAATTGGTGGTAGCAGTGCTGTCCTCCTCTACGTTGCTCTCTATTTGCAAGCTGTTGGGTCTGCGGGAATCAAAGCTGCATTGCCATCACATGGTGCTGATCAATTTGATGAAAAAGACCCAAAAGAAGCAAAGCAGATGTCCAGCTTCTTCAACGGCCTTCTATTAGCAGTATGTCTTGGTGGTGTTGTCAGCTTAACGCTAATTGTGTGGATTCAAGATAATAGAGGATGGGACTGGGGCTTTGGGATCTCTTCCATCGCCATGCTCCTTGGTGTGACTATCTTTACCGTGGGATGGCCAATTTACAGGATACAAGCTAGTCAAGGAACTAGTGCCATCATTGAAATCATACAGGTTTGTGTAATTAATTAAACCTCAGGGATCAATATCTTCCTACCTGCCAAGCAAATCTTAAACCTTCTGCTAGTTATTTCTACAAGAAAAAAAAAACCACATCTTTTGTGCTTAATCCAAATGTCTATCCTTGCCTTTTGGCTAAGATTGAGGCATTGAAGCTTAATATTTGGCCTCAGTACTGCTTATTTCTAAATATACACAATAATTATCATATACGTTAGATATATGTATCATTTTTCTTATAGTGAGAGAAGAAAATATATATATATTCGATGCATGGGATACCTTTTCAAATATATGAGGGGTTTAAAGTCAAATATACAGAGAGACTTCAAATAACGTCCTTTGACTAATCCTAAAACAATGATTTGAAAGCATGGATCAATGTTTGATTACTTTTTGCTCTTTTTGTTTTGCTTTAGGTGTATGTTGCAACTATTCGTAACAGAAATCTTCACCTTCCTGAGGATCCCACAGAGCTCTATGAGATTGATTATGACAAGGAAGCTATTATGGAAGTTGAATTTTTACCTCACAGAGATATTTTCAGGTTCTATCCAAATATTGACACAAATTATGTTTTTTTATTTTTATTTCTTTTTATATGTAAAATTTACACAATATATAGTTTAAATCCTATATTTTACACAAATTATGTTTTTTCTTTTTTTCCTTTCCTTAACATTTCATGCTAAAATCCTATGCAGGTGTTTAGACAAAGCAGCCATCCAACCAAAATCTACAGGACAATATGGTAGACTAGAGACTCCAAACCCATGGAAACTATGCAGGGTCACTCAAGTTGAAAATGCCAAAATAGTACTAGGCATGGTCCCAATTTTTTGTTGCACAATTATCATGACCCTTTGCCTAGCTCAACTCCAAACCTTCTCAATCCAACAAGGTCTCACCATGGACACAAGTGTTTCTAAATCTTTCCACATCCCACCTGCCTCACTCCCTATCATCCCAATCATGTTCATGATAGTTGTAATCCCTGTCTATGACCGGATTTTTGTACCCTTTGCACGCAAACACACCGGCATCCCCACTGGCATCACCCACTTGCAACGTATAGGAGTTGGCCTAGTTCTCTCATGCATTTCCATGGCCGTGGCTGGAATATTGGAAGTGAAGCGAAAGAGTGTAGCACAAGACCATAACATGCTTGATGCAATCCCAGTCAGGCAGCCATTGCCCATTAGCACATTCTGGCTATCTTTTCAATACTTCTTATTTGGAATTGCTGACTTGTTCACGTACGTGGGGCTTCTTGAATTCTTCTATTCAGAGGCACCAACAGGCATTAAATCAATCTCAACTTGCTTCCTTTGGAGCTCCATGGCACTAGGATATTTTTTCAGTACTATACTGGTCAAAATAGTTAATGCTTCAACAAAGGATGTTACTAGAAGTGGAGGTTGGTTGGCAGGGAATAATATTAACAGGAACCATTTGAACCTCTTCTACTGGTTGCTTTCGCTACTGAGCTTGATCAACTTCTCTATCTATGTGTTTGTAGCTAAGAGGTACAAGTACAGGCCTACGAATCCTGTGGCCTTAAATGAGAAAGACAAGGCACGAGGAAAAGAAGAGTTAGTCTTACATGGTGATATTATGAAGAATGAAAATGAAGATTTGGGGTTTTCTATGTGATTTGTGTTTCTTTGTCTGTTTTCATTCCCCTTGTTTTGCTAAATTTGGTGATATAATGAAGGGTTTGGGTCCTTTGAGACATGTATGCTGTTCATTAGTAAAAAAACTTTTAGTACAAAGTGTGTTATAATACGAAATGCATCTACATTAAATTAATTTGTCCATCTTTATTTATTTATTTATGTGTTTTTTTTCTTCTGCAAAAATACTTGTTTGGTGCTACACTTTATACATAACATCACCACATATAACTTGGCGTGCATTAACAGCACACTATTGAAATTTGTTTTACAACAAATATGACATCCATGTTGTCAAACTAGGAAACATGCATTTTCTCTACAAGTTGTCAGAAACGTGACTAATAATTTTAGTGAAGAAAATAAATTGGGACAATGAGGTTTTGAAACAAGCTAGATAGATGAATTGCAAGGTGTTATAAACAATGCTGAACATAGAATACAGCCCGGGTTTATTGCTGGGAACAGGATAGTTAACAAAAGACTCGGAATATTGGAGCAAAGGTTGACCTTAGCCGTTAGGTATGAGATGTGGGATTGGTGTTGACTACTATGTACTTAGTTTGGCCCAATTATTGCGGCGTTGAGTGCAATTATTTTCTTCTTTTTCACTTTTAAGCAAGGACGTAGTCAGGATTTTGATTGAGTGGGGGCCGATGTATGAATTTTTTTTTTTTTCTCATGAAAATCCAAAATAGCATCTATTTTGTATTACAAAATACCAACAACTGAAAAGACACAAAAGACTATTTATTAATACATTACAATACAATTATAAGAAAATGAAATTTGACGCGTTTTTAAATTATTGAAATCATCTATGAAAATCCGTACTAATGGTCTCATTATGAATTTATTTAGCTATTAAATTAAATTAAGTTATGATTTTATGATTAATTAAATGCACCAGCCACTATGTACTACTACCACATAATTTATTAGTTCTTAATTAATTTATTTTTTTATTCAACTATCAATCATGAAGAGGAGCAATGAAAATAGTCAATCTGCCCAGCTAACACAACAAATCAAGGTTGTCAATACTGTACTGGAAGACGTTTCGATTTGGTCAGGGGAACAAAATATTTCAATATCAATTAATAGTTAATACTGGCGTACCGTTTCAAAATTATCCAAAATTATCGCTATTTCATAAAATATATATATATTTTAAAACAAACAATTTTAGTAAAATGACTATGGACATGCATAAAATAAAATTTTAATAGTCTCGCTTTTAACTTTGGTAATTAGTAGGCCAATCACTAATTCTATTTCAATTTTATTCATAACTTATACCTTAGCCCATTTACACCAATCCACCCACCAACCAAGCCCAAGTTCCAACACTTTTTTTACTTTTCCTTTTTATCTGCTCTCCTTCTCGCAACGTTTCCTTGTTTTTATCTTCTCTTATATATATTTTTTCCTTTCTTTCCTTCCTCTTCCAGATACTTCATCTCATTTCTTCCTTATTTTCTCTTCTTTACATCTTTGATCTTTATTTATTCAAATGTTCAAATCTTCAACTTGATTTATTTCTTGAAGAGGTCGGCAAGTGAATGGACGTCAGACATAGCTTCCAACCGGAAGGGATAATCAAATTCATGGGCGTGAGAAAGACCATGAAGACGAAGAAGGCCATGACTTCTTTGTAGACCATGCTCCAGAGTTTAAATAAAGTTCTAAGACTTTTGTTCTTTTATGAGTGTACTATTTATCTCTAATTCAAAATTTTTTTAATTGTTTAGTTTGGAGTAAATACTAGCAGAAATCCAAAATATGGTTCAATTTGGTCAAACCAAAGTTTAAAGTTTCTACAATTTTAATGGGGATCAAGTTTAAGTTTCTGATCCGTTGAAAATTGGATTTTTTTTTTTTTGTGATTTGGGCTAATTTTTTTTGTTGAAGGGGAGTTGTGATTTGGGCATATTTGATTGTAATTTTGGCTAATTTTTTGTTGAAAGGGCCCAAAAATTATGTTAGCAGTGGCCAATTTATTTATTTTTTGTCCAACATACCTACTAGTGCTTTGTTTTTTTTAGAGCTAGCGGGGGGGCCAGGGCCCCCCTTAGTCCCCAAGTAGCTCTGTCTCTACTTTTAAGAGGCTGTAAGATCAAATTGATAGTATATTTGAAAGATATCGTAGAAATTTTTTTTTTTTGTTTAACAAAAGATCCAAAATTCTTTACACACACACACACTCTCTCTCTCTCTCTCTCTTTGTGGTGTGTTGTCGTAGTTGATGTACCCTCTACATCAACCGAAATGGAGATTGAGAATCCGAGCATATATAAATTGCATCATCCATGCCCATGTTGTGATCCTTCGGTTCGCTGACGATGTACTCAATGACTTACAGTGTTGTAGTCTCACACTATTGCTATTGTCAATGTACCAGACTGCACAATTCTTGGTGCTTAGTAGTTAGCACTGCAACAACATTGTCATTGGTTCTGATCAAAACCCTAAGGTCGTGTTGATGATGTCTTTGTTGTCTTGATTCGAACCTATGATATATATATATGGTGAGACACGAGTCTAATTATAGATGAGGAGAAGACATTGAATTTAGGGAAAACTATCAAAGATAATTTTGAAGAATTAATATGGTTTGTGATTTGTGATCTGTGAGTTGTGAATTAGTTTGGTAGTGTAAATGTCGAAAATGGGAAAAGGTGGGGAAGAGATTAAAATAAAGTTATTTATTTTAAAATGATATAATATTTAAATAGAATGAAAAAATAAATAGATAGTATGATGCAGGCATGTGTAAATACTAAATAGTAAACAAAATTAAAATTTTGAATTTTTAGTTAGAATTAGGTGGAACTTTGCTAAGCTTATGCTAATGAAATGAAAGAGCCAACATTCATGCGGCCTATTTAATATATTTATTGTATAAAACAAAAACACTAAAAAAAATGGATTCTAGATGTGACATAGGAATTAAACTAGCTGTACAGATATCCCTGCACTCAGAGTCTCATAAGTTCTCTTAGGTCTGATTGGTAACCTATTTTATTACCATATTTTTTGTAAAAATCACGTTATGAAAATGAAGATTTGAACTTCATTTTCAAAACGTGATTTTTTAAGGCAATTTTTTTTTGCAAATCATGATTTTTTTCTTTTACTAAACACAAAATTTAGGTTTTGTATTTTTTAAATGTGCTTTTTAGCTTTCTAATGGAATTTCAAACGGGCAAGAGAGGAAGGAGATCTCTCTCTCAAGTCTGACCCAGCAGTTCGCGTGTCCTGTTCCCATGTTATCCATTTGGCTTCACAATTCATCTCCCTCATCCACCTCAACTTGCATGCATATCTACGTGGGATCCTCATACCTCACCACGTTCTCCATGCACACCCCTCTCGTCTTTCTCTCTCTATAAACACTCACACTACCAAACCCTCTTCCCAAAATCCCTTAAAACAAACACAACGGAGAAGAGAGAGAAAGAGAACTTTCTTAGTTCTTAGTTCTTACGCCTTCGTTTCAATGGCCTCAAGCGACAAATCACCTAGTCCTATCTCCTATGCCGACTGGAAGTGACCCCAGGCTACCTGGGCAACCCATGACTATGGGGCAGCACATGATAGACAAAGGCGCTCAAATTCTTCAGTCCCTGAAGCCAGTGAAGCAGATGAGCCAGCACGTCTGCACGTCTGCACCTTCGCCTTGTACAGCCACGACATGACTCGCCAGATTGAGACCCACCACTTCATCACCCGCGTCAACCAGGACTTCCTCCAATGCACCGTTTACGATACAGATCACGCCCAAGGCCGTCTTATTGGTGAAACTTCAATTAACTAGTCCCCCTCTCTTGGTTTTGCTTTGAACGTGGTTGTTTCAACTCCATTTTTGTTTTGTACAGGTGCGGAATATATAGTATCTGATCGAATTTTTGAAGCTTTGCCCCCGGAGGAGCAAAAGCTGTGGCATTCACATGCTTATGAGGTTGTACTTGTACCCCATTTTTGATTTTGTATAGTAGTTACGTTCCCTTTTTTTACTATTAAATTAAGTCTTGATGATCATGACTTTGGACGGTCCAGATCAAGTCAGGCCTCTGGGTCAATCCCCAAGTTCCAGGAGTGATAGAGAGGCCAGAACTCGAAAATCTGGCCAAAACATACGGCAAATTCTGGTGCACATGGCAGGTCGATAGAGGTACGTAACAACCAACATGTCACAAGTATAAAATGAAACACTTAAAAATGAAAAGTTATAATAGTTGAAAATTTTGATGGGTGTTACTAATTTTGAGGTGGGTGTGTGAGAATTAGGTGACAAGCTCCCACTAGGTGCACTTGCATAAACCCCTGAGAGAAAACTCAATCTCAGGGTAATTCTTTGATTTCAAATATCCATATTCTCAAAAGCCCCCTTTTCATGGTTCAGTCATGGGTTATATATATCCCACAACTTGAAAACCTTTTAACAGAATCTAATAACAAACTCTATAACAACCTGCCACCTCACTATAGAGTGTTACAAATATCTAAATGATAATAAAATGCTTAAAACAAATACATAATAAGCTATAAACCGAAATTGATTCCTTTTGTGATAATTCTGCTTGCATCAAAGCCTCCCTCTTTGAGAACTTGGCCTCCAAGTTAAGCGATAGAGACGTCACCATGACCATATTGATCAACCCGAGCCTTGTACTCTGCATTGATTTCTTGGAGTAGTACAAGAGCCTTGTCTATGCTGACATGCCCTTGAATGCAATACTCAGTAATAAGTTGCTGCCTTGACCAACATTTGGAAAACCAATAATCTTCATCTTGACCGTGGGTTTCGATTTGGTTGTGTCCTTCTTTGGTCGTAATGTATAATGATGCTCTTTCTTGTGCAAGCTACAACACTCCTCATCAATCAACAATTCAAAAACTTTGTCTTCACTGCGGCAAGTAGAGTGAGAGATGTTGTTTTCTAGCCTCTTTCTTTCCTCTGTTTCTTCCTTAGGCACTTGCTGGTAACAATTCACAAACTGACTAGACACATGTTCATCAATTAACATACCATCTTTGGGTGCTGGCAAGATTTCCTTAAGGATCAAAGTCATGTCTTAAACCTCTATGTCACTTTCAGGTGGTTGTATTATAATTTCCTCAATTTCGTCCACATAATCCCAGCACTGACTAGTATCCCATCGCGGGTCAGTGGTGCAGTGCTCGCGGTTTAGAACCGGTGAGTCAACTCCATGAAATGCAAAGAAAACATGAGCTTGCTGTGGTGGTGGTGCTCGATTGAACCCATGACCTCGGCGCGGCTCGCGATCGACTCCATGATCAAGTCCTTGAAGATGGCGCGGTTCACGATCGAACCCACGATCGACTCCATGAGGATGGTGAAAACCCCAGCCTCCCCCGTAATCTCCTTCCATCTGATCTCTCTGATGGTGTTCTCGGTCAAACGGTGGAGGTGCAAAGCGGTCATGACCCACACGAGTTTGAGGAAACTCTTGGTCAAACGGTGGAGGTGCTAGATCAAATCCTGGGGGTGCGCGATCAAAACCCAGTTGCGCAAGATCGACGCATGGCGGTGCTTGTTCAAACCCCGGAGCACGATTGAAGGCTGGTGGTGCGCGATCGAACCCCGGTGGTGCGCGATCGAGATCTCGTGGTGCATGATCGAGGTCTCGTGGTGCCCGATCGAGAACCAGAGGTTCACGGTTCCAATTGTAGTTGTTGTGATCTTGATTAGGGGCTGCTCGATCGAACCCATCGAGGTCGAGAACCTGAGGTCGATCGAAGATGGGAGGCCAGCAAGGTTCGCGATCGAAGATCGGAGGCCGGCGTTAATCGCGATCGTGGCCAACAGGTTCGTGGTGGTGGCGTAGCTCACGATCGGTGTATAAGGTGTCGTGGTTGTGCGGGTCTAGGCTTGGATCTGGGCCTGGGTCGAAATGCCCAAATGGTTTAAAGGCATGGTGGGTTCTGGGCTGGCCCACACCAAATGACTTCGGAGGGCCAAAGCAAGGCCTATCATGAGTCTCAACGGGTGGTTTCACCCAATCGTAACCCAGGGGAAAGGTATTGGGGTTGAGTAGCCGCTGGTCTTGCAGTTCTCTCGCACACCACGGATTCGTCACCCGTCCACAGTGGTGCTCTCGATGGAAACCAAGTGGTTCACGGTGGTGGTGGCGATCTTGGCCAAGAACCGATCGTTCGAAACCTCGGTTTGGTTCTCGATCAACATCGGTGAATTGATAAGGATCACGATTTGGGGCTCTCGATCTCCCAAACGGGTCTACGCGATCAAGTTCGACGGGATTCAACCATTGTTGCTTCTCCAAGGCTTCGGTAAGAGCACTGATCTCTCTTTTCAGAGATGCAATTTCAGCATCTCTTGATGATTGTGGTTTGTCAGTCACAACCTCATGTTCATCTTGCGATTGGATTTCTGGTTTGCTAACCCCTTTTTCGTTCTTGATTCCACGAATCGATGCCATGCTTATGGAGATTCAATGGATTTCGAAGCAACTTAGGGGAGCACCAAGCAAACTCCAATGGTCAAGGTACGCTCAATCTGAGCTCTGATACCAATTGATGCAATCCTAATTCTACATAAACTAAATTTGCATAAACCCCTGAGAGAAAACTCAATCTCAGGGTGATTCTTTGATTTCAAATATCCATATTCTCAAAAGCCCCCTTTTCATGGTTCAGTCATGGGTTATATATATCCCACAACTTGACAACCATTTAACAGAATCTAATAACAAACTCTATAACAACCTGCCACCTCACTATAGAGTGTTACAAATATCTAAATGATAATAAAATGCTTAAAACAAATACATAATAAGCTATAAACCGAAATTGATTCCTTTTGTGATAATTCTGCTTGCATCAAGGTGTCACCAGAGCTGGTCCATAGGAGGGATAATAAGTACAACATATCAACGGAGGCTCTGAGGGCATCAAGGGTGGAGATCGCTGAGCCAGAGTGGCTCAATCCACAGGCGGACTATTGGAAACAGCACGGGAAGGGTTTTGCCATTGACATAAAGTCCACCGACATGAAATTAAGGGCACCATTTCCATGAGCGTGATAATATATGAACATAGTTACAAAGAAACTGCATGTGTTTCTTTTGAGTGGCATGTGTTTTATTTTGTATGGAAGAGGCTAAGAGCATATATACTAGTATGTATTTCTTTTTCAACCTTGTTTGATTATTTACTTGCTTTTGGAAGCCATATGTGCTGTATTTATAATGTAATACTGTCTAGTCTACATGTATATTTTACTATATGATATATTAAGATTTTTTTTTTTTAATGAATGTGGTATTTTATTTGAGAAGAAATATACGCTTTGAAAAGATTGTGTTAATTATGAATTTCTTCTATTGTATTGTTGTTTAGGAACTGTACCAAGTCCTAAACATACAAAATATGTTTGAGTAAACCATGCGATTACAATTAATGTATTGGTTTACTGAATTTGGAGTATACTAAATTTAGATGGTATGGGCTTTGTGCATTTCAAATTCATCTTGTGTGGCTTTACCCCAAAAAGATTCAGGAATGGATGCAGAGATGATGATCAGAGCTTAAACGGTATCCAATATGTCTCTTTATGGAGGCAATTAGTGATGGTTTGGCAAAGACTGTGGGGCTTTGTAGTGGACAATGAGTTGTAAGTGTCAATCATGACACTTTACAAGTTAGGATATTAGAATTGAAACCATGGCGAGTATAACATGTCACAAGCAAAAAATGAACATGCCTTAATTTTGAAATGTAAACAAGCAAAAATTAAACATGCCTTAATTTTGAAATGTGAACTACAATTTGACACCTTGAGTTTGGACGATATGTATGGATCATGGCACGTCAC
The DNA here is from genome assembly GCA_907173295.1 of Fagus sylvatica. Lineage (NCBI taxonomy): Eukaryota > Viridiplantae > Streptophyta > Magnoliopsida > Fagales > Fagaceae > Fagus > Fagus sylvatica. Next base: position 29,213,344 of record OU015767.1, on the reverse strand, counting down.
AAGTTAATTATGATAACAAAAGAAAGACACCCTTTTATGCAATTTGGATAGATGGTGGCAAAATAAAGTTAATTTTGACAACAGAAGAAAGACACCCCTTTATGCAATTTGGATAGACGGTGGCATTTTTTGCTTATGCCCTGTACCAATTGGTAGCTATAATCGAAAAGAATAGCAAGGAGAAATTATTCACTCCTCCGAGAAGACCACGTCAATAATATTTGTCTCCCATCCATTAAAAAAAATTAACGTATTAATTGATAGTTGTGATTGAAAAGAATAGTAAAGAGAAATTATTCACTCATCTGGAAAGATCACGTCAGTAATATCTAGTGGTCCTCTCATCCAATAAAAAATTGTCACTTATTTTAATTTAATGACCTTGGAGAGGAATGTGGGCGTTGATGGTGGGTCATCGTTGAAACAATGGAGCTTAGAGAGCTAGTTGAAGAAATTTTAGAATATATTTCGTTCAAATTAACCATTCTAGAGAACTTGGTATAAAAATATAAAGAGAAATAAGAAAAATGTATTAGAAAAAAAAAAAGAAAAAAAAAAAAACCGAATACAAAAGCCATCATTGTTCTGGGTAACAAATCAAAGACCTCTAGCAAGCTATATTTCACATCTTTTAAAAAAAAAAAAAAAAAAAAAAAAAAAAAAAGGACAAAGATGAAAAGGTTACATGTAGCCACATCATGAATTAAAGTAAACTCATAGACACAAAATATAAAATATGAATAAATCGGGTAAACATACTAAGGCTAGAAAGGTACCGTTAAAGGCAGAGAAATCAACGGAGGTGGGAGGTGGTTACAGTGACATGTTGGAAATCGGATCCATGGATTTTTTTTTTAACATATGATAGAAATTCTAATCTAAATTCACACATACGTGTATTTTGAAGATCCTAGGGATTGAACCCATGCCCTTATAGAAGGGTAAGACTTTTTGGGGAGGGGGATTACCACTAGGCCGAATACTTAAGTGGCGTTGTGTGAGAAGAGTTGAGTCATTCATTTAAAACAAATGTCATTTGTTTATTGGGTGGGAGGACTACTAGATACTACTGACATGGTCTTCCTGGATGCCTGAATAATTTCTCCAAAATCTCACTACCTTCCTCTCTGCATTTGAGTATTGACATTATTATTTTCTCAAAATGATTTTATCTATAAATAATATCTAATCAAATTTACAAAAATAAATGTAGAATTATCTATACTATAATATAAAACCAAAACTTTTTTTACTTTTGGTTGACCTCATAATATTGTACCACATAAGCTTTTTGAGATCTCACAATTTTACACTCATTATTTTAATATATATTTTCTAATTGAATTTAAATTTTATTCTATAATTAAACATTCATTAGAATCTTGACACATCATATTTTCTTTAATAAAAGAATATATTATTCTATATATACAAACAATCATAATAAATATCTAATACTATAATATATTATCTATATATAAACACAATAATAAAAATTTTCTTTTAATAATTATCAATTTTTAAATTAAAAAAAAAAAATTATATTATGTCTAACTTCTCCGTGCATTCTGCTAAAAAATGCATAGGAGAAAATGTAAAAATTTATGGAAAATACTCAAGTGTTTCCTATTTTTGTAATGATTAAATTTTCAAATCCCAAGCCCAACTCCAGCATATGCGGATATACCCATGTTCTGTTCCACTTGAGATGCAACATACCACTCCTCGCCTCGCCGAAAAAAGGACCAAATGTTTCGGATGCATATATCTTTCCTCTCACAAGTAAGTGAGACCCACAGCTTGTGAGAGGGAAGATATATGCTCCGAAACACAAGATACCTCCTCCCTCGCCGATGCTATGCTTTTCCAACTTTAAAAATTCCCATCATCACCATTCCTTTTTCAACCCTCCTTTCTTCTTCTTTCCCAAACCACCATTCAAGAAACTTGTTTACCACTTTTGTTCCACATAAACATTCTATAAAAACGAACATATTATCTACTACCTTATTCTCTCATCCATTCAATCTCATGGCAACCGTTGCCGACCCCCAAGTGGAGAAGCACGTGTACTCTGTGTGGGCAATCCCACCGGAAGACGTGGCTGTCAGGCTGAAGAAGCTGATGGAAAGTCTTGGGTCCGAGTTCAATGGGCCCCAATTCGAACCCCACATCACCGTTGTTGGTGCCATTAGTTTGACACCGGAAGATGCAATTGACAAGTTCAGATCAGCTTGTGAAGGCCTCAAAGCCTACACTGCCACAGTGGATCGTGTGGCCACGGGCACCTTCTTTTATCAGTGTGTTTTCCTCCTCATCCATCCTACGTCCGAGGTAGTTTTCATTCTATTTCTTATTAGTAATTTCAATTTTTTTTTTTTTACTATTGGAGGAATAGTTTTAACATAGAATTATATATATGTATGTGTTCTTTCAGGTAGTGGAAACTAGTACACACTGCACTGCCCATTTTGGATACAAGAACACGACTCGTAAGTTATTATGTTTTTTCACTTGAGGTTTGTATCTTTTTGAGTATCTAGACATATTTGAAATGTTAGCATTGAGGGTTGGTATTTGTCTGAATAATGGTTAAATGATTAAATTCATCATTTCTTAAAAGTTTAAGGTTTTGGGATAATTGGTAATTTATTAGTATTCAAGATTAGTTCAGCTGCAGGTATGGAATTAGGATGCTAATTGGGATAGTTCATGTGAAATTTGGGACTTGAAAGTTTGGATCGTATGGTGAAAAAAATATATATATGCACAAATTCCATGACAAAATTTGAAGTCATTCTAATGATGGTGGAAACTTGAAAATTATGCTAGGTAAATCATACAACTCTTATGCTTCAGGAAATGTACATGTCTTAAGAGGGCTGGGCCCTTTTTCTGGTTACAGATTGATATCTAGAAGATATATAATATAACCAGTGTGATAGGAGGAACATAAATGCTAATACTCATAATTATCCTTAAATCATACAATGGCCTTGTTTTTTGTAACTTGATGTGGCACATAGATAATCTTGCATTCCTAGTGCACCTAAGCCCAAGTTTGTCACCTTTGTTTGCCTGGTATTTGGTCAACTGTAGTTGGTATTGGTGTTTTTCTGTCTTAATTCTTTTGAAGAAACCACCCTTCTCTTTCTTGTTTAAGCTTGGGGTTCATGGTGCTCTCAAATATTTTGCGTGTTCCGACACCTTCTTCATTTGTAATTCTCCCTTAAGTCTTCTCTTTTGGTTTAGAGGTACTAATTTAGAGAAGATAATACCAGATTTGTTTCTATTGACAAGTTGACCAGATCAGTTGCAGTAAGTCTCCAAACACTTGTTTAAAGCTGCTACATCTCTGCTGAGAGCTTTAGAAAACAACATGATATCATCTGCGAACATCACATTAGTAAAAGCAGGACCCCCTTGGTTCATACTAACCCCACAAATTGTACCATTAGCATGCTCCCTGTCAATCATTCTTGCTAAAACTTCTTAGCATAAGATGAAGAGATAAGGGGATAGTGGATCCCCTTGTCTCAAACCTCTAGTTGGCTGAAAAAAATTGGTCTTCCCCCCATTAATTAAAACTGAAAAAGAGACTGAGGAGACACATTCCAACACCCAATTGACAAAAATTGAATGGAATCCGAAATTTTGTAACACTGTACGCAAAAATTGCCAATTCACTCTGTCATATGCCTTTTGGAGATCAAAGTTTAGACACTAAATGCAGATTGACATGGGGAAATGAGTTTCTCTAGTAAAGGCCTAAGCCTAGACACTAAAAGCTTAGATATAGTTTTATAAACCATGTTACATAAGCTAATAGGTCTAAAGTGATTAACTGAGGAAGGACTATTAATTTTGGGGATAAGAACAAGTAATGAGTTGTTTACCTCTTTCAGGATTCTACCAGATCTGAAGAAGCTCTGGATTGCTTCAATAACCGTTGATCCCACAATATTCCAGTACCTTTGGTAAAAAAGTGCCGGCAGACCATCAGGCCCAGGGGCTTTTTGACTGTGCATATCAAAAATCATTGCCTTAATTTCTTGGCCAGTTGGAATGCAGATCAGTAAGGAACAACACAGGTTCCTCGGTAAACAAGTGAGAGAATTTCTCAACCACGTATTCTCGAATCTCCTTTTTACAGGTGATCCACTCTCCCTCGTCACTTTTGATGGTATTAATGGAGTTTCTTTTGCAGCGAATGATAGTAGATAGATGAAAAAAATTGGAGTTTCTGTCTCCGTCTTTCAACCACAATTCTCTAGATTTCTGCTTCCATAATATTTCGTTACGTCACATCCATTCATTCAGATCTCCCTGGAGAGAAGCTTCTACTCTTGCATTGGTTTCATTCATGCTCATCTTTTGAATTTCTTCAATTTTATTGTTAAGATCCTTAATTTTCGTTTGGCAAAGACCAAACTCCTCCCTATTCCACTTCTTAAGGGCTTTGGCAGTGAGGCTCTGCTTGCGACAGAGATTGAAACACTTCGATCCAATAATCTTGGCATCCTAGGCCCGCTTTATCACCCCACCACAACGTGGGTCTCTGGTCCACATTGCTTTAAAGCATAAGGGTCTTGGGAGGAACTCATCGGCTGGGTTAGTGTTAATAAATAATGGTGAATGATCAGAGTTAACAGACCCAAGGTGGATAACAGAGGCCTTAGGAAAGGCTACTCTCCAGCTGGTACACGAAATAGCACGATCCAAGCGCTCTCTGATCACTCCTTTACCCCACCTTTTATTCCATCAAGTAAATTTGTTTCTTGAATGCCCAAGATCAACTGCACCTAGATTGAACAACAATTCCTTCAAGAAATTAGGGGCTGATGTGTTACCCCTAGTTCCGCCCTCTTTCTCTGAATCTTCCACCACCACATTAAAATCTCCAAAACACATCCACGGATTGTGCAATGACTGAATTAAAGCATTCAAATTCTCCCACGCTTTGCTTGATACGGGGGTCCGTAAAACCCAATTAAATCCCAAGTGCAATACTCTTCACGAACTGTAACAGCGATGGTCCGAGAATCAAATTCTATTATCTCAACATTCTGAGAAATGGACCACAATAAACAAATTCCACCTGCCTTTCCTTTAGCACCAATCATGATTTGCTCGGAAAAGTCAATGGATAACGCCAACTTCATCATCCTATCTTCAGTAGCCTTAGTCTCACAAAGAAAAATGCAATCTGGGTTATGAACCCTTATTAGTGCTCGGAGAGCCCGAGCTGTCGAGGCATTACAAATGCTCCAACAATTCCACCCTAGGATCCTCATTGTGTTGGAGGGGGCTTTTCAAAGCCCTCCTCTGAGTTGGGTAGAGAGTTGGTAGAGGACGCTGCCTCTGAAGAGTACCCATCACTCTTCTCTTCCATTGAACTTAGCTTGACAGAACCAGCTATGGTCTTCTTCTTGAACCGCTTGCTCTTGAGTTGGTGGTGATATTTGGCCTAGGGTGAGATTGTACTAGTGGGTGGGTCAACAAATGAGGCCAGCGCTGTCGAGGCCAGCACTTTTTGTTTTTTGTATTGTTGGTTGACTTCGTCAACTAGTAGGGGTTTTCCTTTAAGGGATGGAAATGTTTTTGAGTGGGGTAGTTGGGTTGGGTTTGGGCTTCGTGGGTGGGTGAGTTGGAGAGTTTGACTTGGTCCCGTGGAAATGTTTACCTTGGGTTGGTCAATATCTTGAATGATTAGGGAAGCAAATTGGGATTGGGTAAGGTTGGGCCTGGCCACAGATTGGGTTTTGGGTGTGGGGTCCAAATCACGTTGTTTGTCCTCACTAGCTATCACGCCAGCATGTTGGGCACTACTTACTGCGCACTCGACCAGGGTATTAGGATCAGCAACAACCTGATGGTCCAGGTGGCTGTCCTGCATCATGTATGTCTTTAGCGCAGACCGTTCTTTTTGCAGAGACAAGGCCAATAATTTGGCCAGCAATGACACCTCGCGTGGCCTAAAACTGTCTGCAATACTAGTTTGTCTTACTTGCCCACTATCCACACTTCCCTCACCTGTCACCCGTGCCACTGTACTAGTGGTTGCCACTTTCAGGCCAGAAATAACTTGAAAGTTATCCGGCACCGAACCTTCATTAATGTTAACCAATGAAACTTTGGGGATTTCCGGCATAAAATCTGACCTTTTTGATCTTCCATAAACTTCTGGTGGCTCTCTAAAATTCTCAGTCCGAATCCACTCACCAAACGCAGGTAATTTTATCCCATACTGGTTGGACAGCATAGTTATGCCCATAGTGCACTCTTTCTCGGGGTGCCCAATGATACCACATTTGTAACACAACTCTAGGAGTTTTTCATACTTTAACCCAATCCACAAGTCTTTAAGACCAGGCCTGGTCAGAAAAATGCCCGATTTCAATGGAATAATAATGTTTACCTCAATTTTTATTCGGACAAATCTCCTCCACTGGTGAGGAGAGTTTCTTGCCAGATCCACGTCCAGGACATGCCCTGCTTGTTGCCCAATACTGGTGAGATAATCTTTTTGTTGCCACAATACTGGGAGTCCATGGACTTGGACCCAAAAGGTTGAAGTGGAAAAATCCATTTCTTGCCATGTGAGGTTAGGAGTTAATAGCTTGAGAACCATGTGGCTTCCTTTGATGGTCCACGGTCTCCTATTGAAGGCTAGTTGTCTGTCAACCTCATGCCCAAAGGTGAACAAAAACATATTCCTATCAACTTTTGTGATTTGAAATGGGTGAGTGGATTTCCAGGCTTTTTCCAATATTTCCTTGACCACCGAGCTTAGGAAATTCCTGGAAGAAATTATCTTGCCAATGAGAGAAAGCTCACATGTATTAGATGGTTGGTTGGGAGGGATTAAAGTGAGTCTATTGTTAGCGCAGCTACAAATTTCGGTTCTGGCTATAAGTTCGTCCATTGACTGGGGGAGGGTAGGAGGTTGTCTGCCATGAGGTTAGGAAATATAGTGTAAACAGTAAACAGGAATATGGGTAACAGGTATAGCAAAATGAAATGACGAAACAGGGAATCAATAATGAGGGATAAGAAACTAGGAGTGATGGAATGGATAAAATAATCAGTCTTGATGGCTGGGTAGGTGGCGGCAGGGACACACATAAGGTAGGGTATAAGAAAGTTACACTTTCAGGGAGGGCTAGGGAAAAGGTACCTCAAGGGTACAGAGAGAAAAGGTAATACAATCTGAAGTGTCTTCTGAAGTCATTATAATGATGGTGGAAACTTGAAAATTATGTTAGGAAAATCATACAACTCTTATGATTCAGGAAATGTACATATTTTAAGAGGGCTGGTCCCTTTTTCTGGTTACAGACTGATATCTAGAAGATATATAATATAACCAGTGTCATAGGAGGAACATAAATGCTAATACTCATAATTGTCCTTAAATCATACAATGGCCTTGTTTTTTGTAACTTGATGTGGCACATAGATAATCTTGCATTCCTAGTGCACCTAAGCCCAAGTTTGTCACCTTTGTTTGCCTGGTATTTGGTCAACTGTAGTTGGTATTGGTGTTTGTCTGTCTTAATTCTTTTGAAGAAACCACCCTTCTCTTTCTTGTTTAAGCTTGGGGTTGCTTTACACTTCTGAAACTACCATCCTTATTTGATAACATGTATTTGCTTCCTCTCTGACTCGTGCTATTTGTGGCTCAACCTTGCAGAAATGAGATTTTCATTAAATAGAAATTATAATGTGGAACTTGTTTTTTTAATTTTTTTTTTCTTGTGACATTAGGAAATAGATTTTTGGGTTGTGATGCTCCCTGTATTCATGACTACCCTGTATAATTTGCAGCTTACATGCCACATTTGAGCCTCCTTTATGCGGATTTGACAGATGATGAGAAGCAAAAAGCTCAAGAAAGAGCTAATATCCTTGATGAAAGCATTAGCAGCCTGAGCTTCCCAGTTAGCCGTCTTGCATTATACAAAACCGACACTGAGGACAAAACTCTCAAATCTTGGGAGAAGATTGCCGAATGCAGCCTTAGCCCAAATTAGCTTCTGCTTCGTCATGTTTATAGTTTGTAATGAGTATGATGGTGTACTTTGAGCTTTTAGTATGTAACAAGAATTATTTTATACTGTTCTGCTGCCTCTTCTTCATGCCTTTGGTTTATAATAATAATTACCTTTATGTTCTGGTGTTCTTCTGCCCTTGCCAATGTTGTCAATTGGGTCAGTCCTATGTAATTGGAGCCCAGTTGTACCGCTGAACCCAATTCCCCTTTTGAGTTTGGAGTAGGAGGTGGAAGACGAATAGGATCATGCCCTACAATCCTTTTTTCTAGCCAAATGTTCACTCTCTGACCATCACCAATTCTCTAACTGACACTTTCTTAAGTAAATCTAACTAGAATACTTCTATAACACCAAGACGGCTTATGCTCAATCTTTATTGACCAGAAATCATTCTTTGGAAAATAGGTGAAAATCCCTCTAGATAGATATCCTATGTCACTTTACAACTGCTTGGGTCGAGAACAGGCCCAAGAAGCTTGTTGGTGCTTGGTGTCATCAAGAACAAGCAACTTATATATAGAAGTGCCACATAAACGCATTAAATCATGCTTCTCCTTGATCCAAATGGGAACGATCTGAGTATATTGGGATGGTAGCTGTAGCTAAGGATTACGCTGTGAAGGCATCCATGTTCTAGAAATTGTCTTTTCCATTGTCATTGCATAAGATACCAGACCTAAATGCCCTGTGAGGCACATATAGTACTCTTAAAAAAAATAAAAACAAAACTTTTCATAGTGATAGAATTTTTTTTGATAACTTTTTCATAGTATATTTATGACTTTATCAACCACATAAAAATAAGTTTATCTTTATTTGTGAATAGCAGCATCTGTTCTAACTTCTAAGGATAATACTTTAGCTGGACGGCAAAATCCCATACGAAACTTCCTCTTTATCTTCTACTTTGAAAGGGTCATATTGAAGTATAAAGATTCTTTTTTACTAATCAGCTCCCATCGGCAGCCTTTTATTATGCTTCCTTTCAAAAAATATCTTGACTTTATTTGCAACAATTCAACAATTCGCGAGCCACTTGCTAAGTTGCTATTGCTAGTCAGTAGTGATCAGACAAATGAAAATCGTCTTTTAGACTAATTTCTTTTATAGGTGGATGATTCTCAGCAGCCCATTCATGTTTTTTCTTTTCTATTTCTTCTGTCTTTTTTCTTCTTCTTTTTTCAACAGTATTTCCTTTCTATTTGTGCATGCATTTCCATTATTTTTTAGCTTGATTTCTTCTAGCAATTGTAATAGTATTAGTGTATTACTTAAAAAAAAAAAAAAAAAAAAAAATTTGTAATAGTAGTTATACTTGGTAGTATTAATTTAAATAAAAATTATTAAAATAGGACTATGTCTCAATAAAGTTAATAAATACATATAACCTTTTGTTGTAATGTAGAACATTCAATAAATTACACCTGTCTTATATGATAAACAATTGAGTGAAAATTATAAAGTATTACTTAAAAAAAAACTTAACTTAAAGTTAATTAAAAAAATTTAATTGAACAATTTCCACCTATAAATCACATGACTATTATAAAGTAAGGGCACATAAAGTCATCACCTACCCACTATATGTGTCACATTTATTACTGATTCCAGCCAACTCCCTAATCCTAGGACTCATGGCAACCCCAGAAAGTGCTGCACTTGCAACCCAAACCCAAACCCATGCCCAAGTTGAGAAGCACTGGTATTCAGTTTGGGCGGTCCCACCGGAGGACGTGAGAGCCAGGTTGAAGAAGCTGATGGATGGGCTTAGGGCCGAATTCGGTGGGCCCCAGTACGAGCCCCACATGACTGTTGTTAAGGCCGTCAGTTTGAGGCCAGATGATGCACTTGACAAGTTCAGATCAGCTTGCCAGGGCCTCAAGCCCTACATTGCTACTGTGGATCATGTGGCTACGGGCTTCTGTGTTTACCTCCAGATCCATCCAACGGCTGAGGTCTTTTCTTTTGTTTTTTTTAGCTTTTGTAATTTTTATTTTATCACGGAGCAAATTAATTTGTACACAGCTAATATTATATGCATATATGTATGTATGTATGTATGTGTTGTTTATTTCAGGCAGTGGAAACTAGTGCACACTGCAAAAGCCATTTTGGAGTTAAGAGCTCGACTCGTAAGTTATTATGTGTTTTTTTAGTACTTTTATTTCTTGTGCTCTTGTATGTTTTTCTTCACATGAAGTAATTCTTGTACTATTGGAGGTATCTTTGCCATTTGTGAAATTAATTTAGGCAAAAAAATAGTAATGCTTGAATTTTTCATGTTATTATTAGATGTTTATAAATTTTGAGAGACTAGTATAATTGTTGTGGATCCGCACCTTGCTCATTCAGGGGTGAGAATTGAGAAATAGCTGAGTGATAGTACACTATTAAGAGTTGAGACTCAAGACTCACGAGTATTTCAGCTCCAGGTATGGGGAATTGGGACCTCAAAGTTCGGAGCATATGGTGAAAAAAGTGCAAAAATGTCATGATAAATTTAAAGACAATCTAATGATAGTGGAAACTTGAAAATTATGTTAAAAAATATTGCAACATTATGGTTTAGAAAATGTACATATCTCAAGAGGACTGGTCCCATTTTCTGGTTACAAATTGATATCTAGAAGATATATTACAAGTGTGATAGAAAGAACATAAATGCTAATACTCGTGGTTGTCCCTAAATCATACAATGGCTTTGTTTTTAGTAACTTGATGTGGCACTATAATCAAGCTTTTGAGCTTGTCACCTTTGTTTGCCAAGTAGCTGGAAAACTGTATATATGCTTGTCTTTCTCGAAGAAACTACCCTTCTCATTGTGAAATTAAGAAGAGAGAGAAATCCACCTAATATTCATGTGGTTGGCTTGTGCTTATGAGTTGTGACCCTCCCTGTCTTAATTTGCAGCTTACATGCCACATTTGAGCATCCTTTATGGTGATATGACAGATGAAGAGATGAAAAAAGCTCAAGAAAAAGCTACTATCCTTGATGAAAGCATTAGCAGCCTGAGCTTCCAAGTTAGTCGCCTTGCATTATACAAAACAGACCCTGACGACAAAACTCTCAAATCATGGGAGAAAATTGCGGAATACAGCCTTAGCCCAAATTAGCTGCTTTTTAGTAATAACTATCTTGGATTCTTGGTGTACTTTACTACTTTGTGCTTTTAGTATGTGATGAGAATAAATTCAGGGCCGGCTCTATCCTAAGGCCATTCAGGCAATTGCCCTAGGCCCCAAAGGCAAAAAGACCCCATTAACTATAATCACAATACCATACTTTGTTGGCAACTTAAAATAAAATATAAATTATCTGTTGATTTTTTTCCTTGAAATACTTATCAGTGTTTAGCTAAATATTAAAATAAAAAATAAAAACAAAAAAAAACTTATATATTATTTTTTCTTCTCTTCTTAGAAGAATCTCTTAACAACTAGTCAGCCTCAAACTCACTTTTTCATCCTTTTAGCCTTAAATTTGTGTGTGTGTGTGTGTGTTTATAGTAAGAAGTACCACATATCCTTGAATCATGCTCACTCATGTAAGTTCGGGCACCAAAGCAGATAATGGGACTAAAAAGCTATTGGTCCACTTTGATTTATGAGTCCGGTTAAGGGTGGCATTCATTAAGGAAACATTTAATACATTTTTTTTTTTTTATAAAACTTTTATAGATTATAGGGTTACTTTTTCTAACACACACAATACACCTATTATAGAAGAGAGTTTGACAACAAAACTAGTTTGTGACCATCTTGCTATAATTCACTATATAGCAACTTATAATACTATTCACATGTATTATTTAAACAAGTCACATGACTAATTAAATAGGTTATATGACTAAAAATGCACGTTGATAGTTTTATGAGTTAAGCTGGCTACATACTAGTGTGTAGCCACACTGTGTCCCCTATTATGGGGTTTTTCTATTCTCGTAAAATAAGGGTATTTAAGTCAATTAATCAAACTTTAAGGGATGTCTGAGAGACTCTAGCCCACTCAAGCCTAAGCCCTTCCATCCTAAATCTAAAGACAAGTTCAAGCCCACTAAATCGGTGGCCCAAACTCATCTACCATACGGTCCAACCCACTCAACCCAGCCCAGACATATTGAAACTTAAACAGCTTTAAACACAGCCCAAAATCTAAATCAAGTCCAAGGAGTTAAAATACAAAGCTTTAGCCGATGGGGCAAAGCCCACCCTCTCCACATGCCCTTTTTAGCACTTTGCTCCATTTCTAGGCCCACAGTCCCCTATATTTGACATTTATTCCGTCCAGGCATAAGTTCCACACAACTCAATTAAATTTGGCCAAATAGTTTATATTTTACAAATATTAAAATTCATTCACATAAAAAAATAATGTTTGTGGTTACATTAAACTGCCATGGCAAATAATATTTCCGCACCACTACTCTACCTTGAAAAAAGAAAACTCTACTGTAAGTACAGAAATAAAGACCCTACAGGCATGTTTTCATGCATAGCCATAGAGGTAGGAATAATATTCCTATCAATATCCACACAAACATGTCCCCACAAAAATAAATATTGCTAATGGTATCTGGGCACGACAGCTCCACCTCATAAATAAGAAGTAGAGAATGAGATTTCTGGTTTATTTCTTTACACTTAAACGAATTACTACTAATTTTACCAAAAAAAAGAAAACGTTTCAAACATAAATGAGTTAACGAGACCGAGTTTTCTTAGCCCGCCTTTATCTATTCTCTTAGTAACTGTAGCTTGTGCGAAACATTTCAGCCAAAAGCTTATCTTTCATACAGTGACATTATGACTTTGTCAATCAACGTGGTGTAAATGACATAATCTATGTTTATTAATTGGTCAAGAGCAGCCTCTATGAAAAGGATAATTTTGTTAGATGGAGTAGCAAACTCGACAATTTCCTAATCAAAATCCTATCCGAAACTCTGTCTTATCATTACACCATCAACTTGTAAGGGGCATATTCAAGTAAGTATCTTCATGAATGAAAGATAGAATTCATGTTTAACAATGCCGCCGGCAGCCTTATGTCATGGTTCATGTGAACAAGAATGTTGACTTTGCCACAATTTAACAATTTATGGAGCCACTTGCTATAATAGCTAAAGTCAGACAAAATTTTAATTTGGTACTAGGGAACTAATTAATAATCAAAATGAAAAGTTCCATTTGACTACATTTTCTTCTATTGTTTGAGATAGAAGAAGAACTCGTCAAAGTCTTTTAGTAGTAGAAGTTTCTTTTTTTATGTTTGGGATCAATTGGAACGAAATAAATGTCAATGAAAAAGTTCAAACATGATGGGTGGATGATTCTCATTCTCATTTCACGTTTTTTCTTTTGTGTTGTTTGTTTTCTTTTCCAAAAACAGTTATTCATGCATATTTAATCAACTCTTTCCTCTCAACCAATGATTTGAGTTTGTAAATATGGAATGATTCAGTTCAAAGATACAAATATTTACATACATAGAGAAAAAGAGTATAGAATATAGGATTGTTAATTTCTTCAAAATTTTACTTTTCAAATTATAGACTTATAGTAGCAAAGTTTGTAGCTGAATTTCAACGTCTGAGGCGTTACAGCTAACTTTCCTGTGGCTCTGAGAGGTTCATCCATTGTCACGAGGTGTGAATGGTATAAGTATAACCCATGTTTAGCCCATGTTTAATAGTCAAAGAGAGCCTCAATTCTCATGATAATTATGAGTAGCTGGATGCTCCAAAGCCTTCCACAACCGAGTCAAAACTTATCCAGATTTCATTTACATATTTATGACCAAAAAAACACTATGACCATTAATATAACACTTAAATATTTTAGAATTGCACCGTTTGTAACTTGTAAGTTACTACTTACTAATATTCTTTTTGCCGAATTTTTCAACCAAAAAAAAGTCACCTCCCTATTGAAGTATTGATTCTTTAATCAATAAAAAACTTATCCACCAGAAGCGGGACAAAGTTGGTTTTATGTTGTCCGCATAATTTAGAAGAATCTGCAAACTACTCGCCAAGGGTCAAAAATTCTTAATTTAGCGAAGGGGTGAATCGAATAGAATTAGCCAACTTTATAATTTTTTAATTTGAGATAACACCTATAAAATGTACCAATAGTTGGTATTAATTTTATAAGGGGAGGAAACTACGATAGGTTATTTAAAAAGTCTATTGAATAAGTTAAGGATATATATTGATTTACATATAATTGAGAGATAAATGTTGTTTTTAATAAATCACTTTACTTTACGTGAACGAATTTTCCTTCAAATCCATTTGGAATAATCTCTTTTACATGATTCATTTAATAAGTTATGCGATAAAAAATACACGTGGATAATCACTTGAATTGCAACCTAATGAGTTTGAAGAATTTTCCTTCAAATTGTTTTGGAGATAAACTCAATCCACTTTAAATATTCTGACAATTTGAAAATTGCACATCTTAATGCTATTATTTTAATAATAATTAGATTTTGACTTTTGAGCAAGGACCTAGTTTTTAATTTTTTTATTATGCATGTGAAATATATAAGATTAACCTTTTATGTGCTAATTAACAGATTAATTATTACTTAAGTCCATTGCTAACTTTCCTTAATAAAAGTTCGTTCGAAAACTCTATAATTTTTCTATGAAATAATATTTGTTACGAATGAACACATTTGCTACAACCAATACTTTGGAACACCAAAAAAGTCAATGATAGAGCCTAGAGGACAAACACATTTTGTGATTTGAGTGATTTTTTTTTTGGCTAAATTGCTTGAGTGATTGTTGAAAGGACTTTCTATCTTGATCTTAATAATTACGTGTACAAAATCTAAGTTCGCTCGAGCAAGCTTTTTCAATTATGTGACCGTTAACCAACTCTTTAGTAAAAGCTTCACCTAACTAAATAGCAATAATTACAACCCTTAATTAACACATGGTAGATGTTTACTTGCAAAAAGTGAATTTTTAAAAGCCGTATATAAACAAAATAAGCTACAAATAAATTTTGACAATTATCAAATGGTAGCTAGGCACGTGCATTTTATCTGAAAACTGCAAAAAAAAAAGATCACCGACAAAAGAAAAAAAAGATCTCTTTCTTTTGTTGCCTTTTGCTAATGAATAACTACTTTTTGGGAATTGGGACAGAGGACTTTATTATTATTTTGGTTTGCTGAATCGATACCTTACTATGACTAAAAAAAGAAAAAGAATCAGTACTTTACTGACCTGGGGCTAAAGGCAAACAACCTGGTCCAGCTCTCCGACTCATCTCAGCACCTTCTCGCGAATATGTCAATATGACGTTTTAATTACACCACACGCATCATCCCAGTTGCCAAAGTCCGGAATACTTTACCTCAAATTTGTTTCTGCAATAAAATAGATTATTTACCTTTGAAGAGAATTTGGTTACATCTCATATTTATCAGTTTGTAATCAATTTGGTATAACTTACTATATAGACATTTTAGTTAAAGGATATATATATTTTAATTATATGACATTTTTAATGAATTATGTGACTTCTTAAAATGCACATGTAGATAATCTATTTACTTACCATATAATGGATTGAATAAAGATTCTTCTAAATCGGGTTGAAAGTAAATTTTTTTTTTATTTAAATAAGTTACATGCTAAAAATACATATAAATAATTTTATTAATTATTTAATAGTGAGTTGTAACAATCTCGCTATAGCCAAACTATGTCATTCACGTAGATTTCTACTCCGGTTACCTTTATAATTAGTAATGTGACTTATACAGTAGTGGGTTTAAAGAATTTTCGGTTCTGCCATTGGCTTGTGGGAATCCAATCCAAGATATCTGAGCCGTTAGATTGTAGGAGTATCTTTTGCGTTTCGAGATGTGAGGTTGATCTTTTATCCAGTCTAAAAATCAAATCTTTGTCCACACTCCAACACTCGTCACAGCTGGCCAACGACTCCGAGTAACGACTTTATATACCTGTAAGAGAGGCGCCGTTAACCAATAGCGCAAGTTAGTCAACCCATTCTTACTCTACGCCGTAATCCTTCTTAGTTCTTACACCGAAATTTCCCTCACGCGCTAAAAACGCTCCTCTTCCCTCTCTCTCTCTGCTTAAAAATCAAAAATCCGTCAACGTTATCTACCACTTCAAATCTTGGAAAGAAAGTTGAGAGAAAAAGAATTCATAGATTTTCTATAATTCCAAAAACTCCGCCTGCAGAAACTTTATTACTGTATAAATTGTAGATGGAAACGAAAGCAGCGGTGAGATTCACATTGGGGAAGCAATCGTCGATGGCGCCGGAGAGACACACGGAGGACAACGTCACCGAGACTGATGACGTGGAGAGAATCGATCCAGGTGTCAGGCTTATGTACGTAGCCAACGAAGGCGATTTGGATGGGATCCGAGAACTGTTGGATTCAGGCGTTCACGTTAATTTCAAAGACATCGATGACCGTACCGCTCTCCACGTGGCAGCCTGTAATGGTCTCACCGACGTCGTTTCGCTCTTGCTTGATCGTGGCGCAGACCTCGATCCCAAGGACCGTTGGGGGAGCACTGTAACTACACTACTCCTTTTTCTCTTTCTATCTGTTTTTTAATAATCTAATGGTGTTTAATTAATTAATTAATTATTAATTAAACAGCCTCTTGCGGATGCGATATATTACAAAAAGCACGATGTGATTAAGCTGTTAGAGAAACGCGGTGCAAAGCCTTTGGTATGTGTTTTAAAATTTAATTGTGGTTGTTTTGGAAATTAGAGCTTTTGATTTTTTTTTTTTTTTTTTCTAATTACTGATTTGACTGTTTAGATGGCTCCAATGCACGTTAGAACCGCTCGTGAAGTCCCTGAATATGAAATTGATCCCAAAGAGCTTGATTTTACCAATAGTGTCGAAATCACCAAGGTACATTTTTTTCTCTACTATTTTTTTCATTTTAACTTGTTCATTGTGTCCAAGTTAATTATCTTGTATGAAAATTTGTGTCAGGGAACATTCCATTTAGCATCGTGGCGTGGCATACAGGTTGCTGTTAAAAAGCTTGAAGAGGAACTGATTCCTGATGAGGATAAAGTGTGGGTTACTCATGGATTACAAATTGGATTTCGCAATTCATTCTTTGATGCTCTTTTTAATTCGGTTGGTTTTTTTTTAACAGGAAGGCATTCAGGGATGAGCTTGCATTGCTTCAGAAGATACGGCATCCGAATGTAGTGCAATTTCTGGGTGCTGTGACTCAAAGTAGTCCAATGATGATTGTGACTGAATATCTGCCCAAGGTTTTTTATTTATTTTAATCCCTTGATTAATTGTGTTAGAAATCTTAGTGCTTGAAGTGATGTGTGCTTGTATGAGTTAAAGAGAAACAAGAGGAATCAGTTTTATGTCTCCTTAATGATAATCCTCATGTATAGGTTGTTGCTTGGAAAATGGTTGTAGAAGGTTAGCACTGTAGGGGTGAAACCCAATTATTATAAGAAAATACCATTTTAGTGAATTTCTTAATGTTCTATGCTAGGTTTGGCCAGTTTATTTTGTCAACACTACAAAATTTGATTTTGTTCTTCCTGGGTGTCATTTACTATATCGTATATCTCTTTTTTGTTATTATAATTCTGGAAATTAATTAGTAAGCAATATGTTATGCTACACTGTGGCAGAGTGTGCGGTCTTAGTACCGTGTGTGTGTGTGTGTAAATATATAAAAAATTGATGGGTAATGAAGGTTTAAATCATCATATGAAATCCTTTCATATAATTTATTTTGACTCTTTTGGTTCAGGGAGATCTTCGTGCATTCTTGAAGAAAAGAGGAGCATTAAAGCCAACGACAGCTGTGAGATTTGCTCTTGATATTGCAAGGTCTCTTACTTTTTTCTTATGCTCAGTAAAGAATGGCAACAATTGCTTGTTCTGGATTGTTAGTAATGATTACTTGAGTCATTTTTAATTTTGGAATTATAATTGGTAGTAAATATAATAAATTTGTGATCTTTGGAATATTCTATGAAGTGAATGACGATTTATCTTATTTACATTGTCACTCAAAATATCTCCTGATTGGTTATCAATTTTAGTTGCTTAAGTTGTTCTGAATATAATTAGTAAGAGTTGATGTTAAGTAAGTAGTAGCTCATGCTGGGCTGAAGAAAGCACGAAACAGATACCTGTCACAAAATTATACCTGTAATATGTAGAAAATAATCATAGATCATAAAAGATAAGATTAAGATGATGAAAAACTAAAAGAAAGAGAAGTTTTTAGAGAACTGAATGAAGGAAACAAAATAGCCAATAGATTAAGTGTTTTACTGAATTATTTGGAAAAAAGCAAAGGAAAATATTTATATTAATTTTTAGCAATATATGGCTTCTTATCAGTTGCATTTGCTTAGTGTTCAGAATTGACTACCAAATTTCTTATTTTTAGAGAGGGACTTAGATTTTGGCTCAAAATTCATTCTGGCATATGAGATATGGTCTCTGAAACTGGATAAATAAAAATTAATTTGTTAAAAAATTGCTTTTCAGATTTTGACACTCTATGTCTATGATATTCTCCATAGAAATTTTTGTTGAAGAATTTTTTAGCTTCGAGTTTTCATTTTAATTTCGTCTTTTTAAAAGAGATAAAATCATACTAATATTAAGTTTAGTGGTTTGATGATCAAAATGATTATTGCATAACATATCAACAAGCAAAGAAGAAATCAGTATGTACGAGTCACTGTTTGGTTGATAAACAACTAACCATAGATCAGTTCTAGTTTCTGCTGGTTTCTTGCTTCTTGGCATGTGAACAAGATAAACTAACATTTGTTGGATGGATATTTTCAGGGGAATGAGTTATTTGCATGAGAATAAGCCAGCACCAATAATTCACCGTGATCTTGAGCCTTCGTGAGTTTTCTTCTTCAGCTTAAACTCTCTTGATTTCACGTGTAAACACTTTCCAAAATTAGCATTATATTTGCAGTTGAAAACATACTCAAAGCCAATTGCCTGAAACTGCCAGCTTTTATTTTTATTTATTTTTTTATCGTTTATGTTTCTTACGAGTAAGATAACAGAAATATATTGCGGGATGATTCTGGGCACCTCAAAGTTGCAGACTTTGGCGTTAGCAAATTGCTGACAGTTAAAGAAGATAGGCCTATTACTTGTCAGGAGACTTCTTGTGAGTGATCTTTATTGTCATAATGATTTTTCTCGATGTGGTTGAGATCTTGCATGGCTATCATGTCTTCTTTGTGAAAATATAATTTTTCGAAAACGTGCAATCTTGATGAATTTTCTCTCATCATTGTAATGTGTTAAATTTGTAATTGACAGGCATGATGTCTTCTTTGTGAAAATATAATTTTTCCAATAACATGCACACTTTATGAATTTTCATTCAGCATTGATTTGTGTTAATTTGTAATTGACAGGCCGATACATTGCTCCCGAGGTTTTCAAAAACGAAGAATATGATACCAAAGTGGATGTATTCTCATTTGCTTTAATTATGCAAGAGGTAAGCATTTAGCTCATGCTATATTTCTAAACTCAAATATATCTTGAAGTGTTGGCTATTCCATGCTAGGACTTCACTTATTTCTAAATCAATGATTGTAGAAATTAATAAAGAAGATGAAAAATTTGGAGAGCATTAACAGCCAAATCTCTCTTTTGTTTTTTCCCTCCCCCTCCCTAATTTTAAACTTGTAATGGCATTCTTATCTTTTGTCATAATGCTTACATGATCTCAACTTATTATTATTATTATTTTTTTTTGTTCTTCTTTCTTATTTCTGGAGTATCTATCAGGGGAACTTACCCTTTACAGTTAAAATTTTCTAAATTCTTAGTTAGGAACTAAAAAGAAAAATTCTATGACTGAAGAGAAATAATGCCTGCCTTTCTATATGTTCAATCTTTGTTTTAATGATCTTTTTATGTGACTGGTGTTGTTTGCTTGGGCCCAAATGGAACTTCCACCCCCTTAAGTATGAGATGGTGGGTTACAGATCTTGGGTTTCAATCTTGCAGGGTGTAAGTTAAGTACCAACCAAAAGAAAAATATTTGCAACTGTTGATTCTGCAGTTTAGATAGAAATTATTGCATCTTACAGGGATTCCTTTGATTGCTTAACTCAGTGAACTTATTAGATGATCTTGGAAGAAAAGTTGTACAAGGTTCTAAAAGGAATTTGGGAAGTGTTGCTAGTCATCTCCATTCTCTATCATTCTGTTTGATACTGCAATTTTCCCCTTTACAACTTTGTTCGGTCATGTTACATATTCTTTCTTTTTTCCAAATTCATTTTTGTAATAATAAGTTAGAAGTTAATTATTGCATACTATATTTTCTTTTAATGGTAAGCATGGTCAGTTGAGACTTTATGCGGTCTTATCTTATGCTTTTTCGTCAAATTCGATTTGGTCATAACAGGCTTGACTAGTGATATTTGCAATATCCTGTACTTCAGATGATTGAAGGCTGTCCACCTTTTTCCGCCAAACATGAAAAAGAAGTTCCTAAAGTATATTGTGCAAAGGAGCGGCCGCCTTTTAGAGCTCCGACAAAGCTTTATGCTCATGGACTTAAAGAGTAAGTCCTATATTTTTCTCTGGTGTATTAATGTATTTCAGCTTTCATTATTTGTTAATGGAAATTGACATAAATTATTAGTTACTTTATTTCGTAACTTGTATAAAGCTTCTTGAGAAACCTAGACTGTGCATTTTGTGTCCTTTTCTTTCATCAATGAAAAATGTAGTTTAATCCAAAGTTCTGACTTGATAAAAAGCAGACACTTAGAGTGGCATTTTTTTTATGACATATAGTGATTTCAGTTGATGCTGTGTGGTTCCTTATTTATTATTGTTTTTTACTTAAATGAGGGCATGAAGTCTATATGTGTAACATTTGGAAAATAAAAAAAGTTAAATAATCTAAATTAGTTTTGTAAGGTTAGTGAGAAATGGGTTGGAAGCAAAGGATAGTGGTAACACAACATGGGTAGCAGTATGATGGGTGTCAGGTCATAGAAATATAGCTGATGATTTCTGCCTACAGGTTGATTGAGGAGTGCTGGAGTGAGAAGCCAGCTAAAAGACCAACTTTTCGACAAATAATAACAAAGCTGGAGTCCATACACAACAGTCTTAGTCATAAAAGGCGTTGGAAGGTCTCTCTCTCTCTCTCTCTCTCTCTCTCTCTCTCTCTGTGAGTGTGTGTAGGGTGGGGGTGGGTGCATTTGTGCGTGTAATAATAGTAGTTTTCATTACTTGATAGGTTCTATAACAAATATTTTTATATTATATTAAATGCAAATTATTTTATGATGCTCACTATTGGAGTGGCCTAAAGTTGCAAATGCAAAGCACTCTGTTGAATTTCCTGCTGTTAGACTGTTTATAATGGCTGGGTTCACAGTCCATGTTTAAGGTTCATATATGGCTAGGATCATCAAGTAGGCATTCTGGGTTGTGTCAAGCACTAGTGTTTGTGATTTTATTGATTGGCTCAAATTGCTGTATGTGAATTCTCATCCTGGGATCTCTTGTGCCCATGTATTCTCTTGAATTGTGGTTCCTTGTTTCATTTCTAAAGGTTTCCTTTCTCTTTGGCTCCCTGAAACATGTGCAGGTTAGACCATTGAGATGTTTTCAAAACCTGGAGGCCATGTTGAAGAAAGATCATCATTCCGATGGTAGCAGCCGAGGCGGTTCTTCTCGTTCTACTGCTGGCAAACGATGAATGACAGAGTTCTGATCTCTTTACCTTAAAATTTGAAGAAACTTTTTCCAGTTTGGTGGCAAAAGTATTGGTTTTTATTCAGTAGCATCATTTTCTTATCTGTGTAATCCCACGTATAGTAGTTGAATCTGATGTTCTCTCCCATTGAATTTGTGGGCAGAGAATCACACTTCATATTCCATGTATTGCTTTAAGGATAAAATCTGCTCATGTACATTATGTATTCAAATTACAGTCTTCTTTCTATTTTCTTGTGCAATTCCACGCACGTGAGGGACCTTTTTTTTTTCTCCTTTTTGGTAGGCACGTTTGAGGGACTGTACTGATGATTATCTTAATTACTTTACATTGATTCACTTAATGTTAATGGTTTATTTTGAAAAGAAGGGTTTGGATTTTTATTTTTAGTTTTGAAAAAACTTGATCCATCTTACAACCAGTATTTGGCAAAAGAAAAATATTATTATGGGTGTTGGAGACAAGCCTAGTAGTGAACATTCTCCTACTAACCCATACAAAACTTTGGTATAGGAATGATGGACATAAATCATAACTTAACAAACTCTCTCTCTGATCTTCTCCTATTAGCTAGAAAGTCTGTATAAGTATTGGCTTCATGGAATATATGGTGCGGTATGACCCGCCACGTATGGTTCAACAACTACCTCCAGTCATTTTACAAGAGTTAGTAGTTAGCATTTTAACCATGTCAGTGCCCCATAATCCAGGCTTTCTACCCTCAACCCTGCTTGTGTGCTCGTGGTGTTTCCAATGTGCATGCTGTAACTCCAAATCCCAAATTATCTATCTTGAGGCTGAGGTTCGGCTTTCCCAACTCATAACCTATGTATAAAATGGGCCAACACTATCATTATGGCCTTATTTATGATCGTGAGCGATATTGACTGTGTGCAATATTAGTGCATTCAAGCAGCTAGGACTGAAAACATAAGGCCTACTACAAGGTGGATCAGGCCGCCTTCTGGTGTATTTAAGCTGAATTGTGACGCTGCATTTTGGAATGGAGCTTCTTATCTTGCGATAGTAGTAAGGAACTACTTGGGCCATCTGTTTGCAGCCTCGATCCATAGAGCTCTTACCCCGGAACCCCTTTTAGCTGAAGCTGAAGCTCTTTTATGGGCCTTGAGAGAGAGTAGCAATTTCCTTGGGGCTAAGGCTAACTAGTATCTTGGTTGAAGGGGATACTTAACAAGACTTGTGCCAATGCAATCTCTTCAAATGGTGAAAGATGTGGATTGGAGAATTAAGGATATACTGGTCGATATTTGTAGCTTGTCTAAGTTTTTTGTTTCAATTTCCTTTTATTGCATCTTAGAGAAGCGAATGGAGCAACCCATGCGCTAGGGAGATGAGCTTTGCTCAATTCTTTTGTTGGTTGGGTTTAGGATTCCCTTCAGCCTCTTTTGTCTCGCTCCTGGAGGAGTATACCTCTTTTTTGTAGCTCATTTCTTTTTCTTTTTTTGTGAATAATATTTATGCACCCTTTTAGCAAATAAAAATGTTAAAACCATTGCAGTGAATTCGATTGCTTTATTGTCACTAAGTTGCTGCTTCAAATCTTCCCCCAGTCCCTGGATCAAACTTATCTACATTATGAACAATGTTTTACAATTTCTTTTTTTCCCTTTTTTGGAATCCAAACCACTTTCATGACCATGAGTACCGTAATTAATAACTCCAATAGACTCTCTACTTTCTCACCTACATACATGTTGAGGAAAACTTGGGTATTCTGCCCAAATTCTCCAAAAAGTATGAGGGTTTCCCTATAAAATATACTTGTGTGATTTTTAGAATTTCCAATTAAAAAAAAAAAAAAAAAACAAGGAAAAAAAATTGTATTTTCTCTATTTTTTTATTTTTTTCTCTATCCCATTTAAATATTTTTATTATTCTAAAATCAACCAAACCCATTAAAAATCAACTTCAATCAATCCTTCGGACTGCCACCCCTCTTCCAAAATCATCCAAAACTCATTCGGGCAACCCATCATCGATGGAGATCCCGGGTTACAATGACTCTCTTAGTGTAGAGAGTCACTGAACATTTAAGCATTTAGGATTTTAGAGAGGCTAAAGCTAAGATGCTGAAACACTTTCATTTATTTTTTTTGGCTAAAGGCTCTTTCCAATTTTGAGAAAGATGCATTTTGCTATTATGTTGGAGATGCAGTTCATACTACAGCGTGTCATAGTGTCATAGGTGCATAACCTTCTTTAAACTTCATGTCAACTTTATTTTATTTTAGTTCTTTGCTTTAAAAATATATATATTATTGTGTTTTATATTTTATTAAATAAATAAAAAGAGGTGGATGGATGAATTTATAAAGCTAGGTCTCAAGCTTGTTAGATAGAAGCAATACTCATTATTATTTGTCAGAATTAACCTCTGCATATCTAACTTGTTTCAGGGCGAATGATTAGGCTTGCCGTCAAAGAAATGGTCTAAAAGCAACTTTACCACACCCAACAACCCATCAACTTGAGCAATTATTTCTTTTATATTTCTTATTCTTGAGTACTAATTAAAAGAGTTTCAATTCGGTCTCTTTTTTTTTTTTTTTTTTTTTTAATAAATCTAAATTATAAAGAAAATTTCACAATGAGAAGTGTTAAATGGTAAATGGTAGATAATAAAATAATGTTAATGATTGATCTAGATAAAAACTAATAAAAAACTATTAATTTAATTATTATGAAAAATGTTGTGCCTATAATATTATTATTATTAGTTTTTGTCCATTACTTAAGGGTATCGAGAAGTCTTTAAACACCAAATTGACATTATCGTCTATCACTTGTCAATAAAAATACAAATAAAATCCTTTATAACGATAACTCTTTATAAAATATTTAAAGATAAATTAATTTGGCAAAATCTATACGAGTACAAAATGTTTGACGAATATTCTTGACTTAAATTGTGGACAAAGTTTACGTAGTGTACCTATGGGCTATGTCCTCCTCTAAAGTTAGTACTTTTAAAATATGTGCTCAGATATTTGGTGGAAATGGATGCTAAGAAAATTAAACTTTGTCACTAATCTTCATACTCTCAACAAACCAAATTAAATAATCCAGAGCATTGTGCTTGAATGAATGACTATTCTCCAAACTTTCCATATCACTTCGCAAATAAATAAAATTACAATGTTGCTAAGAGAGGTCGTCACTAGCTTGAAGCCTTTGTAATTCATTAAAATCCTCTTATGAATGTAGTTTTTAGTCTAGCTTTGGGTAATTTTGATGCACTGGCTAACTTAGTACATTATAATTGTTTGTTTGTTTGCTTTTTTACAATGAAAAGGGTAATGGGTGACTAATCCGTGGAATTGATGAACATTCAAATTAGCAAGAATACTGATGAACTGTTAGGGTAATTGGAGGAAAAATAATTCGGGAGTAATTAAATCAAAACTAGAGGTTAAGGAATTAACTAAGTCATACTCATTCTTAGTTCGGACATAACCGAGCTGCATCTTCTGTTCGGGCATAAACCAAACTGCATCTTCTGTTCGGACATAACTAGGCTGCATGTCGTGAATCTAGTTGGATATAAAATTTCTGTTCGGTACTAGTTGATTGAATTTCAGTCCGACCAACCCGAAACGAACTAAGATCATATTAAAACCCAGCATTAATTGCCCAAAATATCTGGGCAGAGATCATTAAATATGCCGCCTGAGCTAACTCCCAAATGGCAGACCTTGAACTGACTTCTGCTTTAACATCCATAAATGCATAAAATATCTGATTAAAGAAGTGTTGAGCACGTCTTATGCTCTAATCCAAAATTGGCAATAATAAGTAATGATGGCAATAACCCAAAAAAGGTGGCAGAACCCACGTTCGGGGAAGAGTTATACTTAATCAGAAAGCTTAAATATCTCTGACCTCTGACAAAATAAAGATTATTGGGAAAGAGGATTGATAAATATCATGAAATATCTTCAGCTAGAGGCAGGTATAAATAGAAGGAGGGTCAATATTTTGAAGGTACGTGTTCTCATGCTCTGAATTAAGATAACTCTGCTTATTCTGCTCCTTAATCATCTACTATTCAAAAACTGACAAAAGCGTCGGAGAGCAAAAGGCTAACCCCCATTGGGTTGACCAAGGTGCTGACGATTTGTTCTTGCTATGTTGTTATTTTACATTACAGGATACAGAAAAATTTGATCGGACGAACCTTAAAAGTATTCGGATTTGATCTTCTGGTCAGCTCTTTCATTTGTCATAATTTAAGTTTCTCCAGTAATCATATGGAAATATATATATTATTAGAACTTAGAACCATGTTTTAATGACTCGGCCACAACCTAAAGAGAAAAAAGAAAAAAGAAAAAATCTTTTCATGAGGCAAGAAGCCAACAATATATAGTGAACAGTGAACATTGGCTTTGGTCAGCCATCTTTTTCCCGGGAAGTGATAGTACATAGTATGAACTTGACTTGAAACTGACTGATGTGGCCTGACATGACCCATTTGGATTTGTAACTAGGTTGGAAGCAAGGTTATTAAAATCCCGATTCGAATCTTAAAATCTTACGATTTTACGATTCAACATTATGAAAACGATTCGAATCTTAACTGAATCTTAAAGGTGATAGAATCTTAATAGAATCTCGATTTGAATCTTAGAATCTTTAGAATCCCGATTTGCTTCCGATTCTATACGATTCTACTGCACAAGGTTTATTCGGATTTTTTGGAATGAAAATTTAGCTTGTATTGGGCTGAAAAAAATACTAGTTTTAGTATGTTAATGTTAGTACTTAGTAGCCCAGCCCATAGCCCGCCCATTTAATAAAAATAAAGAAATTCAAATTTAGTGATTAAACTGATTTATAAAGAAATATAATCTTAATGATGAACTTGAAAATGAAGTAAAAGATTTTGATGATCTCCATGGATGATTTAGATGGAAGTAACAATTTATGTGAAGGTCTCCCATTAAGGACAACATTCATCAAATCAATGATGATCTTGGTTTTTAGATCTTGGTTATTCACATTGAACAATAAGTAATGTGTTACGTTTTTTTTTTTTTGATTTATGTAGTGTTATTATTTGGAACATTATGTATGTTTGTGGTTATGTGGTATTAAAACTTGGAACTTGAAAGTTTGAAGTTTGAAATTTGTCATTTGGTATTTAGTAGTTGATGACTTATTGCATTTTATAAATTTTATGTCAAAACTTATTTATTTTTCAATGATTCTTTAACCTATGTTATGAATTATAATTATTTATATATTTTTTATTTACGGAAAGTAGAATCTTACGATTCACGATTCGATTCTACGATTCGATTCGCGAAACCCTCCCAACGATTCAAGGTAGAATCCCGATTTTAATAACCTTGGTTGAAAGACATTAGGGACCAGGTCCTTAATTATATGTAGCAAACTACATAAAAAAATACTAGTCAAAATTTACAAATTAATTAATGATATTATAAGATGAGCTTCACAAGTTCACAACATATACTTCCCCTTTCGTTTTTTTTTTTTTCATTAAATATGTAACTAAGAATAAAAGAATTGATTAAACCTATGGTCTCCCCTATATGGTAGCTCACTTAATTTTGACACTATGAATTGGACCCTATGAACTTCGCCAAATATGTTTGGGATAGCAATGGAGTCTCATCCAGTTAAATGGAGACTTGTATCAATTAAATTAGGCTATTGGTCTTGCATATTTATCCTTTCAAAATCAATTGTTAATATATATATTTGTAAAACTTAAATATAGTTTCTTAGGTTAGATACATTAGGTTTTTCAATTGAATTCAAATACATGATTGCATTAACTAATTAAACATAAATAATGTTACTTTTCAAATATAAATTCAATGTTTTGTTCAACCAGGAACTTGTTTGACCTAAGGAACGGTTTAAATTTTACCTTATATATTTTGTTTTGTTTTGTTTTGTTTTTGTTACTATCTATAAAAAAATTTAATTGAAGCCAAAAGTTGTCACTCAACTGGTTGATAATTTTGGTGTCTTTCGAAAAAGACATCCGAAATTCAAATCCTCACTTCTTCAACTATTGAATTATAAAAAATAATATAAAATAATAATTTTATTGAAGAATCAAAATCTAAAAATTATTAAATTTTCCCAACATCTAATTTTCCCCCAACAATTCAGAAAATTTTGGATTTTGATGCAGCTAGAATGTTGCTGGAACTGAGTTAAGATCCATTCTCACTTTGCATATAATGATCTAGTTTTATGGTCACAATTTTAGCTTATGCAAAGCATAATATATCAGTTTGTGGTTGTTAATCCTAAAGATAATTTTGTAAGACGAAATCTGTTGGTGTTGGGCGGATTAGGAACACATAATCAACAGCTCATTTTGGCAAAGTTGTGCACAACTGCACATACCTAATCCTTAATAGACTATTTGTTCGAATTCTCTTAGTTTCACTTTTTAGGCAAAACAATTAAGTTGGTATTTAGCCTAGTGTGTCTCAAACTCATTTCATTATAATTTGTCTTTTCTCTAGATAAACATAAACCTAACTCAAATCCATGTTTCATTTCTCACTTGAATAGGGTGTCCTTGATATTGTCCTAAGGTGTTTAGAATATTGAACCTCCATTTCAGGTGATAGCATGCACCTTCTCATTCATTAGACTAACAACTTAATTTCTACCATTAAACATAAAATCTCTTTCCCCCAAAACCCATTTATCAAAAAAAGAAAAGAAAAAAGAACAGCTTCTAATACTCTTTTCCCAAAAAATAAAAAGCCTACAATTTTGAAATACCAAACAAAAAAACATCCCACTATATGACTTCTACGTTTCATTGCTTTGATCATGATAACCTCTGTAACTCGTGGGCCAACTTTTGAACTAGAAGGTTCTATAAGGAGGAAGCACTTATTAGCTCGCAATTACTTTGGAACAAAGTGTTTCATGAAATAGGAAATTGAAATCATAATTACACTTTTCATCCAAAAAGAAAATAACCATAATAATTGGTTCTTTTTTACAAAAATTGAAAGTTACACTTATGATGTGTCTCCTTGATTGCGACAGGTTATTGTCTTGGAGTCTTTATCTTGCCAAGTCCTAATAAAGTTGGAGATTTTTATTGTATATACTAGTCTAGTTGGTGATGACCCAAAGCCAAATACCCGAATTGATGAATATCTAATACACTAAAAATGATCACTTATTTCTCCTTATATATTCCTACGACACTACAACATTGGGAATATTTGCAAGTAATTAGTATACCCAAATGTCATATGCAAGATAAATGATCTTTAGTATCCTGTCACGATGCTTCAATTTAGTGTCTGAAATTTGATTTATATCTCAAAATTCAACTAGATGTGATGGCTCTCAATGAGAAGTTTTAGTTTATAAGTAGGCAGTTTTATAATATAATCTCTGGCCAGATATTCCATACTTATTGAAATATATCCACGAGAAAATTCTAAGAAGCTTCTTAATGGTGTTACATTTCATTATGGACTTATGGGGCACCTAAAATTTGTTTAGGTGCAATTTATGAAAAAAAGAGGGACAAATTTTCTTCCCTGGCTAACTAATATAAGTCCAATAAAATATAAAGTCTTTTCCTTTATTTATTTTTTAACAATTCAATAGTTTTTTTTTTATTGAACAATTCGATAGTTGGTGGAGAAGAGATTTGAATTATCCTCATAAAAGAGATCAATCAATGCCAGTTGAACTATACGAATGTTGAAAAACCGAAGGTAAAGGCAAGAATAGATATCGAGATCACTGCATAAGATCAAAATTGATTTGCAACAATAATGATCTGAATTTCTTTATGGATTACTCTAGTTCAAACCTATCTTGTCGCTTCTTCAACAAGAATTCACTTCAAAAATTTGTGGCCACTAAATTATGTTTGGTTGAATTATGTGGATTCTACATTAATTTATTCCTATGATTCAAAAACAAAATATTTTTTTTAGTAAACTTATCATGTTGAGACAGCAGTAGCTTTGATACTAAATTATGTTTTGGTCAAATTATGTGGATTCTACGTTGAAGGCCGCGTCGAGAAGAAAGTTCCACAAAAAAAGATTTTACAGAGATTATAAAAATAACTCATAGGAATCCAAGTGAGAACTAGATCACATGTGGCATGGTGCATGGAACACCACAACATTTTTTTTTTTTACAAAAATTTAAAAGTATAAGGTTTAAAATTAAACATTTTAAAGAATATAAAACTATTTTGAAAGATGAAAGAAATGTTAATGACTAAAATAAAACATTTAAAATGATATATATAATCATTTTGAAACACGTTGAGAACTAAATACGTAATTAAACAAAAATAAATAAAAATTCAATCAAGTATCATCATCATATATTATTTTCATCAGTCCTCTAATCAAAAGAAATACAAAAACTTTCTGATTATGAATATTTCAAAAATAACACGAATAAGCTATTTAATTGACATGAGTCCTGAATAAAGAAATGACATTTCAGTTCCCTATCTCCTAAAGCTATAGAAGTTTATTTTCCCATTATAGAGAGTTTGATATGTGTGCAATGTAGTCTACTGCCTGGCTATTTTCCTTTTAGGCTTCGGCCATGGACAGCAAAAAGTAAAGACCTCCTCCATCTATGATAAATCTGAAAATTTTGTCAGTAAGTAGGAGAGTCCATAACCTGAACTGATCAAGAATCACATTATTCCTTCTCATACAAAAGAAAAAGAAAAAAGAATTACAGTTTTTTTTTTCTTTAATAACCAATAAAATAGTGACAAGTTTGTATCTAGGCTAAAATAGAAAATCTAAGGTGAGCCACCAGGGGAAAAAAATGTAGGCTGCTTTAGAAATTTAATTTCTTGACATTGAGATTGAGATTGAGATTGTTTTAAAAACTGCCAAATATTATCTGCATCTTCCAAAATCATACTTACATAACTTGCATGCATAACCTTAAAATTTTCTTTTTTGACAAGTAACAAATAAGAATATACCAAACAAGGAAGGAAAAAGATAAAAGAAGTTAATACCTAAAACTACAAAGACCTAAACAAATTGAAAAAGGAGAAAGAAGTAAACCCCATATCATTCTCATCCAAGTAAAAAATAATGGTTTTAGATTAGAGGATAATTGTCGAGAGCCTTATAGTTCGATTGGTACGGTTTCATTTCCTTTATGTGGAGAAACAAAGTTCAAATCTTGTTTTCTTATTTTTATAATTATCGAATTATAAAAATAATTATACCTCATTTACTTTCCAACAAAAGTCCTTAACATTTATCTCCTTTCAAATACTCTTGATTTAGGCATAAGGGATGGGATATAGTAATAGTACCCACGTTGTTTTTAGTCACGATGGTAAGTGGGATTTCAATATTTCACAAAAGGTGCAAATATGAACGTATCAATATCAAAATTTCCCCTTTTGTTGTAATAAGAGCGTTCTCCCTCCCTCTGTTTTCAAGGCTTGGTTGAGAGATGTTTCGTTCTTGTTTTGATTAATAAAGTTTTCATTTAGAAAAAAACAAAGAAGAAGCAACACTCAAGATATGTTACGTGGCTTAGAGTTAGTGATGGGGCACGATATCATACAACGTTGTACAATATTTTTTTTTTCTTCAGTCATACCAAATAACAGCGGTAGATAGTAGACATTGGTCTAATTGAGAATATATATCAATTCAAAATTGGAGATATTGATCGAGTCCAAGACAACCGCATAGTATTTGATAGTCGATAATTGAAACGATTTTTCTAAGTAGGTGAGGCTTATTAATTAAAAATTTTTTGTTGTCACAGTCTAAATATATACTTGCCTGTAAATTAACCTAAAATAAAATAGGTTAAATTACAATGAGACTGTGGCCACAATGGAAAGAGAGGAAGAACAACATAAAAGAGAAAAGAAGGGGAATGGTGGAGGTGGCGGCTCAGCGGGAAACAGGGGGCACTGGCCATCACCTACCACAATCTCCCTCACACTAAGGTGAGAGTGGTCCATGCAACCCCAGGAGGGAATATAGAAGTTTGACAAAGGAGGAAGAGTGGGGGACGGCAGCTAGGGTTTTTGTGTGTGTGAGTTTGAGTGTAAGCTCAATAGAAAGTCTTAAACTATGAAGCATGGGTATGTTTTTGGGTACGGATACAGTACGGCGGTACTCCAATTCCTAAAAAAATAGGGTACTGGTACGGTAGGGTATTTTTTATTATATATTTTTATATATTATTATGCATATATTTTTAAATATATGTGAACTTAAAAACAAATATGGATAATAAGATACATCCATTGCCATTGAATTGTCTTTATATTACAAACTAACATTCAAAAGAGTAAATGAAATAAGTGTTCAATATTGAAACCAAAATAAAATAAAATTTTAGTGTTCAAGAAAATACCACAATCAGATCCACAATGAGGGAAGTCCTTGGGTCACTGGCTCGCCGCAAGTCCTTAGATTCACAATCGCCCCTTCTGTTCTGTCGCCCATCGCCGATAGAGTGAGGAAGTGAGAGAGAGAGAGAACTAAGTGCATCGGCAGTGGAGTGAGGAAGTGAGAGACAGAGAGAATCGAGAAATCAAGTGAGGAAGTGATGAGCATAGAAGAGAGAGAATCGGGTTAGAGAGAATCGAGTGGCTGAGAATCAAGTGGAGAAGAGAAATAGGTTTGAGTTTAACCCTAAAACGACGCCGTTTGGCTTAGTTTTAGTCTCACCCATACCCAACCCGTACCGGACCCGACCTGACCCGTATCAAACCTGTATCGGAATTTTTTTTTTGGGAAAAACGGGTACGCCAGGGGTACGCATGCAGTGGTACCCCGGTAGCGGGACGGATACGGCGGCCTTTTTACCGTACCGATGCTTCCTTGGTCTTAAAATATAAAGGTTGAATGTTGATTTAGCCTAAAATTAAATCGAAAACAAAATTTTCACATCTACCTCTATAGGTGGACCACAATGAGGAGGCCCCAAGTAGATATAAGGCCAATTAGACACCCTATATATGGAAAGGTTTCAGAGTTACTGTTTTAAGGTGTGAATCCCAAAGGACTATATTCATTGTACATACACTTCATATAACTCCCTTTTCTTTCAATTATAATTTTATAAAAGTGAGGCATTTATACTTTTATGTCATTTGAAAGAAACGCACAAAATTCTTGAGTAACTTTAACTCAAATCCCATTAGTCTCGATTTATTTAAAAAAAAAAAAAAACTTGGCACTAGTTAGGAAACTTTACAGAAAGTATAACTAGTGGGTATATGATGAGTCGATCAGAAAGCAAAGCTTTTCATGAAGTATTGGTCTAACTCGAGTTAAAGCTAAAGTAACCTCACTTTAAAGGCTCTCTCCATTCTTAGTAGCATTGAGTCCCTCTAGCTAAACTCCAATTTTTGTTATTGCCACTTACTGAACCAAACTCACATGCTTCTTGGGAAATCATCGTGGCCTTTATGGCATTGAGCCTAGCTAGTCAGCTAGGAATAAAGCACGTGTAGCTCAAGTGTGTGCTTAATGGATTTGGATTAGAATGTCAAATATAAACAAGAAAACAATAGGGCCAAAATGAAGTGGAAAAATATGCCTTTAATAGGAATTGGAACTTGGAAGTATCTTCCACTTGCCCTTGTAGGTTATTTAAAATTGGTTGAGGCAACGAATCAAAAAGAGAGGTAAATAATAATAAGGATAGGGAAATGTCACCTGATAAACTAGTTCATGAGTGTTTTTCTACCTAACCTCAAATTCTCGAGGTTAGTTTGGACAGAAGTGTGCCTTGGATTTTAGGAAAGGATCAAGGATGTACATAATATCCTTATTTATTGTGGAGCTACCAAAGTCTTGCTCAAAGACACTACCAAATGGGTTGTCAAATGAGCTTCATGTGCCTTGTATACAATTATACAAATTCTAATAATAACAGCCTTATATAATGAAAAATTGCGGCATTTATGTTTTTGTATAATAGATAATCTTAGAAATAATGGAATGATGATTACAATTTACAATATTGGAGCTCTCTAATTAAACTAACCTTAATTAGTCAAAGGTCTCTTAACGTAATGGCACCTTCAACTTTGGTGAACTTGGTTCCGATTCATCGGCTCCCCTATGGGGTGAGCTTGACTTTCCTTTAAAAAATAAAATAAACGCAGCCTTAGATCCAAAATCCTTACCAACTTAATTCATGATATTTGTTTCTTGACTTTCAAAAAAAGCAATTATTGTTTCCACTAATTTCCTGAAAAGATTTTTTTTAAGCCAAAATTTAGTTAAATTCACTGCAAACTCCCTTGCATAGTTGCATCATATATACTCACTATCTATTATATTAAAAAAATATAAAATGTCTAGTATATAATCCCATCGAGCGAGACACTGTAGCTCAACATCTCCTTTTTTCTTGCGTTTTCTATGCACAAAAGTTGATCTCTCTCTCTCTCTCTCTCTCTCTCTCACACACACACACCTTGACGCTTTTAGCAATCACTTTGTAAATTCACCTTCCATGAAGTCATACCTTTTGAGTTTCAACATTGACTATCACTGAGCTTCTCTCATTCATCATTGCTCGTTCTAAGTTCCTTATTGTTGTCCACAACTCAATCTTGTTGCCATTCCTCCTAGATTTGTATTATATTGTGATTGAGTGTTAATTCTAGTGATTGAATTGCATTTGTATTGTATCAGGTTTGATGATTTTTTCTTCTTACTCTAGTTTCATGGATCTAATTGTTTTTTTCCATTTTGGGAAATTAATGTTAAAAATTAATCACTTGTCCGAAATCCAACTTACCACCCGAATCTAGGGTGAGATCGATTTCAACCATTCAAGCAGTTGGCAATAGGTCCAAATAAGATCACTGACCCGACATGGTTGGGTTGAGTAACGGGTTAGCCCTAAAGCCAATCCGACTCGACCCCTTGCTATAACCACATCCAAACTCGTTATAATATCTTTAGCCCCTATTTTATCTTAGCATACTTAATTTTATCTTAGCATGCTAATTAAGTAGCCAGCTAAGTGTACGAAAACTAGTAGTTACTTGGTTTTGCACAAGAAAAGAATAATAACTTGAAGGCGGTGATTGCGACCTCCTATTATGCAGTTATGGGATTAGGTTTTGCATTGAAGATAGTTGCACCTTTCAGCATCATTGGATGTCCAACAAAATATTATGTGGTCTTGTGGTCCCGTTTGACGAGAATATTACTTTTCATGAGACTGACATATACCTGCCTTTGGTTATTGGCAATTTTAATGTGCATAGCGCAACATACTCTGTAAAATAATCCATTACGATATTTTTCATACATAGAACTTGGAACAAAGGAGATATCTAGCTAGCAGTAATTAAATTATATTAGAATTTGAAATTATTTTCCCTTTTGAGCAAAACAAATCAAACCACTTCTTTTCTGAATTTTCATTAGATTTGGATGACTCTTGAGTCTTGAGTCTTGTGAAACACAATAGAATGGAACCTAATTAAGGTGCAATTCTTAAGTCCAATCAACCCAATTTAGTCACTGTTTACATCCAAAATAATGTACTCATAGTATGCACTGTACCGTAAGATCAGAGACATGGTTTCCTGTTTTCTAATTCAAGTTTTATTTTTATTTATTATTTTATGTGTCAATAATAGTTTTACATTAAGAAATGCATTGACAAGAAAGGCTTTAGGTATTTTGACTATTTTCCTCTCGTACTGATTATCATCTATCTTTTTTATATTGCTTTTGCAAATTTTCTTTATAACGAAAATTATACTCAATAATGAAAAATCAAATAGTGGGTTTTAGCATTTAAAAAATATGTGTGCTGAAGTAAGAGCAATATGGTACTAGTTGCCCTCAAAAGTGGTCCTCATGGTAGATATGGGAGAGATTTTCTTGTTGCAAACCATAAAGAGTTTTGACCTCTAGGCTCTAGGGACGTGATAAATACCAAGGCGCTCCTACTTTAGAAGTACGCAAATTTAGACTTGAAGCCATGAGTATAAGGTGCATTGGAGGTTTTGGAAAAGCTTAAGCACTTAACTACAAAGGAAGAAACAATTAATATATGAAAATTGCATATCCATTAGCTGGAAATTTAAGAAAGATATTGATTAAATGATGTCATAGTTGTACCAAACTAAGCACATTGGATCATGCATATAATTTTTTTTTTTTTTTTTCTCAAAGAATATGAGGCATATGTATGTTTATATTAGTAATAAGTGGTAAGTATGAGAAGAGCAATATTAGGTACACTCTTTTTTTTTTTTTTCACAACTGAACAAAAAAATATAATTGGACTAACATGATAATATCATTTTCATATGAATATCCCATGAATCATTGGCACTATTTTATTATGCCCATATTACAACATCTAATTAAACATGTTAATGTAATAATAGTGAGAAACTTATACGAGAATACCTGTAAATAAAAAGCAAGAGTACGGAAATTGTCACAAGATTCCAATATTAAGGTAATTAGGTAAAGGTGATGTGATTGGGTTGAGACCCAGTGACCCACACCAAGATTTGATCCCATCTTATATATCGGGTCCACAACAGATAATATGGCATGGCATAGCTTTAATAATATTGTTCGTACTTTTTCTCATTAAGATTTACTATTAAACTTCCCTCACTTTCTAGAGAATTTGAATTGATTTTCTATGGCTGACGAGAATGCGTGCAGAAGAGGTTTTAACCAAAAATTCCAATCAAATACTTAGTCAAAAGAATGGATGGGAAGAATATCAAATTTTACGAGCACATAGCCTATGAAGCCAAGGTTCTATCGATTTTGTTGACAGCAATGCATCAAGATATAATGACTTTGTAGGGTTTGAAAATTTTGATTTGATTGAATCAAATTATTGAAATACTTGAAGTATCTCTTCATTTGGAATAGAAAATTTCTATATCTAGATGAGAACTCGGAGATAAGTTTCCTTCAAAAGGTGGGGTTTGCTTTATGACAAAATTTGAAGCTAAATTATCATTGTCGGAATATCATCATCATCATCATTTTATATATGATATATCAGGTCTTTATCATCTTATTTTTCTTTACGGGTTTTCTAATAAATTTATTGTACTTTTATAGGAGTATATTAATAATTAGTATTAATTTAAGAATATTTTTAACTGCTAATTAAGTTTTATGGAAAATTAAAAAATAAATAAAATAGAAAACCCATAATTTTATCCTTGTGATAAATTCAACTATATACTTTCATTATTGTCTCAAACAAAACTTCACCAATGATCTCAAGTGTTTCATAATTTTTAAATGCTTGGCACAACAATAATCGAAAGTGTGGGGTTTGAAGTGGCATAAGGATAAAATTATAGGGGTTGTCTCCCCTTAAGTTTTATGGAGCCTATAAATTAGCCTCCAAGCCTCTAAATTAAATTAGAAAATTTAACATTCACTAATAAAATTAGTGTGAATGTTTTATTTATTATTTTTTTTTATTCAAGGTTTTGTATTTAAAACTGTAAATAGAACGAAATCTAGTCATTCCACGATTTTTGTTCTACATCATTACTGAAGAGACGTGGTGGTCATATAAATCTAAGATAGGTGCATGATATATTAGTCAGTCAAGATTTATCAACCATCCATTTTATTTTGCGCTTATCAAAAAAAAAAAAAAAAAAAATCCATTTTCTTTTGCAAGTAACCTTATGGCCTAATTGCATTTGTCCCCTTCTTTGTGGGGTTTAATCCTGGGAATCAAATCCCTTTATTTGCACCTAGAAAAACAATACTATCCACTCTTATTTAAACACAAATAAAATTAAGAAGCAAACAACCCATTAACGCCTTGGATGGTTTAACAATTTGGCCATTTGTACTAACAAGGAAACATGGATCATGTTTCCCAATGTCTATAGGGAACATTACACATTTCCTTGCTATAGAACGACTTGTCATGGGCCTCATGGCAATGTTTAACATGTATAATGCCAAAGTGATGGGAATAGACAAGTGACATGTCCTCCACAACAAATGACGTCGCACAAATTAATTACAAATAGAATACAGGTGGGCACTAACTCATCGCTAGGTCGGATCATATCAAATGAAATGGGGGAGAGAAGAGCAAAGTCTAGACATAGGCAAGTAATGTGAGTTGGTAAAGTTAATAATTCTCACATGAACAAAGCAAGAGCTCCAATTCCCAAAGTAAACATAAAAAGCTGAAGAACTTTAAGAAAGAAAAATCAGAAAAAATAATTTGGAAAACAAGTGGGCTTCGCATTTAGTCATGGGGGATACCACCCTACCAGCTAGAAACAAATTGATGTCTAGAATGGCAATGGCTTCTTCTATTGTTACCATAAATGAGTTCAAATTGTAAGGATAGAGGGTTGGATTTCACATGGCCGTCGTCTTCACTTCTGTCACAACCATAGTGCATGTCATACTCAAAGTGATTAAATTGTAGTTTAAAATAATAATGTAAAGAAGTACTGAAGAAAAAAGAGGGGGCAAAAAGAGAGAGGGTAGAGTGGGATGGGGCCATGAGGTGGCTGGCGTTTTGCAATAAAGCTTGAAGAGATAATAGTCTTTGATATTAAGAAAGTAGCAAAAATATATTGCACACTCTCTTAGTATGCATGCACTATCAATTTAGTCTTTCAACTATCAAAATTTATAATTTATATCATTGAGTATGACAAAGTGTACATTTATCATTCCGTTCATTGTTAAACTACTTAAAACCGCGTCTTTTTTCTTCTTCTTTTTTTAAGTATAACAGAAAAAACATTTTTAAATTAAAAAATATATACAAAAGAATCCAAAACTAATGTGATCAATTAGCAAGTCAGTTTAGTTAAAAAAAAAAAATTGAGTGTTTGGTCAAAGTGTCAGGTGGAAGAAATTTCACCTAACCAACCCGACTCAACCGAGCATAATATGTACGCATCATTTTATGCTTATATGGTTGCTTTTGATTGGTGAAAATTACAACTTTATCATGCCACTTAGACACCCTTATCGTTCTCTCAATTAATTAAACCCTTAATTCTTCAAAAGTTTAAGATTGTTTCTTAGACTCTCTTAAGTCTTTCTCATAACCTTTTTATTATAAGATCTTACCTATAGTTCATTGGAATTCAAATGTCTTAATCTTACTGTTCATCTGAAAGTGGAGTGGAGATGGTTTCATCCAATTAGTTGGTTGGTAGTAAATGGAAGAGTTCTTCTCCACCCAAAATGATTAGGTCAAGTGGCGGTTTGATCCCCATGCGGAGCTTGATCAAATTGTGAGTGAGCACTCCTACCAATTATATGATGGAGAAGCAATTTTAGTGTTAAGGGAGGTTTGAGAATGATTTTAGGATATGAAGATTATAGCCCCTTCCTAACCCTTTAAGGGAGCCAAGATCATCGACTCTTGCGAGTTGCGACACGATCACTATCTATACCACTAAGTGTGGTGGTGGCATGTAGAGATAGGCAACAATGATGTGACTCGATTGTATCTGTGACAACTTATGCCAGTTTTGATGCTGTTGGGATTTGATGGTGGCGATTTGGGAGTTTTCAAGTGGTTGAGTTGGCTTAACGGGTTTTAGCTAGATTGAGTGACATTGATATTGTTGTCATACTCAATTCTGTAAGTTAGAAGTTCAATGGTCGAGAGACCAAATTGATCACACACCCCTGCACTAAGAGGGTGTAGAAAGTATTTTTGCCAAACAAATTCTAACAACAATATGATTAAAAGCATATTTACAAGTACTAACTCAATTATTATTAAAAGTGGTTTATAAGGTTTGGCTTAAGCTCGGGTTATCATTCTCATCGAGGCCTAACTTTGAATCTTAGTGGGCGAGTTTGTAAAATTTCTTTTGGATGTAAGAAGTTATTGAAACACACTTAAGAAAAGAAGATAATTTTCGAATTATAATTAGTTACAAATCATGTCTTAGAAAATGAGATCATTGGTTAATATAATTTTACTCCCTTCTTTTCCTTGTAAAGCCAAGCTCATACATTCAAACAAAAGGGGGGTGTAAATTGTACTTTTGGTCCTGAGTACCGGGCAAGTGTGATTTTGGTCCTGAAAAATGGCAATTAAAGTACTACATCAGATCAATTAAAGCCACCTTAGCATGCCATGTAAGCAAAAAATGAACCAAAGATCTAAATGATTACCTTTTTAATATTTGAGAGACAAAAATTGAATTTTTTAAATTTGAGTTGCCAAAATCAAACTTTCCCATGTCTTGGGCAACCAAAATTATAGTTTATCGAAAACAAAATATAAGAAATTGTAGACCCCACTTATACCACACATCACCTAAATGTGGATATGAATACCAACATATTGTAGGTTTTGATATTCCTAATTTTTTAATGGTATGTAAGGGTAGTTATAATATCATACAAAAAAATATGATTAAATGGAAAGAAGAGGATATTTTATTTGCTCATGCTCTTCTCTCTTTTTAAAGTACAAATAAGTGAAAACTATAATAAAAAAGACAATGGGAGAACCCATTAGTTTGCTCATATTTTCCACTCAATTTTATAAAGAAATTTCAAATATGCAACTTAGCCTAACGTCTCAATCAGATGTCCCTTTCATCTCTCTCCACCTCTCCCTTCTCCTAATGGCATCCATCATTCACATGAAAGACACTTAAAAAAAAAAAAAAAGAAAAAAAAAAAGGGAGAAAATAAAAAAAAAAAGTCAGAGAGAATGCTTAAGAGTGATTCCCATCTTTAACCTTCACTTTTTACTTCAAATCCAATACTTAACCTAAAAATAAAAAGAGTCCCCCCTCTCTCCACTCCAAAAAGAAAGAAGAAAGAAAACACATAAAATACTTGAGAAAGTAGGAGATTTTTGTAAATTAGTTATAATGAATGAGAGTTCGTTTTCTACTTTATAAATAACCATCTCTTAGGCCAGCTTGCTTCCATTTTCTGCATCTCTTCCTATCCAGATTTGTGCAAAAGAAGAGAGAGAACTTAAGCTAAAAAACTCTGCTTCTGTCCTTTATTACCGTCCACTCCCTTTGTTTCATCAACAGGTTAGTCAGCAAAATGCTCAAACATAATCTCAAAACCCTTTTTCAACTGCTTCAACTCTTTTGTGTTAAGCCCTTTTCACTTCAAACCCAGATTCAGCAAATAACACATTTTAATTTATTACCAAGAATGAATGAAAAAAGGAAATGAAAATTTGTAGCTCATCACAACATGTTGGAGTAGGAGGAGCTATTCTAATTAAGCTTCCAAGTTTACAACTTTTCATTTCTTAATTTTCTTTTCCTTCAACTTGATGCCAATCAAATAGAGAGAAATTGTTCTTTGCATAATAAGTACTTTTTGTAAATGAATTATTGATATTTTTTGCTTGATTCAGCTAGCAACCATGGCGTTTCCAAACCAATCCATGTCACTCTCTCCCCAGAGAAAAATGGGCAGGGGAAAGAATTGAAATTAAACGGATCGAAAACACAACTAATCGACAAGGTAACCTTCTGTAAGAGGCGCAACGGCTTGCTCAAAAAGGCCTATGAGTTGTCTGTTCTCTGTGATGCAGAGGTGGCTTTAATCGTCTTCTCTAGCCGTGGCCGCCTTTACGAGTATGCTAACAACAGGTATAGCTTTGTTCTTGTTCATCTTAATGTTTTGAAGACTTTTAGCCTTATAATTGCTTGTTCTTGTCAATCTTATTTTTTCAATATTTTTAAGCTCTCAACTTCTTTACCTTCTCTTTCAAGGGCATTTTTTTAATGTTAAAATTTTGTTCTTTTTGTTTAATTGTTGAAAGTTTGAAATATTAATTGGTGTTTTCTAGTGAAGATTTAAAATTTTCCCTTTGCAATAGATTTAAAGCAGAACATAATCATTTTTATGTTGCAGTTAAGATTGAGTTCTCTCTCTTTCTCTCTCTCTCTCTCTCTAAATAAGATTCACTTTTCTTTCTTTCTTCTGTTTTGTTTTTTTCCCTCTATGAGCTTTAAGGGCTTTTTTTCCCTTATTTTTTTTCTTCTTATGATCATATTTTTGGTTCTTCGTTTAATAGATAGATAGATCTGGTGTAACATATGGAAATAGAAGCATTATGGTTGTAAGTAGAAACAAATAGAGATTTGGGAATGTATGCAGGTCTGTGAGATCAGCTTCATATCTCCCTCCATTGTTGTTAAATTTTCTGTTTCCTTTCTCTTTTTCCTTTCCATTATTCCTCTCTCTCTCTCTCTCTCTCTCTCTCTCTCCCCCTTGATGTCATATATGAGAGGCTAAGAAGGCCTACAAAAAACGCTGTCACGCTTTCATTAGACCAATCCCTCTATCTCCTTGACACTTCCTTAATGGCACGTCAGTTTGACATCAAGAAGGAAAAGTACAATAGCAAATAAATTGTCGAGTCCCTTCCCAAAATAATAAAAGAAAAAAAAGAGGTACTTTAGGGTTTCAAACCCAGGTGGGTGTTTCTCTTGAATTTTACTAAAACTCCCATTTCTAACCAATCACAACTAAATCAAGTCACAGACACACGCACCCAAGTTAGGGTTTTGCTTTGGCACCACTAACCCAAATGAAAAGATCCCCAAATCTCAGTTGCACCACGTGCAAGATTTTCCTCCCAGTCAAACTTACCCAAATTAGGGTTTATTAGCAACTACATGGCGTAATCAACTTGTCCAAAGACTCTAATGGGTAGTCCTTAAATCAAGAGAAAAAGTCACCCACAACCAATCAAAACCAAAAGGAGATAATGTTTTTTTTTTCCTTATTTTAATTTATTCAAAGAAATGAGGTAAGGTCTTTGTTAGGGTTTGAAGGACCAGAGTAAGATTTGTCTTAGTCCAAAGAATCTTTGGTCACGTCACATATCTTGGACCTCTGACAAAAGAGTTCATGTCATGATTCCTATTCTGGGTTATCTTCGTTTCATCTATCTGAACCCTCTTTTTTATTGTCAATGGTGCAAAATAATTTCCTCTCTTGGGAATTTATTTTCTTCTTACCTCACACACTCTCTCTCATGAGTCATGGGGGTAAAATTCTTTACCAAAGTTGAAATAGCAAGACAGAGTGAAAGAGATCACAGTTATGAGCCAATGAGAAAGCCTCATCTTGGGTCATTATAATGTCACTGTTGGAACAATATACTGAGCTTTGCATTTCCTCAAAGATCTTGCATAGATATATTCATGAAAGCTTTAGAAAGACAAAGTTTTATTGATTGTGTGTGAGAGAGAAAGAGAGTAAAGAAGTGTGCAGAGACAACGTACGACAACTGCGAGCCAATGGGAGAGTTCTGCGCATTTGGCTTGTTTCATGCAATGAGAAGCGGCTCCTGCTACTGATGGAATGGACGGCTTTGATGTGCTCAGACTGAAGTGACTGATTTTATTATATTTTAGCTTTTACTTTTAAAATAAAATATATTAAATCCATTTTTTAAGATTTTTGTAAATAATCGAGGTGTGTAATAGGATGTGATCTTAGGGGATTATCCACTGTGTAATGGGTATTTGACATGTGGCAAGGATCTAGCCGTTGGTATAGTTTAGCCAATGGTATTGTAGGAGTAGTGCCAGCATGGCAGAGGCAACCAATCAGTGGCTCGACGAAATTAAGGTATCAGCCAATAGTTTAGACCTCCTTTGTTTGTGGTTTTTTTCCCATCTTTAACTACTCTAACGTTGTATTGCATCACATCATGTCACATAATGACTGAAGAACTCTGACTTCAAAAACTGAGATTTGAATCATTCAATTCGCCTTGAGATTTCGTATTAGAATCAGTTAACTGAGAGAGAGTTGGTTGATTCGACGGTTAATAAGAGATTAACCAGCTAATAACCTTAGCTTTCATGATAAAATGTGTGTATTTGGGGTCATACACTCATATGCATGGGACATTATTATTATTATTATTTTAAATTTCTAGATACATAGGGCATAAATTAAGCCTGACTAAAATGTTGGAAATTTTTTTCTTTAGGCTGTCTTATCATTGAATTATTTTAGTGACATCCAGAAAAAAAATTAATGACACCATTTCAGATTAATGTTGAGTCAATATTGGTGATACATTTAAGACCCTAGATGATCTTTCAGGGTATAAAGATATAGAATTCTACAAAAGTTAGCTAGTTTATGAATAAAATGGGCATGTGGTTTTTCACTATTAAGTGCAGATACAAAGCATAGTTTATACTGCTGGTGTGAGCAATTTTTGTTCAAAATTCAATCTCACCTATTTTCATGGTGGTCGGTGACATAGCAACTTTACGGTTTACCAAATTTAAATCTAGTTTCTAGATCAAATTTATTCTTTATTTCTGGGTGGCATTATGTCTACTTCAATT
Organism: Fagus sylvatica; assembly: GCA_907173295.1. Taxonomy (NCBI): domain Eukaryota; kingdom Viridiplantae; phylum Streptophyta; class Magnoliopsida; order Fagales; family Fagaceae; genus Fagus; species Fagus sylvatica. The sequence goes on along the minus strand of OU015767.1, from coordinate 29,169,137 downwards.
TTTTATTTTTTTAAATTGTTAAATTTAAAACTATTATTTAATAATATTTTTACTAAATTAAAAATAATAAAAACCAGTTATACTATCATTGTGTCGTAGCTGGTTCGGTTCTATGACAATTCAAAAACCTCCAAAGTGTACTATAGACTATAAATACAGCCATACAGGTTTGCAAAATGGAAAATGTAGATATTTATTTTAGAGACTTAATGCTTGGGATATTATTCTTATGAGGAATTCCACTTTTGTTGTCCACATTCATATGATATCTATACTATATGTAAACTCGAAACTTTGTTGACTTTTATTTCTTTTGTTTGACTTCATAAAAATTGGCCACATCATCTTTTCAGACCTCACAATTTTACACATCATTATAATTTTTTTTAAACCTTTACTAACAATTTCAATTTAACAATACTACTACATTTCTCTCTCAATAACACCTAAATAGTCCCTCATCTCTACCAATTCTTTCTAGATTTCTGAGACATAGTATTTAAGTATAACACCTAATATGGCTTCTTTATCTTCATTTAAGTTAATTCTTTTTTGTCTCTTTATAAATTGTCGTGTTCTTTTTTTTTCTTTTTTTTTTCAGCTTTTGTTGATAATAAAGATAAAGTTTTTGTTGATAAAGAATTAAAGCTTTTGTTGATAAAGATTAATTCTTTATCCTCATCTTAATTTTTTTTATTAAAAAAAAAAGACATAGTATTTGAGTATAACACCTAATACGGCTTCTTTATCTTCATTTAAGTTAATTCTTTTTTGTCTCTTTATAAATTGCCGTGTTTTCTTTTTCTTTCTTCAGCTTTTGTTGATAATAAAGATAAAGTTTTTGTTGATAAAGAATTAAAGCTTTGGTTGATAAAGATTAATTCATTATCCTCATCTTGATTTTTTTTTATTAAAAAAAAAAGACATAGTATTTGAGTATAACACCTAATACGGCTTCTTTATCTTCATTTACGTTAATTTATTTATTTTTTTTAATATAAATAAAACTTGAAATCTTGACCTAACATTTGTTTTCCCTTCTTTTTCAAAGAGATACGTAAATATTTATCTTTTATATTTTGGTTTGTTAACTTCCATATGTTTCCTTCTTGGTTTGTTAACTTCCATTAGTTTTATTAAATAATCTATGTTGTATTTCTTTTATATTTTGATATTGAAATATTAGGATTGCACGTTCTCTATCTCTTCATAATCCTTCTTTCAAGATTTAGTTTATAAGTTTGATGTGGAACTATAGAGAATTTTAGTTTTTTTTTTTTCTTTTTTTTTTCTATTTAAAGAGCAAATATTCTCAGATTCAACCAATTCTTTCTAAATTTCTACTGCATAAAAGCTTCCTCTCTCTTCTAGATTTCTCTTTATTTAAGCAAAGAATTGATGGAGGTATGCCCAGATTTTATTGTTTCCTCTCTCTTCTAGATTTCTCTTTATTTAAGCAAAGAATTGATGCAAGACATCTAAATTCCTTAAAATAATAATATCGTATTTTTTAGAAGATTAAAACAATTGATGCCTTGGATGAATTAGACCATAAAGAACTTTTATGCAGTCCCTCATCTCTCAGTAACAATAAAGAACTTTCAATTTAGATGCCCAGATTGATATTAAACATAAAACAATTGATGCCCAGATTTTATTTAAGCAAAGAACTTAGATTTTCTATTATTTAAAAAAATTTACATAGTCAATATAAAATAAATTCTTTAGATTTCATTTTTAGAAAGTTTCCTGTGCATCGCACGGGTTTGCGACTAGTTATTTCTGATAACTAGGACAAGCCAAAGATATACTCTCACTAGGCTGATAAATCTTTCACCATATATTTGAACCCACTTTTTGAATTTAAAGTCATGTGATCAATACTCCACATGCAATAGTCATATTCCTGCATAGTATTAACATAAAGTTTATTCAATATTCATGAAGAATATTTTCAAATATTTGTTCTTCATTATTTTTATTGACTTAATACCTCCTCAATCAATGTGTGTTTATATCTATACTGTATAAGGATCATTCTATGGTACATACTTTTTTTTGTTAATATAAATACCTTTAATCTTAACAGTTCATCTATTATTATTAAATATGATAATATTATATGTTAACAGTTAAGATTAAGTAGGTATGATACATACTAAAAAAAAAAAGTTGTAATTTAGAATTCTCCAATTTTCTAAATATGTACTTCCATCTAACATAAACCATGTTGGATTGTTTTAAGCCCTAAAGTTACTCTTTGTGGTGACTGTTTGTATCTATTTGGGTGCTCTTTCAAGAAAGAAGCATTATAATATTATGAATATGTAATAATTGTCACGTGGGTTACATTTGGCAAAAATTGGAGGTATAAATGGGAGGAGATCTTATCCCAAACAACACCATCAACCCTTTTATGATGCAGTTCTATTTGGTACTTAATAATAATATTACACAAATTATGTACTTGGCAAGGAATATGTGGGAGAAAAAAAACACAGGGAACTTGAAAAGAAAAAAACTAGAAAGAATTATAGAATTATTAAGATTTTTTGGAAATTTTTTATTTATTTTTTATTTTTTTATAATTTGATAGTTACGACAATAGGGGAGGAGGTTTGAATCCTAGTTCTCCTAATAAAAGAGAACAAAAAATACCACTAAATGTTGTGAGAATCCTGCTATATGATATCATGATTAATATATAACTGTGGTATTTGTTACAAAGCTTGTATATTTGTATGGAACTTATGAACTTTTTTTAGTGCATGCTCAAAACCAGCCGCTGGATCATTTCATATGAAGTAACAAGTTTCTAACAAGATTTACACAACATATAACAATTATTAAAACATTTTTCATTTTATAAAATAAGGTGAAATTGTTACACAATACATAAATGTGCAAAGAAGTACTAAAAATTGGATAATCCATGAATTGTGACTAATATAAAAAGGGTGAAATTGTTACACAATACATAAATGCGCAAAGAAGCACTAAACTTTGGATATTCCGTGAATTGTGACTAATAAAGAAAAGAAAATAGATGGATACATTTTGGTTTTTTTGTTTTTTAAATTATTGCAAAAGGATAAAATTGTGCAATCTATGTTTTTCTTGTAATTGAGACTTTGTTATTGATGTTCTAAAACATCTTGGATTTGTGAGAGTTAGATAAGAACACCTTGTTTCTCTTTGTGAGAGACTCATAGAACACTATGGGACTTATGTTATATTAATCATTCACTATTGTCATTATAATCAAATAAATGTGGGATTTTATTAGTTAACTAATCACACCACTCACAATAATATTTCCAACAGAATTCATATTGTATTTTGTTTACTTTTGTGGATATTATAATTGCAGTGTCAAATCTACGATTGAGAGGTACAAAAAGGCATGTGCTGATTCCTCCAATACTGGGTCTGTTTCTGAAGCCAACACTCAGGTAGACCTTATTTTTCTTTTCTACTTCTCATAGAATAACTCAGCTAATTTTTAGGTTCTCATTTTCTAATTGTCAAAAGAAAAAGAATTTGAGTCTTCCATAAATGGACCAATATGTTTGGAAGTAGATTCAAGGAATTAATCTCAGTAGACCAAGCATCATTATCTTATTTAAATTTCTCCCAAAATCAAAGTTATGGTGCTTGGTATTCCACATCATTGTTCTCTTTGGATCCTAATAAAAACAGTAGAATGTAATTATCACTCCATTGTCATGTTATTGTCATGATGAGCAGTATATCTGTAGACTTAACACAAGTAAAGTGTAAATTCCCCTACACCTCTCCATAATTTTGAAATTAATTCTCATCCCTTTTATTTTGTGAGCTTCTATTTTCACATCAAGTTCATGCATAAATATTATAACACATGTCTTTTCATGTAACCAAAATATGGTTAAGTTCTACACAATTATCAAGAGTAAAGTACACAGGTTATTGATGCACTTGAGTTTTTTCATAACCATATAACTATACCATTGAGGTTGCCAAAACCATATGTGGTGGCTGACATAGTTTTTCAAGATTTATGGAATTATTATCTAATATCTTCTTTTGTGTTGGTTAGAATTATATTGGACACAAAATATGGTTTTGATCTTTAAACTATCTTAGAGTTCAATTTATCTACAAAGTATTGACCGTGTCAATTTAATCTGTAAATATTTGAAGATGGTTTACCGTTACCTTTGCCCCCACTTCTTTTAGAAATTGAGTGATTTCCTTGAAATTTATTTATAAATCGAGTAAAATTCAATTTGTAGTTAACTTTGATCATTATTTAATACAAGACCAAAAAAATCCAAACGAGGCACAGTTTGTATAATTTCAACATTGATGGTCTTGTTGAAGGTTTTTTGTTTTCTATATTTCAGTGAACATTTTTACTCTCTCTCTCTTCAGACCAAAAGAATTTATATACAATTTTGTCCAACTATAACAATTTGACAACAGATAGCTATTGGAATTTTAATGGAGATGATTTGCTAAGGTGTGTAAGTTTAAGGCTCTAAAGGAGGAAGGTTTGCCAAAGTGGACATTTAAGGTTTCATAGGAAAAATGCAATTTCAAGAACTCCCTCTTTTGACAAATATGATAGAACGAATTTCACACAACCCACAAAACATTTACCATCTTATGATCTTTGGGATAGAGGCACTGGAAGTTGAGATTAAACCATTATGATTGTTTATCAAATGCTTTTCTCAAAGACAAATAAAGATTTTCAAGTGGGTTCGGTATTTCCTTAACTAAGAGGATATTGGTAACACCATAACAATAAATAAACAAAATGATGCAAATAATTAACTCTATGTTTGGATGGAGAGAGATGAAATGAGAGTAGAGGGGAGGGGAGAATAAGATGACCAAAATATATTAAAAATTAGTACATTCCAATAACCTTCTCCTTTACTCTCCTTTCCCTCCATCTCCCTCAGTCTCAAACAACCCTAAATCAAGTTTGACCTATCTCAATATGGACTTCTCCAGCCATCTTGATTTGCCTTTGGTCTTGGAGACTAAAATTTATGGTGTAAACATAGAACTTAACCTATGGCACCTGTTTGAAGATGATCATGCACGTGTCTAGCCTTAGCTAGAAGTGCTTGTGTCATGTTTGAGATTTTTCTAGTAATATATATTTAGGGTATGTTTGGGACGAATGGAGATGAAGGGAGAGGAGAGGTGAAGGTTACTAGAATGTACTAATTTTTAGTATATTCCAGTCATCTTCTCCTCTCCTCCCCTCTCTTCTCCTTTACACTCCATGTATCCAGAGTCTGTTCACAAGGTCCTCACTATCTCTAGAGGAATGGATATATGGCAATGTAATTACTTGATAATGACAATAACAGAAATTAGACATTTGGTGCAATCGATTTTCCATCAGAACAAAATAGTGATTGATAATGAGTAATGTCAAGGGATTTTGTCCTATATACATGCTCATTAAATTTTCAATGAGCATATATACTAGATGCATAATTTACATATTTTGCATGACTAACCATATAATAATCATATAATGAAGAAAACAAGTTAGGGTATTAAAAAGGTAATCTATGTTCTATTAATATTGACCTCATAGTTTTTTTAATTCCCATCATATATATTTTGAGGTATTTTGACCCTAATGCTTAAAGAACATAAATCTCAGTTCTACCAGCAAGAGTCTGCTAAACTGCGTGTGCAAATTGGAAATTTGCAGAATTCAAACAGGTAATCTAAAGATATTTTATATAATCTCATTGTCTGTAATTATACTGTTGCAATCAATCTTTTCTTTCTGACAATGTTATTTCCAGACAAATGTTGGGTGAATCTTTGAGCAATTTGACTATAAAAGAGCTCAAGGGCCTGGAGGGTAAATTAGAGAGAGGAATCAGCAGAATCAGATCCAAAAAGGTATATCTTCCATCTTTTCATCACTTATAAATTTATGAATGTTTTTTAGTCATAACAAGTAACTGACTTTGTTTATTGCATGTCTTCAATCACCCCTAACAATTACCATTTTTCTCCTCTTATAAAACCAGAATGAGCTCTTGTTCTCAGAAATTGAGTATATGCAGAAAAGGGTAACCTATCTTTCTCTTTGACTAATTTTCCTTTTTTTAAGTTATCTTCTCTCTATAAAAGTGGTCCAAAATATATGAAGATGTTTGTTGAGCCTAGGAATACTTGCACAAAGCTTAACTTTTTAGCAGGTCTGCTTGTTAGTTTCCTTAATACATTTATGTTTATATATATTTATTCTTGCACAAAGCTTACATTTTCAATAGTATGGACAGCGTCAATTGTCTTTTTCAACCAAAGATGAGCCACAAGATACACATATCTATTTTTCTATTAAGGTCCATCTAATTGAGGTTGCTTTGAGTTATTCACCCTAGAAAAAAATGTTGGAGAAAAGTCTTTAGAAATTGTAATAGGTAAAAATAGCAAGGATGATTTACTGGAGCATCTTAAAAAGATTTTGACATGCAAGGTATTGCTGCAGCACCAACTCCTAGATAATACATTAGGGTTGAAACTTCTACATGGAACCCTAATCAGTCTGAACAATGGCAATACTCTAAATTCTAGTTGGTGTTAGTGAGTTTGAAGGATATGAAATGGTGAGCATTTTTTAGAGTAGGTGTTAAGGGATGGGTAAGAGATGAATTAGTAGAAAAAAGAAGAAAAAGATGAAGAATTGATGGAGGCCATAATGAGATAGGCTCTAATATAAAGTTAGAAAAGATAAAATATTTTTTATGGAATCACTTATCATAATCATAGAATGAGAGAGATCTTATATTTATAGATGTAAATACATGATAATACGTACAACAAATCAACAATTCAAAAATACAGATTTGAAATACAAATTCAAAGTGTACATTATCTAATATGTAGGAACTGTGAATTTGATGTTAATTGCTTCTAATCTATATGAGCAAAAATGCACATGAGAAGGTGTGCTGCATGCAGCGTACATGTGAATGTGAAAAGGGGAAAAGATTTATCCAAATATTAAAAAGAAGAGAAAAGACAAGGTGGTAAACTTCTACTATTCTTCTCTTGTTACTTGTTACTTGTTGCTGAAATTTAGATTGAGCGAAAGTGTATTCACACAAACAATAAAATAAAAATCTACACAAGTTATAAAGTTTAAAGTAAGTCGTCCAGCCAACTCTATATTTTCATCTATAAGCAACCTCAACCAAAATTTACTATTAACGATATAGATTATAATTATATGACTAACTCATGTAAACCATACTTGTAGCTCACATAAATAACACTTGCAAGACTTAAACACAATCACACTCACAATCCCTCACAAACATAAACCAATCCAAATTCAATTACATTCAAAACAAACTTTCATCATCGACATCCATTGGAGCTCTCATAACACAATAAACAAATTAACAGACATTCTGCATATGTTCCAACATAAACATCTTTCAACTTTAAAAGAATTACTCAATTATTCTTTGAAGAAACTCACTTCATGTTCCTGTAAGAGTTTTATTCTCTCTTCATATAGGAGGACTACTTGGACTAATGCCACTAAGCTCTTTACAATATTGTCTATATATAAAGTTTCAACTCCTTTTACTTGACGGACAAGAATTGTCAAAATATACTTTTTTACTAACAAGGGTGAGTGGTCTAATGTTAAATGCTTATTCTTATATATAGTTTGGTTAGAGAAAATGTCTTAAATTCAAATCCTCAAGTAAATTGGAAGAGGAAAAACAAAAAAAAGAGTACACTGTTCTATAAGTGAATAGTAGCATTAGAAGTAACAACAGGTTTTTAGAAGCATGCCAAAACTGTTCTATAAGTGAGAAGTAGCATTAGAAGTAACCATAGGTTTTGTAGAAGCATTCCTCTTCTGAACTCTGTAATTGGGTTTATGTCAGCTCTGCAGTAAAAATACTTCCCAATCCCATCATTCTTTTCCCTTACTTTATTTCGACAAATCTGAGCTTAAAACCTTTTCCACTGAAAGAAGCATTAATTCGTTACTTTTATGGTGCAATATTGTAAACATGGAACATCTCTTTATTTTTGGTACATAGACATGGAACACCTTAAAATAAGGGAGTACTAATTATGATTTTTTACCTGGGGACCAGCAGTCCTGCCACTTAGATTTTCTCGTATGCTTGAAAAGTACATCTCATCTTCTTGTCCTACAAGTCAGAAATTGAATGACAGAAACACAGCAATGTAGGGACCATATTTATACTAGGTTATAGGCTGATCCTGATGCAAGCATAATCAGGTGTCCAATGTGAGGCCAGTCATGATAATGTGGCTAAAGAGGTGGCCGAACCTAGCTAGTCCTAGCAAGGCTTTTTAATATGTGTCTAAATAAT
>OU015767.1:28947609-29160653 GCA_907173295.1 Fagus sylvatica | reverse complement strand
ACACGTAGTAACCCGAAACCCACAAATCCCCATCATCAATCACCCAATCTTCAAATACCGAACAAAACCCAGCCATTATCAACCTACCCAAACCCAGGAAAATCCCGATCTGCTCCTCAGGCCACCGTATCACCACCACCTGAAGTCAATCGCGCAGTCCACATGCCGGTCTCAAGTTCGTGGTCCACCAGCACCACCCACGACCCCGTCGCCACCACCAGCCTCGATCTCACGACTCCAGCACCAAGGCGCCGATGGCCTTGATTTCGCACCGCAGGCCGCCGCTCCGTCTCCATCGCGAGCCCACCGCGTGACCCCCTCTATTGGAACCTTGCTTTGAGTTCCTTTCTATTTTGCTTGTTATTTGAGATTATTATTTTTAGTTTACTATGTATTTCTGTTAGTTTTGTATTTGCTGAAAAAAAAAAAAAAAAAAAAAAAAAAAAAAGAAGACAAAAAACAAAAAAAAAAAAAACAAAAAAAAAAAAAAACAAAAAAAGAGCACAGCAGCCAAGGTACGCAGCCAGTTGTTAGTAAAAAAAATTATTTATGCACAATAGCCAAGGAGAACAGGACCCACGTGAGTGAAGATTCAAAGACCAATTCGAGACCCACGTAATTTTGGCAGATTCAGATACAGCCACTCGGGTTAGACTTGCTCAGCCAAGGTACGCACTGCCATACTTGTGAACTTAATTTTGCAGAATTCAAAATATCATCAATAAATTTTTATGTGTTTGTGGGATTGTTAGTTCACTTATCATATGTTGTTTTAACCTTGTCCACAATACTTTATCCTTGTTGCTTGGTTGCTGGCACTACCTGAATTTTGGGTAGAACTGTTTCATTACATTTACATCTATTAAATTACCACCACCACAGATATATATAATTTTTTTCTTTCTTTCTTTTTTAGACCAAAAAAAAAAAAAAAATCCTTCTAGGTTATTAAAACTTTAGTATTAATTGTTGAGCTTCCAAGTTAGTAGGAGTCATTGACTGCCTAGTTCCACCCATAGCATTTTAAATTGCTAGCACTTACCCGCTTACCGTTTGCCTCCTCTAATCATCGACTAGTCTTCCTACGTGATTCAGCCTTTACTTTAGTTGTGCAAATTTATTCTAGTGTATGCGCTTGCGTAGTGGCCGTGTCGTATCAGATCCCACATTCCTGTCCACTCTTAGAACCACACTCTAGTTCAGAGCCCCACCCCTCGAATGGAGCAAAACATGGAGATTATCTTAAAGGCCCTTCAGGATCTTAGACAAGATAATCTTGAGCTTAGACAAGATAATCTTAGGACCAATGCCCGGTTAGATGACCTAACAACATCCATCCTAAGACAGAACGAAGCACCTCACATGGAGGACACTGAGGAAGGCCATAATGCAATTCCCAATAGGCCACCCCGTCAAGGTCACCCTTATCGAGGCCAAGATCATTTCCATAGGGACCAGGATGAAGGGATGAGAGGAGTGAAAGTAGAAGCCCCCACTTTTGATGGTTGTTTAGATCCATGGGTTTTTACTGATTGGTTACGTCAAATGGAGCATTTTTTTGAATGGTACAATTGGGCTGAAAATAAGAAGGTTCGATTCGCAAAGATGAAGTTAATAGGTAGAGCCCAACTTTACTGGGATGAGATCACTAATAACCTTGCGAGGAGACAGGAACCACCAATTTCTGATTGGCCAGAGATGAAGCAGGCCCTATCACGAAACTATCTCCCCACAACCTACAAGAAGTACCCTTCTTGAGAAGTGGGATAACCTTAGGCAAGGCCCTAGGTCCGTGATCGACTACATTGAACAATTTCAAGAATACAAGAGGCGTTGTCAAATAGTCGAGGAAGAGGTAGTGACACTTGGTAGGCTTAAGAAAGGATTAAATGACGATCTTAGGAGAGAACTAATCATTAGAGGCGTCACCTCCTTAGACCAAGCCTATGACTTAGCAAAGAACTGCGAGTTGGCAGCCAAAACTCCTTTCATGAGACGCTCGGACTTTCGAGGAACCACCAATAACCTTCACCCTTCAAGTAATCGGCCTCCTAGGACCGGACCAACTCCGACACCCGTAGGAAAGGATGTTAAAGGGAAAGAAGTTGCTCGTGACCCTTCCAAACCCAACACTCGTACCCAATGCTTTAAGTGTCAAGGTTTTGGTCATGTCGCTGCTCAATGCCCCAACCGCACCCTTTTCATTACAGAGGATGAATGTGAGGATGACTTGGAAGAAGAAGTTTATGAACCCGAATGCCTTGAGGATCCTTGATGATTATGAGGGCGACACAAAGTGCTTAGGATGTATTAGAGTCATATCACCCCATGCAAGCCTCCCTAAGGATGCCACTGATGGGCCAAGACTAATTGTTGTCAGGTGTGCCCTGACCCTACCTAAGGAAAGTGAGGATTGGCGTAGAAGCAACATCTTCCACACCTATGTCAAGTGCGGTTCCACGAATTGTAAGGTCATTATTGACAGCGGAAGCTGCATTAATGCTGTCTCTTCAAGCCTTGTTACCCGTCTAGGAGTAAAACTCATCCCTCACCCCAATCCCTATAAGGTGTCATGGGTTGATACCTCCTCCATAGACATCAAAGAAAGATGCCTTCTACCCTATCCAATTCATGTCATATAAGGATGAAATATGGTGCGATGTGATTCCAATGGATGTGGGACACGTCATTCTAGGTAGACCTTGGCTCTATGACTTAGATGTCACGATCTATGGACGAACAAACTCGTGTTCCTTCACATTCAAGGGAAAGAAAATCAAGCTTAACCCCTTGCAACCAAGGCATATCACTGAGGGGAAGAAGCGTGAAGAGAAGCAAAGGGAAAGGCTTGCACATCATAAGCCCAAAAGTGACCGAAAGACTGGTCACAAAAGGGGCACCCATGTTTGCCTTGATGGCCCGAGAGATTGAGCCCATTGTTCATGAGGATCCCTCAGAGGACGCCCAGCCCATACTTAAGGAATTCTGTGACATATTCCCTGATGAGCTCCCAGACGAGCTACCTCCGATGCGTGATATTCAACATGCTATCGACTTCACTCCGGGAGCAGCCCTCCCAAATCTGCCTCACTATCGGATGAATCCCCACTGAGCATGGTGAACTAAGGCGACAAATCAACGACTTACTTCACAAAGGATTTTTACGTGAGAGCTTGAGCCCGTTGTGCTGTACCTGCACTCTTAACCCCAAAGAAGGACGGATCTTGGCGCATGTGCGTAGATAGTCGTGCAATCAACAAGATCACAGTGAAATACCGTTTTCCTATCCCACGGTTAGATGACATGTTGGATATGATGGCTGGGGCCACAATCTTTTCGAAAATTGATTTGAAGAGTGGTTACCACCAAATTCGAATCCGTCCAGGGGATGAATGGAAGACGGCATTTAAGACTAAGGATGGTTTGTATGAGTGGATGGTCATGCCTTTTGGATTATCAAATGCTCCTAGCACGTTTATGAGAGTAATGACACAAGTGTTGAGACCTTTTATGGGTAAATTTGTCGTGGTATACTTTGACGACATCCTCATATATAGCAAGTCCAAAGATCAACATGTGACCCACCTGGAGCAAGTCTGTACCGCCCTAAGGAAAGAAAGCTTATATGCAAACCTCAAGAAATGCTCATTCTTCACCGATAAGGTCATTTTCTTAGGTTTTGTGGTTTCTTCTGAAGGAGTATCTGCTGACCCTCAAAAGATCAAGGCCATAGTTGACTGGCCTGAGCCTAAGAACATCCATGAGGTCCGGAGTTTTCATGGTCTAGCCACATTTTACCGGCGTTTTATACGCGGGTTCAGTACCATAATGGCTCCCATCACTGACTGTATGAAGCAAGGCAAGTTCACGTGGTCTACAGCTGCTACTCGAGCATTTGGGGAAGTAAAGAAGAAGATGACTGAAGCGCCTGTAATGCGTTTACCCGATTTTACCAAACTTTTTGAGGTAGAATGTGATGCATCTGGTTTAGGCATAGGCGGGGTACTCAGTCAGGAGCGTCACCCAATAGCCTATTTCAGTGAGAAGTTGAATGATGCTAAGTTGAGGTACTCCACCTATGATAAGGAATTCTACGCAGTCGTACAAGCCTTAAGACACTGGTCCCACTATCTCCTGCCTAAGGAGTTCGTCATTTACTCTGATCACGACGCCCTTCGCCATCTCAATTCCCAGAAAAAGCTCAATTTTCGACATGCTAGCTGGGTCGAGTACTTGCAGCGCTACAATTTTTCCTTGAAACATAAAGCTGGGATTGAGAACAAGGCTGCAGATGCTCTTAGTCGTCGAGTCACCCTACTCTCTATGATGAGCACGAACATTACTGGATTTGAACGACTTCGAGATGAGTATGAATCCTGCCCCGACTTTGGACAAGTCCATGCAACCCTAAGTAGCGCACCACATCCTACCATCGAGGATTATACCATTCAGAATGGCTACTTATTTAAAGCTAACAAGCTGTGCATTCCCCGCACGTCAGTACGAGATTTCCTCGTGTGGGAATTGCATGCGGGTGGGCTTGCCGGACATTTCGGTCGAGATAAGACCATTGAGGAGGTAGAGCGGCAATTTTATTGGCCAGGCCTTAAGCGTGATGTTGCAAAGATAATTGGGCATTGTCGTCAATGTCAGTTGGCCAAACACCGTAAGCAGAACGTCGGTCTTTACACCCCTCTTCCCGTTCCTGATAGACCATGGCAAGATGTGAGCATGGATTTTGTGCTAGGTCTCCCCCGCACCTTGAAGAAACATGACTCCATTTTCGTGGTGGTTGATAGATTCTCAAAGATGGCTCACTTTATCCCTTGTTCCAAGACCTCAGATGCTTCTAAAATTGCTAAGCTTTATTTTGACGAGATTGTCAAACTTTATGGTCTTCCTAAGACCATCGTGTCCGATAGAGATGTTAGGTTCATGAGCTACTTTTGGAAAACCTTGTGGCACTTAGTTGGTACAAAGTTGAAATTCTCTGCGGCTTATCACCCCCAAACTGATGGTCAAACTGAGGTTGTCAATCGGAGCTTAGGGAATTTGTTAAGGTGCCTTGTGGGCGACCATGCTAGGACTTGGGACTCTATTCTTCCTATAGCTCAGTTTGCGTACAATAACTCTGTCAATAGGACCATAGGCATGAGTCCATTTGAGGTTGTGCACGGTTACAAAGCTAGGAAACCTTTAGATCTCCTTCCTATGTCCCCACAGGTTCGCATGTCTGAATCCGCTGAAGCCTTCGCTCGGCACGTCCATGATTTACACAAGGACATTAGCACCCGTATTCACTTGAGTAATACACGATATAAGGTTCAGGCTGATTCCCGTCGACGACATCTAGAGTTTGCTGTAGGAGATTACGTCATGATTCGTATTAGGCCTGAACGGTTTCCCTCGGGAACCGTTAAGAAACTGCAAGCCCGTAGTGCTGGCCCATTTAAAGTGTTAAAACGGATTGGTTCTAATGCGTATGTTATAGAACTCCCACCTGACTATGGTATAAGCTCAACATTTAATATTGAGGACTTAATAGCCTACAAAGGTCCAGCAACCATTCCTGATGATCCATTTACTGAGCCCTCCCCTACCCCCACCATTAGCCCTGACTTTGACCCCATCCCCCCAAACATCCCACCCACACATAAAGAATCTATTGATGCTATTTTGGATGAGCAGGTTGTTTTCACCAGGGATGGAACAGTTCAGCGTTTCTTGGTTCGATGGCACGGACGACCAGAGTCAGATTGTACATGGATTGCCAGAGAGGACCTACAGCAGCTCGACCCAGACCTATTGGAGTACTACCAGAGCCGCATTGATGCCCTTCCATCGACGAGTTATCGCCCTCCCATTACACGAGTTTACGGACGCAGGAAGAAACCTTCAGTTCCTCCTGTGACCTTATGGTTGGACGACGACGATTCATTTGCTGTTTGACTGACGACCATCTTATTCTACTCGACAGGGTCGAGTCTTCTCCACCCCGGGAGAGTTGGTGCGGACACCAGTGATCACACCAGATTATTTCCCACTTTTTAGTTGACTTGTTTCTGATTTCGTAGTTATGGTGATTTCTTATTTCATGGGATTGTATCTTCCCTAATTGATTATTCTGATTTCGTAGTTTATGCTGATTTCTTATTTTATGGGATTGTATCTTCCCTGATTGATTATTTCCTTTTTGATGTATTTCTGAAGTCTTTTTAAACAAGACTCCAGGAATGGTTTTAGACAGTTGAATTTGAATAAAAATTATTTTGAGAAAGATTTTCTCTCGCTTGGTGGTGATTCCAGGCACCCCTAAGGTGGTGAAGCCTAGGGTTTGTTCTTTTGTTCCTATTATCCCCCCTTTCAATAGCCGTCCGGCATCACAAAGCTTACCTTTTTAGCAGGTCTGCTTGTTAGTTTTCTTAATACATTTATGTTTATATATTTATTCTTGCACAAAGCTTACCTTTTCAATAGTATGGACAGCCTCAATTGTCTTTATCAAGGTCCATCTAATTGAGGTTGCTTTGAGTTATTCACCCTAGAGAAAAATGTTGGAGAAAAGTCTTGAGAAATTGTAATAGGTAAAAATAGCAAGGATGATTTACCGGAGCATCTTAAAAATATTTTGACATGCAAGGTATTGCTGCAGCACCAACTCCTAGATAATACATTAGGGTTAAAACTTCTACATGGAACCTTAATCAGTCTGAACAATGGCAATATTCTAAATTCTAGTTGTTGTTAGTGAGTTTGAAGGATATGAAATGGTGAGCAATTTTTAGAGTAGGTGTTAAGGGATGGGTAAGAGATGAATCAGTAGAAAAAGAAGAAAAAGATTGATGGAGGCCATAATGAGATAGGCTCTAATATAAAGTTAGAAAAGATAAAATATTTTTTATGGAATCACTTATCATAATCATAGAATGAGAGAGATCTTATATTTATAGATGTAAATACATGATAATACGTACAACAAATCAACAATTCAAAAATACAGATTTGAAATACAAATTCAAAGTGTACATTATCTATTATGTAGGAACTGTGAATTTGATGTTAATTGCTTCTAATCTATATGAGCAAAAATGCACATGAGAAGGTGTGCTGCATGCAGCGTACATGTGAATGTGAAAAGGGGAAAAGATTTATCCAAATATTAAAAAGAAGAGAAAAGACAAGGTGGAAAAGTTCTACTATTCTTCTCTTGTTACTTGTTAGTTGTTGCTGAAATTTAGATTGAGCGAAAGAGCATTCACACAAAAAATAAAATAAAAATCTAGACGAAGTTATAAAGTTTAATGTATGTGGTCCAGCCAACTCTATATTTTCATCTATAAGCAACCTCAACCAAAATTTACTATCAACGATATAGATTATAATTATACGACTAACTCATGTAAACCATACTTGTAGGCTCACATAAATAACACTTGCAAGACTTAAACACAATCACACTCACAAATACAAACCAATCCAAATTCAATTACATCTAAAACAAACTTTCATCATTGACATCCATTGGAGCTCTCATAACACAATAAACAAATTAACAGACATTCTGCATATGTTGCAACATAAACATCTTTCAACTTTAAAAGAATTACTCAATTATTCTTTGAAGAAACTCACTTCATGTTCCTGTAAGAGTTTTATTCTCTCTTCATATAGGAGGACTACTTGGACTAATGCCACTAAGCTCTTTAGAATATTGTCTATATATAAAGTTTCAACTCCTTTTACTTGACGGACAAGAATTGTCAAAATATACCTTTTTACTAACAAGGGTGAGTGGTCTAATGTTAAATGCTTATTCTTATATATAGTTTGGTTAGAGAAAATGTCATTAAATTCAAATCCTCAAGTAAATTGGAAGAGGAAAAAAAAAAAAAAGAGTACACTGTTCTATAAGTGAATAGTAGCATTAGAAGTAACAACAGGTTTTTAGAAGCATGCCAAAACTGTTCTATAAGTGAGAAGTAGCATTAGAAGTAACCATAGGTTTTGTAGAAGCATTCCTCTTCAACTCTGTAATTGGGTTTATGTCAGCTCTGCAGTACAAAATACTTCCCAATCCCATCATTCTTTTCCCTTACTTTATTCCGACAAATCTGGCTTAAAACCTTTTCCACTGAAAGAAGCATTAATTCATTATTTTTATGGTGCAATATTGTAAACATGGTAACATCTCTTTATTTTTGGTACATAGACATGGAACACCTTAAAATAAGGGAGTACTAAATTATGAATTTTTTACCTGGGGACCAGCAGTCCTGCCACTTAGATTTTCTTGTATGCTTGAAAAGTACATCTCATCTTCTTGTCCTACAAGTCAGAAATTGAATGACAGAAACACAGCAATGTAGGGACCATATTTATACTAGGTTATAGGCTGATCCTGATGCAAGCATAATCAGGTGTCCAATGTGAGGCCAGTCATGATAATGTGGCTAAAGAGGTGGCCGAACCTAGCTAGTCCTAGCAAGGCTTTTTAATATGTATCTAAATAATTGTTTCCATGTGCTTAATTGTAGAGGGAAGTTAGTTTGGTACATGCTTAATTAAATTTAGACATATCATAAATATGATAAAAGTTTAGAGATAATTATAGCTTTGTATTTGAGTTTTAGCTTGTGATCTATGTGCAAAGCTAAAGTGTGGGGGGTTTGTTATGAGTGAAAACCATTGTAAGTCTCATATTTGAAAGTTTGGGGTTACATCTTCCATCTGTAGGAGATTTCTTAGCTTCTTTAATGTTTGATAGCACTGATTTACATTGATTTTCATTTGTATTCCCGCTTTGAGTGCATGCTTTATGCACACAAAGCTTTTTGAATAAAATTATTACTTATCAAAAAAAATTGTAAGTCTCATATTTGAACATCTTTGTATTATTTCAAGTTGCCATTAACTTCTTTTTTGTCTGAATGAGTTGAACAGAGTTTAGCTACAAATCAGTTTGTATAATCTTGCTTATAACTCACTACGTGACAATTCAAATATATTTATTAAATCTCATGCTAATCGGATATTATTTATTATCCAATTCACTAATTCATGTTCTATATATGTATAATTTAAATTAAATATTTTATAGATAGAATAGTTATCCATCTCTTATCACCTAAATATTTTGTAAGCATGAATATAAAGCCATAATGCAATCTAATGGTGGATATAAAAAATAAATAAATAAAATCGTCCAATACAAAATTATTTAGTATAAAATTAACAAAAATTATACCAAGTATACCTTAAAACATATTCAAATTTCTTTTAGCTACTGAATGTTGTGGTTCTAATATTCATCACAATTGAAATGTCCTTGCAGGAAGTTGAATTGCATAACAATAACCAGCTTCTCCGATCAAAGGTTTCTCTCTCTCCATATATATGTGTATGTCTTATATATGTGTGTACGCGTGCGCGTGTGGTAGTAGTAATAGTAGTGGTGACATGTCTGCGGATTTTATGGATGGTATAGATAGCAGAGAATGAGAGAAACCAGCAGAACTTGAATGTGATGCCAGGAGGGGGGAACTATGAGCTCATGCAATCTCAGCCATATGATTCTCGAAGCTATTTTCAAGTAAATGCATTACAACCCAATCATCAATACCAACGTGAAGACCAGATGTCTCTGCAATTAGTGTAAGAGTCTTCCTCATTTAAATTTTCACCATCTTCAATAATTATGTACAATCGTTTTGCTTGCATATGGCATGATTGTCAATTCGAGTGTGTGATAAGCACAAATTATGCATGACATTTGATGATCATGATTGTCAATTCGAGTGTGATGTTTGTCAATCAAATTGAATTCTGTCCCATTACAGGCAATCTGCTGGAATAATTGTGTAGCTAGCAAGGAGCACTGACTAGTTTATTTAGTGAATTGTGCATTTAACAGAGAAATTAAAATACATGCTAGTTAAAATCACTGGAGCCCAATGCCTTATCTCAACAACTTTAACTTGGGACCTTGATCTTCCCGCTAGTAACATATGGTGCAATGTGATTTAAAAAGTGCTGCTGCTAGAATATATATCTTTTATTATATTTTAAGGATTTTATGGAAGACTAAATTTTTAAATTTACTTGCAAGATAAATCCTTGACATATATATATCTGCTCATTATTCATTGGTCATTACTAATGATTATAATATATAAGATGATCTAATAAAAAATATTTGTTTAATTCATATTTTTCATTATTTCCAAGCAGTTAATATTATGCTTGAGGGCCTTGGAATTTCTGCTGTTTTTCTTTTCCATGGAGGGTATGAAATCTGGCAAGAAGTGAAAGCTACAGGTATGTTGTGAGACACTAAGTGGAGGGTATACTCTCCCTAGTGTAGTGGCTTTGTAGACAGTCATAAGACTCCTAAGAATGATATTTGAGATGGATCTGTTTTCTGTATTCTATGCATGCACTAAGAACTTGTTTGCAGATACTACTAACATATTTCTCATCATCAGTATTTGATCTTCAGTAATACTCTTTGTAGCATTGTTTTGCAAGTATTATGTACATGATTAGCTTATTTGCACTGTCTAACTCGATACAAATAACTATTGTCAAATTTACTGAATCACTGAAAGGTGTAAAGACCTAGGAAAGTGATATGACACGACTTTCATGCTATGTTTGGAAGTTTGGAAGGATAATAATCGACGAGAGGAAGAGAGAAAGGATATGAGAGGAGAGGAAGTAATTATTCATTTCCTTTGATTAGATATTTTAGAAAATAAAAGGAAAGAGATAGGAATAAATATTTTGTTTCTTTTTTTAGTTGAAAGGTGAAAAGGAAAGGAGAGGGTAAGATATTATATATTTATACAATTATACATATTGAGTGAAACAAGTGAGAATTGTTTGTTTAGACAATATTTTTATAAATTGTTAAGACACAGAATAGGTCAAAGATGGTATTGAAAAAGACGGATCAAGATCCTCTAGAGTTCCTAGGGTACTCTACTATATAGAGTTCTTTTAATCTTGACCATTTATTCTATAATAAATGGTTCAGATTATGCCATATCATTATCCCACTAACACAATCTCCTAAAATAATGGTTTTTAAATACAATTCAAAATCTCACACCCTAACGTAGTAACATCGTTAAATCAACAACGTTTGCAAATAACAAAAAGATTCATCCCTCCATCTCTTCCTCAGTCATTCTGGTTTTTTGCCTCCATAAAAATGAATTGTTGAGTTAGCTGAGTTCAAAATTTCTATAATCTGGTGCAATAGTGCAGATTAAAACTCTAAAAAAATGTTAAATTTACTTTGAATGGCCATGGAATAAATTGATCAATAGGTGTCAACAGTACCCAAATCTTCTTCAACTTTTCTAACAATGAAATCCGTTTGAGAAAAAAATATCTTAATCCTTTGTTTTTTGGTTTTTGAGACTCTTTAGTTCTTTATGAATTTCTAGAATTTTGAAGGGTGCTGGAGAAATGCGACAGACACAAGCACTTTGAAATTTCTTTAATGGGTTTTACCAGAAATAAAAAATAAAATATAAATAAAGATTGAAGAGTTAAAGGTGGGATTTTTCTGTTTTTATTATTAATTTTGGAAAACGAACAGTTAGTCATAAAAGGCAGAAGAAGAGAAGAAGAAAGAGTAAAAGTAGCAAACGACATTTATCAAATGTGAGTAGTTAATGGGTGTTTTAATGCACTTGTAACACTAATTTATGTTTTTAGTGGTAAATTGATAATATGGTAATATCTTAACCCTTTATGTAAAATAAGAGGTGGAGATTTAAAGAACTCTACTTTGTAGAGTACCCTAAGAATTCTAAAAAATCTAAATCCGAAAAAGACACAGTTTTGAATATCTAAGGAATCTAAGCAACATTTTATGCTTAGACTGAATACATTAACCACTGATGTTTAATGTATTCAGTCATAGCAATAGTATGTAAGGAATCTAAGCAACATTTTATGCCACAGTTCTGAATATCTTCATATGTTCCCAACTCAGACTATTATATAAGCAATCATACTAAAATTATTTAAGAAAATGAGGGGCAACAGTACCAATTTATTTTTTCCTTCAATTAGGAGTACACTCTTCACTATCATAAAAATCACAGATGAGTGAATAATTGAATACTTAGCTCCAGCTACTTTTGGAAGGAAATCGCTATTGCCATTGGTCGGCCAAGGAGTACTCTCCAAAAATGAAAAAACAAGGCACTTGCTGTTCTCCAATATTTTAGTGTAGACTGTAGGAATAATAATTTGAACTTTGATCTACTAATTTGGAGACCTTTAGAGGTCCTAAACTTCCTAGGCTTGACATGAATGGACATAGAAAGTTAGATATATAAATTCAAACAAATTAAAGATCAGTTAGGGTTTCCCTTCCATTGAAATCCTCAAATTCCTCCGACTCTTAGTTAAAAAGAGAGATATGTGGCATTTAAAAATTCAATTAGTTTTTTTTTTTTTTTGATAAAAAAAATAACTTGGTACACAAAATTAAATAAATGTCACATGCCATTTTTTTTTTAATTAAAAAAGGAGAAAATTAAAGGATTCCAATTGGAGTTGGCGGGTTGTGTCGAAGTAAGGGTGTTTGAAGAGATGGGTTAATCCAAACACAATCAATTTAATAATTATGTCAAAACCGCTTAACTCTAACATGACCTATTTATTATGCATGTTGACATAATACAAAAAACACGCTTAATAAAATAACTCATTTTTTATTGACATAGCTAGACACAACCAATTTCAACAATTTAATAAAAAAATTGTACTGGATTAATACATGCACCACCAATTTCATCCATTACAAAATATGACCAAAATGATTAACATATTGTTATATTTTGTGAGTGCATAAATTAAACTATGAAAAACTAATTTCTATTTTATAATGACATCAATTAAATTACAAATAGCATACAATCTAAATATTTTTATTTTAACCTAATAAAGTTTCATCCAAATTTAGAAATATACAATCTAAGAAAAATATAATGAAATGAGAGCTTTTTTCTTTATGTTGGGTAAGAGGTTATAGATTTTAGAGTTTAAATAAGGAGTTTACCAATATAAACATTCAATTTTTTAATTACTCAATTTTATATTAAAGATTCAAATTTCTGTTATAAAAACTATATTTATTTATATGGGTTAAATGGGTTCAAGTTAAAACAAGAAGTTATATATAATTCTTTTGTAAAATTTAGTGTATCTATAGTATTGTTAATTGCTTTGAATAAGTCTAAAGCTACAACAAATTCATGAATGCTGAGGTGACAGATTATAATTAGTGTATAATAAAAGTAATACCAATAATGATCTTATATGAAAGTGATATTACACTAATCAAAATACACCACCTCAACATTCGTGAAACGTGTTGTGTCTATAGTCTCTTGTTAATATTTGGATCCCACCAACTTGGTGGGATATGTGCTATGGATGGCGACATCATATAAGATAATTGAGTAAGTCTAAAGCCACAACAAAATCCATAACAAATTTCATTACTGCACGGGTGATATATGGTGATTGGTGTATAATAAAAGTGGTATCAATGATTAAGATATTGATCCAATCAATTAATATAGCTACAATCTGAAATACCAGAAAACTAGAGACACAATTGCATGGATAAGCTTGAACTGCTGAAGTCAGTTTATTAGAAAATTGTTGTACTCTAAAATTACATTATTTCTAGCATTTCTACTTAATTAAGGCTTAACTAGGTGACTAATATCTATTGGATAAGTATCCGTTGGGAGAAAGTTCTGGTATGATCTACTTGCAGTGATTTTGTTAAGAGCTTCAGTAGGATGGAAAGAGTCCCAGAATGCGTACACATTCCTATTGTTGCATGGAGTTTCCGAAGGCTTGCACTGCCCAATATCCCCTACTTTACAGCACCCAACATTTATAACCGTGAAACCTGAAATACATCAATACCATAATATACAAAATTACTATATATTTGTTCACAAATTAATGATGTAATTTTGGAGGAGAAACAAAACAAAGTTCGAGTAATTCTACCAACAACTTTCGGATCCCCTGATACCATACCATAAGTGTTCAAATATATGAATTTTGCATCAGTTAGTTCCTTATTCAGATAATCCACTAGTGATATAAGCTTCTTGTTAAAGCTTTGAGCCGCGGTGTTCATGTTATTTACACACGCTGAGCCATTTGTGCCATATAAATTCATTGAATAGGGAAGGCAGCCTATTAGTCCTAGTCCAGACAATGCAAACTTCCTTGCTCCGTCATTGTACAAAGCCTATAGCAAAACATAAAATTGGTCATCACAATATTGAGAAGGGAATAGAACAAGAAACATATATATTGCACCATAGCACAACTAAGTACTAACCCTTAATTGCAAAGAATATTGTTTAATAAGAACTTCAGCATATTGTTCTGGACCATAGTGGCGGCTTGACAGGTACTTTCTGGGCATGAAGTAGTTGTTAATGTAGTCATTGCCTCCCATTCCAACTGTATATAAGCACTGCTTTAGATGATTAATGGCTGAATCATGGCCTCCTAGTTTGCGTTCAATGCCTAAGACTGTTACATGGTGATTCTTCAACTGCCCATTCAAGCTGATGCAAGTACCCTGCAGGGTGGAGATTGGAGAAGTTTTTGTCACGTATTATTGGTCAATTAGTGGCTGCATCATGACAATCCTGTTACAAAATTTATGTAACCGAATACCAATTCAAGATGAAGAAATCAAATTGATTATTTATAATTACCAAGTGTTTCCCAGTTTCTTCACGAATTCCGGCTGAAGCAGATGCATAATTCACACCTTTGAGTATGTCAAAGCCATTAGTATTTGCAAAGGGTGGAATGTGCTTATCGAAGCCCAAAAGTTCAGCTGTAGAGAGAAGATTTACAATTAACATATATAGTACTTATGAGAAAACAAATGGAGGAATACAATTGAAAATAAAGAAGCTCATGTCTGGCTATATATCCTGATGAAATGAAATAATATTGATGCACACATCATGTCAGCCTTAAGCACATTCCGATAAATAGTTCATATATTTTCTTTAGTATACGTTTAAAAGTCGAATAGATTTTAAGCCCCACAAATTTATATATCTTGTTGGGTAAGAGGAAAACACACACATAGAAGAAAAAAGAAAAACAAAGTGTTAGGAAAATTTTAATATTAATTTGAAATAATATTAATTTAAATTGAAAAATTAAATGTGAAGATATAAGAGTTTCATGTGGTTAATGAGTTTAAAGTGAGGAGTTACTGCTTTGTATTACTCACCAACACAAAGCAACGAGACTAGAGAAGAAGCAACCTTTGAAATGAATCTAAGATCAGTTTAAATATTATAAATTTACAAGTATGCAGACTGTTACAATATTTCAAATTTTAGATGAAGAAAAATTATGTTCCGCAAGTGAGAAAGAGGGGAAACCTATTATGTCAACTGTGGTTCGGCCGTTGGTAAACCTTCCTGTGGGCCCATTAGGAAAGTCAATACCATATGGTGGGTAATTTGCTCTAGCCTTTGTTGGAAGCAAGTTATTATTGCCATTATCTGCTAGTGAGTCTCCGAAAATGAAAAAACAAGGTACTTGAGGCTCTCCATGAACATGAAGTTGCATGTTTGAAACCACAAGGAGAGCAAATATTAACATCCATATTTTTATCTCAACGGCCATTGTGGAAGAAAACAAGTACAGGACGATGCAAAAGAAGTAAGCACGTAAGTGAATACGTGCAAAAAGAAAGGTGTGGAACAATGAAAGCCACATGATGGGTAGCAGCAAAACAAGTATATATAGGCAAGGAAATCAAGCTAAGACCATCCGAGTCCAATGGGCATATGATCCTAAAAATTTTGCTGAAGAAAATGATGCATTTACCATCAACACTGGACAGCTTAGCACATCTCCAAACATGCTTCAAATGCATATAAATAGTGTCAATAGCTTTAAATAGCATATGAACCAAGTCTAACCGATACATCCAAAATGACGTGTCATTTGGTGTCACAGTGTAAGATGTCACAATGGAGTGTCTAATTGAATTTTCAATTTACCACATTAGTCATAAATTATTTTGTAACATCTTCAAATTAAAGGGTCGGTTAGAGATGCTCTTTGGAGCATGTGTCTTTGGTTATTAAAATAGTAACAGCCTTGTTCATTGTTATGTAGAACAAGTATGCTATTCAATACATTATGAGTATGAACTGGCTCCAAGAAAACCTAGCCAATTATCTTTTCTTTTCTTTTTTCTTCATTCATTCTTTTTCTTATTTTTCTTTTTTCAAATAAAAATGTTGTCTTATTCATAACAAGGACATACCAAATACCTATGGGTAGAAGGGTGTGATATCTCGAAATGCAAAATCATGTATGCCCACACACTCACAGCACACTTCGAGATTATTAAGCTATAGTGATGGTCATGACAACCACTGCAAAAACCATAAAATAAAGAAACCGGCACTGTAACTCAAGTTGATCCAAGGATAGAATCATGATTTGAATTTGATGGGAACCAAAACATATACCAAAACAAATTATAAAATCCAAATTAACATATATTCAATATTAACAAAATAACAACGAAAGTCCAAAATTCAATATGCAAATGAACTAATATCACTTCCATCACTTTCGATTTTTCAAAATTTTGTTTGATGATTTTCAGAAATTGGGAAATCAACACCTACATATTGGCAATGATGTATGGTCAGTATTAAATTTTAAATTATTTGTATTTTTTTCTTTTGAAAAAGTCCAAAATTGTACTTATTTTTCTCATAATATACCAAGCAAATAAAATTTATTTGATAATTCTAATTGTAGTATATTTGTATTATTTCTTTTGAAAAATTCTAATTTTTAACTAAAAAAATTTATTAGTTTTACTAATTAAATAATAATAACAAAAATGCCTCACAAGTCACAACGCCAAAATTATTATTAATAATTTATTCGCAAATTAATATTTAGAAATTTGTAATGATAGAGATTTGACATTTGTTTTGCTAAAGCCTAAAAGTTCTACAAGTTGTTGTGGCCAGCAAATAAACCGCCACAATATCACTATTGTTTCATCTATTTACAATTCCAACAAAGTACTTTTAGTGGCGGAGTCTTTTACCGCTACAAAAACAAACACCATTACACCTTTTTCTGTGTCAGTGTGTAGTGACATGACCAGGTGTATATGTTTTCCTTGCCATCAATAGTTCCTTTCATAGTTGGAATAGCCTTCAATATGAGCAAGAGTCCATCATTTGGATCATGCCATGCAATTGCCAACATATCAAGGTGTGCTTAATAGTTACTTAGGATTTCTTATTTTTTAGCTGACATTGATCAGGAACATAGATTCAGAGAGAGCTTTTTGTGAGAAAAACGAAGGGAGCATATATGTATATATTTCGTATATGTACTTCCTTTTTTTTTTTCTTTTTTTTTATCATTATATATAAATGGTAATAGATCTAAAGTACACATTTTTTTTTCATGAACATTCTTTTTTCAAAGTTACATTTTCCACTCATGGTCATTATCATTAATTCATCATTTTTGTTTGGTTCTCAAAGTTTTTTTTTTTTTCTTTTTTAGTTTGGAATTAGGTGTTAGCTATAGGATAACATAGGATATATGATTTTCATAATTTAAAATAATGCATAGTTCCTAAGGATAGATGATAGAATAATAATGTATTAAAAATTGTGTATTTTATTTTGTTTATATTTTATTAATACTAATTAAGAATCGAATTTTCAAACAACCAAAAAAAAAAATCTTAAATCTTAATATATATCTCATTTTTGAATTCCAGAAGCCTGTATTTCACTCTTTGACCTCAAGATGAAGTTCTAGTTATGTCCCGGTTAACCAGCAAAGTTTTTACTAGTGGGTGAGAAGTGGTGGGACTAGCATATATATATATATATATATATATATATGTAGAGGTAGGGATTGATAATATGATCAATATTTAGGGGGAAAGTGCTGTTACATGCATAGAATTTTTCAACATCCTCTCTCACACACTCACCTCAACTTTGACCACCACAACACCAAAAAATAATGCATTCTATAAAAAAAATGGTGGACAATTCGGTGTCAGATTTGTTCAAATGGAAATTGATTGATGTGAAGTAAACAAGCGCTTCAAAAAATTTATTAAGTTGATATTTCCATTATGAATCAAGATGTTCCAAATAATGGAGACTAGAGGACATGTGAATGTCATGGCATGGCTAGACGCCCCAGTAATTAATTAAGTTGATATTTCCATTATCCAAATTTGGACAGCACTCACAAGTTCACAACATTATTAAAAAAGTAGAAAAATCTACCATACACAACACGCATGGAGTGATGATTATGATTCCATCAACTCTTTGTTTGTGGTGTAACTGCCCTGCCAGTTGGGCTCCATGATTAAAGCTGAGGTAGCTAGGTGACTGATATCAATTGGATAAGTATCGGTTGGTAAAACGGCATGGTATGATCTACTTGATGTGACTTTGTTAAGAGCTTCAGTAGGATGGAAAGAGTCCCAGAATGCATACTCACTCCTATTCTGGCATGGAGTTTCGGAAGGACTGCACAGCCCATCTTCTGTTACTGGACAGCACCCAATATTGGTAACATTGATACCTGAAATACATGAAGGACATAATACAAAGTTAATTACTATATAGTGTTACAAAAACAATAGTAATAATTAAGTAATTACAGATTGAGGAATTGTACCAAGATCTGTTACATTCGTTGACCCGATCCCATAAGAATCCACATATATGAATGTTGCATCAGTTAGATTTGTATTCAGATGACGAACAAGTGATATAAGCTTGTTGTTGAAGAGAGAGGCTGCAAGGTTCATTTTATTTACGCACACTGACCCATCTGTGCCATATAGAGAAATTGCATTTGGAGTGCAACCTATTAGTCCAATTCCAAACAATGCAACCTTCCTTGCTCCGTAATTGTACAAAGCCTAGGAAAAAAAAAATTGTCACAAAATTGGAAAGGAAAAAGAAGAAAATATGAAATACATTGCACCAAGCACCACTAATTTACCTTTATTTGGTGAAAATATTCTTTAATAAGAACTGTAGCGTACTGAGCTGGAGTATACAGGGAGCTCGTGGTGTATATCTCGGGCAGGAAGTAATTGTTAATGTAATCATTGTTTCCCATTCCAACCGAATACAAGCATTTCTCAAGGTACTTAGTGGCTGAGTCATTACTTCCTAGTATGTTAACAATGCGTGAGACTGTTACTTGGTGATGCTTCAATTGCCCATTCATGCTGATGCGAGCACCCTACATGGAGAAAAGTTTTAGTCACGTAATGTTCACTCGTAATGTGTTTATACAATCTCATATATATACTTCCAAACTAAATTGGAGAAAAAACTTATTTATATTTATTTATTTAGTAATAATTATATATAATATTTAGTAATAGTTGCTGACAGCCTTCAAATGTTTAAAAATATTGTTTGAAAAGCATTAATTAATTGATTGCTAGCTATATTTATTGTGGCTCAACAGGTAATTAATTATACAATATTTCTAGAGAGCATTAATCCCGTATTCTCTCTTCTAACGTGAATGGTGACTCTTACTAACTAAGAGTGATTATTCAGTAGTTTCAAAAGACAACTAAATGGTGGGTCCTACTAATTAAATTAGTAATGAGACCTACCATTATGCGAGAGGAAAGACTATGAATTTATTTGTACTCCGGCTATTGAATAATTTTTTGTTAATTAAATTCAAAGTATGATCCATCATTTATGTGGGAAAATTATTTGGTAGTTCTGGAGTATAAATAAATGTGTATTCCCTTATCTTATTGAGTGGTTGGTCCTAACATGAATTTAATTAGTGGGATCTACCATGAATGTGAGAGGAGGGTTTGTATTCCGGAAATACGGAATATAATCACTTTATTCATGTGAGAGAAGTAAAATATTAATGTGTTGTAAAAGTTAACTATAATTTTAGGTGATGGAATAACCTTTTAAAAAAACCATCTTTTTTATTTATTTTAAAAAAAAAAAAGAGTCATTTTTAATGTTAAAGCTATTTAAGAAGTAACGTATGCAAGTTTTTATGAAGTGTTTTAAATATTCTATCGACACGTAAATAGTACTGGATTTAAATCTTTGACTATTGAAGCATTAATGACTCCCTTTGTTTTACACAAATAATCCTGAACTGAAACATTAAAAGAACGAACCACTATTAGTACTAAATTAAGGGTACATTAAACATATTTTGGATTTATTGTTGTAAAAGCTGATCGTGTAATTATTAATTATTATTTGTCGATCAACTTTGACAATTGCTTTTCTGTCCTTTGGTTAAAAATATTGTTGATATGAATTAAAAATGGATTTTGTTAACCAGTGCCCTTAAGGCAATGGTTAAGAAGCATTAAATGCCTGCACTTTATGGGAAATAACGAATTTTTAATATTATAATAATAAATAGAAAGACTAAAATACCCTTAAAAGTTTTTTTTATTATTTTAATATTAAATTTTTACTATTTCCCATAAAGTGGAAGCATTAAATGCTTCCTTAAACATTGCTCTAAGGGCACTCGTTAACAGGACCCATTAAAAATATAGTGACTCAACAAACTTCAAAACAAACGTCATTTTGAATGTTAAATGTATCTACAAAGTAATATATATAGCAAGATTGAATGGCGAGTTCTTTTTATATAAAGCTGACACATGGAAATAATACTTCACTGCATGAATATTCTATTGCCACATGAATATTATTTGCATTTGTATTTGTCTGTTATGTACAAGTTTTTTATTTATTTAACTATCGTCATTTATTATCAAGAGCCTTGAAACTCAGTAGTATATTGGTATTGATTGATTTCTTTTAAGTAAGAGAACGAGGTTTAAATCATCCCTCTCACATTGTTGTGTTTGAAATGTGTTCTTCTTTTATTTTTTAATGAAGTCCCCTTCTACATCATGCACAAATGCCTCCCTCAAAAGAACCATATATCCCATGAGTCTAGTTACTCTATAGCTTCACGTCAAATTTTTCCATCTACTTGACAAGAAGGTCAAAGCTATTATTTAAACCACGCTCCAGCAAAGGGTGATTCTTCCTTTGTCGTCAAATTGCACAAAGCCATTAAATTCAAGGGATATTAATGAAGAGTGTGATCACCTAATCCATCTCATGAGGAAGTTCTTAGGTTTCTCCATTGAATTTTTTTTAGTGCTTTTGTTTCACATATTTCTCCATGAGGTTGAAAGCTTTTACATTTTTTTGAGTTTAAGCAAAAGTCTCAATCAAAAGTAGTGTATAAGTCGATTATAGTATCTGTGTGGCTTCGCTATGTTTGTTTAGTCCTAAATTGATAGACAAGATTATGGAAGAAACAAATTAGGTCCTTTGTAATTTGATAACTTATCTCTCTGTCTTTCTATTCCTCTTTGTATCTCATATTTATGAATCTTTTTTCCAGAAAATAGAAAGGGAGGTATACTTGTTCCATGTAATCTGAAAATATTATAATGCATTTTTGAAAGAAGCATAACAATTTGAAGTTTTTAGTCCCAAGGTAGGAATCTCAATTGGGTATCTTTGTAAACTAAAAATAAAAGCCTATACTGCTTAACAATTTCATGTGCACACACAGTCTTCTACCAACTACCATTCTAATTCAAAATAGTAAATATTTTTGTACTTTTTTCCAATCAATAATGAAAAAAAAAATAAAAAAGATTTAAAAGATTCCTAAAAACTTCTAAACAATTTATTGTAACATAAAGGAAATTTAAAAAAACTCAGAAAAAAAAAATTTCTAAACATTTGAAATAAATATTTTCTTGATTAATTTATCCTTGCCTAGTACAAGTATAAAATGTATGCAAGCAAATACGAATTGAAGATGAAGAAGTTAATTGATTATATAATTACCAAGTTTTTCCCAGTTTCGTCACGAATTCCTGCTGAGCCTGATGCATAATTCACACCTTGGAGTATGTCCGAGTCGTTAGCAGTTGCAAAGGGTGGAATGTAGTTTTCGAAGCCCAAAAGTTCAGCTGAAAGTGAGAAAAATTTACAATTTGCATACCACATTACTACTTAATTATGTCTAACAAAAAACACAGCAAAACAAAATCTTTAAGGCTAAACATGAAGCATCATAGAGCATTACGAGAAAAAGAGAAAGTGGGCAAACCTATTAAATCAAACGTGGTTCGGCCATTGCAAAACCTTCCTGTCGGTCCATTAGGAAAGTCAACACCATACGGTGAGTAATCTGCTTTGGACTCTGTGGGAAGCAAGTTATTATTACCATTATCCGCTAGTGAGTCTCCGAAGATGAAATAACAAGGTACTTGCGGGTCTCCATGAACGTAAAGTTGCATATTTGAAAGCACCAGGAGAGCAATTAGGAGGTCCCATATTTTGATCTCAACCACCATTGTGAAAGGAAATGAGAAAAGGAAAGATGCAAAAGAGGTAGGTACGTATAGACGAAAAGATGAAGAATGGCAGGTGAATATGTAATTGGGAATACATATTGGCTAGCAGCTAAACAAGTATATATAGGCAAGGAAATGAAGATGGTAGTTCAATTTTGCAGTAGAAACTGATAATTTCGCCAGCATCAGACTTAGCTTTTCAAAACTTCTTTTTTTTTTTAACAGATACAATATAATTATATTTTAATTAACTTTTAGTCAATAAGAAATAAACTTACAAAAAAGGAAAAAAACTGCATCCAAAGTCCAAACAAAAAGCTAATGCATGGATATTTTATTTTGTCTCACAGGTACCGTTCCTGTTGCCTAATGTTTATATTGATCCATATAAATTCTTAAAAAATTTTGTATTCTTTTATTCGTACACATATCATATATGATATTATATTCATATTCACATAAGAGGCATATTATAATTTAATTCTAGCTTTTTAAAATGTAACAATAGAGAGTGTCAATTTAATAAAGGTGGAACGGATTATTATTTTCTAACCAAAGTAAAGAGATGAAATGTCATTTTTTAAAATATTAAGTTGTTGTTATTTTACAAATTCTTAGAGAAAGTTGCTTAATTTATCCAAAACAATAATTAAAAAATCTGAGAAAAAAAAAATAATTGATGTGAAACGACAAATGAGAACAATTAAATCTCTTAAAAAAAATATTACTTTATATTAATTAATTCCCTTTTTTGGAAAGGAGAATGGGCGGTGGAAACTGACATCACGATTCACGATGTGCAAAGAATGGAGGGCAGAGAACGTACATGTCACCACGTGGAAACAAAATGATTTTTTTTCGCCAAAAAGAAAAAAACGTATTTTTCCTTTTTCTTAGTTTCGACGTCTTCTTTTTGTTTTTTACCCAACGAAAAAAAAAAAGGCAACTTGATTCTAATAAATAGAGACTAGAAAAAGATCAAAATGAGTGCTAAAAAAGAAACCTAAAAGACAATTTTGACGTTATTCTTTGAAAGGATCATTCTATAATATTTATATTCTTACACTCTTTTTTTATATGATATCTATTTAATTAATATCATTAAATATGATATAAATATCATTATATATGATATTAAGTATTATCTAATATATGTTAGTACTATCTATTTTTTATATATATTTTAATTTAAATAATAAATAAAAATTTAAATACTAAATAATATAATTAAGATAATATAAATATTATTATATATAATATTAGTACTAATATGAGATTTTATCGAGTAGATATCGTACCACGTTGAATGTTGTAGAATTACCTTTTTGAAAGATATTCAAAGAACTCCGTCAATAGAGATAGATTTTAATTTTAACTTTTTAGTGGGGTAAGTGAATAGTGAGGGTACGTATAACGTGACAGGTTGATCATGACAAGTGATGGGAGTCCTTCACTCATTTGATTTCGTGCAATTTTGTTTGCTCCTTAATTTAAATTTGTTTGCTCCTTAATTTACTTACTACTCAATTGGTTTCTGTTGATTCCCATCCAATTTAGAGTTTATATATATGTTGTTTATCTGTACTAGATTTAATTTTTAATTGAAAAAAGTTCCATAGTAGGAATTTAACAGCCAAATCTTGGGTGCTCTCTAGCCTCTTTTGTGGCGTTGTGTTGTTTTTTGTTGAGTGGGTTTCATGAACTTGGTGTGGTGAGTCTTTAAAGTCATGGTGGTAAGCTTTGTTTTGTCGGTGGATTTCAGGTGAGGGATTTTGGGTGTTTACAGTGGTTGGAGAAGAAAAGAAGAAAGAGATCCAGAGACAGAGAAGAGAGTGGAAGAACAAAAAAAAACAAATCTAGTGTCACATCATATGAAAGCCCCAAATTAGCAACACATTCAACATGTCATTAGCACACGTGCATAAATTGATACAAAATTATCGGATAATTCAACACTTTAAGAGATTAAAATCTTGAAAATATTTACTATCAGAAAACACTTGCTTTGGTTGTGGAATTTCCTAAACCCCTCCAAGAATTAAGACCAACTATTAAATAGGAGATTAGCATGGTCGACTTAATTAATCGTTTTAACTTTTGTGATGCCTGACATCTAACAGAAAAAAATACTTTTCTCTAGCATTGTTTGTTTGTCATTGACCTTTTCTTTTTACCTTTTTAGTTTATTTGTTTTAGTATAACTTTATTAAAAAAAAAAAAAATTAGTATAATTATATTTTAATTAACTTATGGATGAAATTGATATTAATTTGTTAGTATTTTGTTAATATTAAATAGATGTAATTTATATATTATATATAGATTATTATATATTTATTATATATATATATATATATATTATATATATATATATATATATATATTTTTTATTATTTTTTTTATGATTTGACTATCACCAAGATCAAATCCTCTATCATGTTGACACTTGACATCTAGTTTTTCTTCCTCTTTTCTTGAAATCTATCCTTATATCAGGCAATGTCATAATCAAACCACGTTAAGAAAGTCTGTGAAAACAGAAATGTCCTCTTACAAAATTATATCTAAATCTACTGTTACAAACTTTATATGGAATACAATTCAAAAAAAAAAACTTTATATGGAATAATAAGTCTTGTGACACTAAGATTTCCACACAAAAATTCATAACTGTGTTACAAATAGTTGATAATAAAGTGATATTCAGTGATTGATTTAGATGATAACTAATTAAAAAACAACCAAATCAATTGATGTAAAAAATATTATAATTTCTTTGTTGAGAGGCGATGGAAAATGCTTATAATTCTTTGTGTGATTTTTTCTGCCTTAGCTTTATCCAGCGAAGCCTGACAATGCATTGCACATTCTTCTTCCATTTCTTTTTTTTTTTTTTGTTCTTGATCGGAACCAACTGAGCCACCATATCCACCCTTTTGTTCTCTTTGGTTCCATTCTCCCTCTTTCTCCCCCTTTTCGGTCATGTGCTTGTGGGTCTTATCGAAGGCCATGGGTGGCTCGTGACTCCAACAGTGTCCCTTTTTTGTGTTGCGAGATTATGACTTTCTATAGGCGGCGTGATCTTCAACGACCATGGATGCTTGGAGGACAGCGAGTTTGGGGTCTTCTCCCATATCAAGCTTTTCTCATCTACCCTCTATGTAACTTGGGGGTAGATTTGTCAAAACTCATTCTTTTGGAAAGCCCCAAAACCCAAATCGCATGGCATCTGATGCCATGAACAATCTGATTCGACTTCCTCATTAGTTGCTCGAATGGGAATTTGGCTCCAAGCTTTCTGTCTTTTCGGACATCTCCAGTAGCTATTGCTCTTGCGAACTACCAGACTATTGTCAAGACTTGTGATGTCTGTTGTTTTTGTGTAGTTTTTTCTTTGTTTGGTGCGTTTATTGTCGTATTGTTTTTTTTTTGGTAAATTATATAGACACTCCATTCTTTTAGAAAACTAGACTCACTACACCTAGTTTGGGGAAATGACACTCCGCTCCCAAATTTGCAAAATAATTAACACTCCGCCCCCTTTTTTTTTTTTTTCTTTTTTTGTTTATTTTTTATTAATTTTTTTAACCAATGTCTAACTAAGCAAAGTTAAAAAGAAAAATTATATTCCAATTATTTTAAGTTTAAGTGGGGAATATTCCTTTAAAAATGGGGGAAAATGGGGCTGAGTGTTAATTATTTTGCAAATTTGGGAGCAAATGTCATTTTCCAAATTAGGGTATAGCGAGTCTAGTTTTCCCAAAAGAAGGGGTGTTAGTATAATTTACCTTTTTTTTTTTTTTTTTTTGGTACTCTTATCTGCCACCCTTGTGGGGTTTTGTTCCATAATATATGTCATTTTTGCCGTCCTCTTGGTATGGTCCGGGATTTTATTGTGTAATCACTTTGCGCTTGCCATTGTTTTGATTTTCAATATAGTTCTTTTTTATTTAGCAAAAAAAAAAAAAGTCGGCATTTTGATTTTTCATTATAATATCAGCTTCTTAATTTGTCAATTGTCTTGGAAGTACTATTCAATAATATCCTCCACATAAAACACATTTTTTCTTGCACAATAGATAAGCCAAATGAAATAATTGAAGAAGTAGCATTAGTGGGGACAAGTGTTTCATATCAATCTAACTGTATACGGTATATCAAGCAGATGGCTGAAAGTGCTGAATAGTGAATCATTTAAAGTTTTGAGCAGTCAAAAGAAATAATTGAGGAAGATATATATCATATCAAGTAATTTTACCATATCTATATCTATTTGATTTTTTTTTTGAAACATCACATTTAATGGTATTAATATATATGTGATAGTAATAACCTCACATATGATAGTATTTACCATCATATTGATTAGTACCCTAAATTTTTATTTAGTTATTTAAATTTTAATATATAAAAAGTTAGATAAAATCAACATCGCATTGAATAATAATAATAACCTCATATTTGATGGTAACTACATCACATTTAAAAATAACAATAGTTAAGATTTGAGTAGTACCATACTTACAAAAAGAGTGAGGATATTATAAAATGACCCATATCATCTATATAATAGATGTACATTATCCAATGTATTTAGTTTCCTTCACATTTCAATATTTCGAGACCAACATAGAAGAAATATCTCGAGCATACAGTGAAAAACATTGTGAGACATCCAAAGTTCTTTCTCAGATTAGCATAGTTAAGATATAAGGCACCCATTGAAGGTTAACTTACTTAAAACAAAAATAAAACGTCGCAAGATAGAAACATAGTTTTGGTTAAAGTACAATTTACATCTGTTAACTTTGTCCAATTGTCGTTAATTTCAGTACATTAAATTTAAAAATTGTCATTTCAAACTACTTATTTTCTTAACACTGTCATTTTAAATAAAACCGTCTATTTCTGTAAAAAAAAAAAAAATCCTTTAACTACCTTAAAACGACTTTGTTACACACCATAATGAAAAGAAAAAAAAAAACATTTTCACATTAAATATTCATTTTTTTTTAATCAATGAGACCCACATTTTTATTAAAACACAATCAGACAAAATACAAGATAATAGATTGTAAAGAGAGGATTGATAAATTAGGCACAAGCACAGGGGCAAATTGGGAATCGGATGGTTAGGTGGTAGTGACTAGTGAGGCCTTTAGCAATGGCATGTGACATAGAGGCAGCAGGTGGGACTTCTTGTTGTGTTGTTGGGGGGAAGGAGAAGGGGTAGGGACAAGTACGAAATGTCAAGATTTGATGAGGGCAAAAGACAACATAGCAAGAACAACCAATAATAACAAAAATTATTGTGATAGTGGGCTCTCGGTAAAAATTATTGGATAGTGGGCTCTCGGTATGGAGTACTGAATAATTTTCCAAATTGCAGTGGGTGCATTTGTAACGCTGAATTGAGCTGTTGATCGATGTGGGACGCAAAAAGCAGAGAGATAAATGAGCAAGAGATTTGAGAAGACTCCAAACCTAGAATTGGTTTGGAGAGATCTGGCGCCGAAGAGAGAGAGAGGAGATAAGTGTGTAAAATTGATTATTTAATGTGTAAATAATTTTTAATTATTTTTCAATCCATTATAGAGTGAATTGACATTGTTTTAAGAGAGTTAACAAAATTTTTCTAACCGAAATGGACTGGAGTACTAAAATGACAGCGTAATGAAAGTTAGTAGACTGAAATGACAATTTTTAAACTTTATGTACTAAAATGATAATTAGGAAAATTTAACGGGTGGAAATTATACTTTATCCTATAGTTTTTCACTTGGGAAAGAGCGCAAGAAGATATGGCAATTTCGGGGTTTTCTATAGGGCTTTTGTGAAGTTCATAAATTAAGGAGATTTTGTAAGGCAGTTGACAATCTCTACCACGGTATGGTATCGTAATTTTTTGGGCTCAATGACTTCATTTAATTCATAATTTGAATAATATTGCATTGTAATTTCTAGAAAGATGATTTCTTATTATTGTCTATGTTATTGGTGTGGATTAGTTCGGCAAAAACTGGAGAAGGTCTTGTAAGCTATTTATAATGGTGGGTTTATTTAGATTTGATTTCGTGGCTTTTTATTCTTCAGGTTGAAATTGTGTTTTATCTAAATCTTGGTGTTCTTGAAATGTATTTTTATTGGTTTGAGATCTTAACTTTTTAATTTTGCTTGAACTATTTTGTAAATTACAGATTTAATAACAAACCACATAATAAAGGTGTGATGGGAAATTGTGAATAGAGCGAAGCCAGTTACTCAAGAAGAGTAATTAGACTTCTCTCTCCTTAAAAAAGAAAGAAGAAAAAAAAAGTTATTAACAATTAAGTTGAAGGTATTTTTTTTTCACATTGAGTTGGAGAGAGGAGGATTCCTCACTATTGGGAAATATTAAGAAATGTCATTTAACTTTAAAAATTATTGCGTTTAAGTTGAAGGTTGTTTTGTTTGTTTCTTTCTTTCTTTTTCAAAAGTAGAAATTTTACTCTAAACATACACAATATATATATGAGAGAAAAAGAGAATTGAACCCCATTCAATTGGGTGGGAAATATGGAATGCACCACTAGGCCTAATACCTAATGGGCATAAGTTAAGTTGAAGTTAAATGTTGCTTTAAATAAGAAAAAGATAAAAAGTTCAACATTTACTAGCAACTTGGATGTTGGAGGCTAAAATCTCAAACTATACTGATAACATGTTTTAAACAAGTCCCATACATTTATACCCCACATACCACTAATTGGATTGGGAGTAACATGCAATTACTTCCTATCTTATTGTACCAACCAACTGAACCCATTATCTCCATCTTTAGAGCTGGGCTAATCGGCGGATATCAACTGGATAAGCATCCGATGCAAATTGAGCACTATAAGCTCTCCTGGCCGCAATTGTATTCGCTGCCTCAGTTGGATGAAAAGCATCCCAAAAGAGATACTCATTCCTGTTTGGGCATGGAATTTGATGAGGTAGACAATTAATTAGCCCATTGTTCCTACCTACTCCACAGCACCCAGCATTTGTAACCTTGAAACCTAAAATTTGTCAAAGAAAGATGACATTGAATACTTGAATAACATCCATTTTTAAATAAAGGATGAATGATTAGAATAATTATAAGATACTCCAGAAGTGCTATAACTACGACATACATACGTAGTAGAGGTTTTAACTAGCATATAATTTAAAAATATTTACCATAAGATGTAGGGCTGCTTATTCCATCTTGGAAAATCCCATAAGAGTCTATATAGATGAATCTTGCATCTGCTAGATTGGTGTTGAGTTCATCGACCAGAGATTTTAACCTGTTGTTGAATATTTGGTTGGCTGAATTGATTTTTTGTACACATGTTGTACCATCTGGGCTATTTTTAGCCAATTCATTTGGGATGCACCCTATTTGACCCAATCCGAACAAGACTATTTTCCTTGCTCCATAATTATACAAAGCCTGAAATATAAACAAATATCTCTAAATGTTAAATAACTTTCTTAATTTTGTTGTGAATTAAAGGATTTCTAACTAGAACGACCATATGACAGTTTTGTTGAAGGATGCACATTGAGCTGGGCCTGAAGGAGGCCCACTTTCCTAATCCATACTCAAGCCCAATAAAAAGAAAAAGGCTGGTGGAGCTTATCTTGGGCCTTAGGCTCATTCTCCTTTTCCCCTAGGGCCCAAGGCTCATTTTCAGGTTGGGCCTAACATTTTAGCTCATTAGTCTAAGCTTACACTAAAAATCATGTTACTACAATAATGGTCATTTCCCCATAAAAATATATATTAATGGCCAGACAAAAAGTATGCATATAAATTAAGGAAAAATTGTAAAATAAAATTAAAGAAACATAGTATTGACCTTTAGTTGCTGAGTATATAGACTCTTATGGGATTGGTCATCACAATATTGAGAAGGGAATAGAACAAGAAACATATATATTGCACCATAGCACAACTAAGTACTAACCCTTAATTGCAAAGAATATTGTTTAATAAGAACTTCAGCGTATTGTTCTGGATCATAGTGGTGGCTTGACAGGTACTTTCTGGGCATGAAGTAGTTGTTAATGTAGTCATTGCTTCCCATTCCAACTGTATATAAGCACTTCTTTAGATGATTAATGGCTGAATCATGGCCTCCTAGTTTGCGTTCAATGCCTGAGACTGTTACATGGTGATTCTTCAACTGCCCATCCAAGCTGATGCAAATACCCTGCAGGGTGGAGATTTGAGAAGTTTTTGTCACGTATTATTGGTCAATTAGTGGCTGCATCATGACATCTTGTTACAAAATTTATGTAACCGAATACCAATCCAAGATGAAGAAATCAAATTGATTATTTATAATTACCAAGTGTTTCCCAGTTTCTTCACGAATTCCGGCTGAAGCAGATGCATAATTCACACCTTTGAGTATGTCATAGCCATTAGTATTTGCAAAGGGTGGAATGTGCTTATCGAAGCCCAAAAGTTCAGCTGTAGAGAGAAGATTTACAATTAACATATATAGTACTTATGAGAAAACAAATGGAGGAATACAAATGAAAATAAAGAAGCTCATGTCTGGCTATATATCCTGATGAAATGAAAAAATATTGATGCACAGATCATGTCAGCCTTAAGTACATTCCGATAAATAGCTCATATATTTTCTTTAGTATACGTTTAAAAGTTGAATAGATTTTAAGCCCCACAAATTTATATATCTTGTTGGGTAAGAGGAAAACACACACATAGAAGAAAAAAGAAAAACAAAGTGTTAGGAACATTTTAATATTAATTTAAATTGAAAAATTAAATGTGAAAATATGAGAGTTTTATGTGGTTAATGAGTTTAAAGTGAGGAGTTAGTGCTTTGTATTACTCACCAGCACAAAGCAACGAGACTAGAGAAGAAGCAACCTTTGAAATGAATCTAAGATCAGTTTAAATATTATAAATTTACAAGTATGCAGACTGTTACAATATTTAAAATTTTAGATGAAGAAAAATTATGTTCCGCGAGTGAGAAAGAGGGGAAACCTATTATGTCAACCGTGGTTCGGCCGTTGGTAAACCTTCCTGTGGGCCCATTAGGAAAGTCAATACCATATGGTGGGTAATTTGCTCTAGCCTTTGTTGGAAGCAAGTTATTATTGCCATTATCCGCTAGTGAGTCTCCGAAAATGAAAAAACAAGGTACTTGAGGCTCTCCATGAACATGAAGTTGCATGTTTGAAACCACAAGGAGAGCAAATATTAACATCCATATTTTTATCTCAACGGCCATTGTGGAAGAAAACAAGTACAAGACGATGTAAAAGAAGTAAGCACGTAAGTGAATACGTGCAAAAAGAAAGGTGAACAAATGAAAGCCACATGATGGGTAGCAGCAAAACAAGTATATATAGGCAAGGAAATCAAGCTAAGACCATCCAAATGAAAGTCCAATGGGCATATGAGCCTGAAAATTTTGCTGAAGAAAATGATGCATTTACCGTAAACACTAGACAACTTAGCGCATCTCCAATCATGCTTCAAATGCATATAAATAGTGTCAACAGCTTTAAATAGCATATGAACCAAGTCTAACCGATACATCCAAAATGACGTGTCATTTGGCATCACAGTGTAAGATGTCACAATGGAGTGTCTAATTGAATTTTCAATTTACCACATTAGTCATAAATTATTTTGTAACATCTTCAAATTAAAGGGTCGGTTAGAGATGCTCTTTGGAGCATGTGTCTTTGGTTATTAAAATAGTAACAACCTTGTTCATTGTTATGTAGAACAAAGTATGCTATTCAATACATTATGAGTATGAACTGGCTCCAAGAAAACCTAGCCAATTATCTTTTCTTTTCTTTTTTTCTTCATTCATTCTTTTTCTTATTTTTCTTTTTTCAAATAAAAATGTTGTCTTATTCATAACAAGGACATACCAAATACCTATGGGTAGAAGGGTGTGATATCTCGAAATGCAAAATCACATATGCCCACACACTCACAACACACTACGAGATTATTAAGCTATAGTGATGGTCATGACAACCACTGCAAAAACCATAAAATAAAGAAACCGGCACTGTAACTCAAGTTGATCCAAGGATAGAATCAAGATTTGAATTTGATGGGAACCGAAACATAAACCAAAACAAATTATAAAATCCAAATTAACATATATTCAATATTAACAAAATAACAACGAAAGTCCAAAATTCAATATACAAATGAACTAATATCACTTCCATCACTTTCGATTTTTCAAAATTTTGTTTGATGATTTTCAGAAATTGGGAAATCAACACCTACATGTTGGCAATGATGTATGATCAGTATTAAATTTTAAATTGGGAAATCATCAAAACTGGAGCGTTGTCTCTACAGAGGGACTTTAGACAGACCAAGAGAAAGTTGAATTCCCCTGATGTTGAAGGGGTAGTTTGAAGCCTCTGTTTTATTTGTTTCTCACTTATTTCTCTTTTATCCATTTGTTTTAGTTCAAATAGTTTATAGTTCACGTGCTGTGCATGTGCTTCTCTCAGATAGGAAAGACGGCTTAATCCGTGCCTAATCTAGGTGCGAGTTCTCCTATTCATGGAGCCTCAGTTTACTTTTGTATCTGGTTTATTTTCTCTCAATAATATTCTATCTTTGAATCCAAAAAAAATTATGAATCATGTGGACCAATAATGTCACGTGACATATTAGTTATTCCTTTTAGGTATTTATAGAATACTTTTGGAGTATGGTAAATGTAAACTCATTCATCTCATATGAGTGGTGATTCTAGCTAATTAAATTTAAGGTAAACTCTATCATTCATGTGAGAAGAGAGAATATGCATTTAATATATTCCGAAAGCATTCTATAATTTTTCATTCCTTATAAGCACAAAATTGTGAGATTTAATTACCAAATATGCATTTAAATCTTTAGATTTTCATTTGAAGGAGCATTAAATGACTCCCTTTGTTTATCCACCCTTTGTTTATCATATCAGCTACAATTTAAATAGGTACAATCCCTGCAATGTAACCAAATGGTCCAATAAAATAGCACCAACTAATTAAAAAAAATTGCATCAACAACACCTCAAAATCTGAAATATCAAACACTTGAATATGGCTGACTTCTTCCCGTATCCAAACAACCCAATCTTTATGACAAGATACCGATCTCCACAGCAAGTCACGACCACCCCAAACACCATAAACCCAATTTCTAAGATCCATAAAATCTGTTGCCAGTAAAGGCTAGAGATGTAGAGAAATGTTGAAAAATATTCTCGCTTACTTCAGGTCGAGGTTTCATTGAGATTATATAACAATTGAATACAAGTTGTGATGAATCATGAAATACAATGCAGGAGACTGAGGTTGAGCATAACTCAACAATATCAACAACAGAGTATGTTCCTATCTAGAATAGGTTGCTATCTAAACTACTCCTGAGAAGGAGCAGATGAGAATTACTCCTTTATCTCCAAGAATTTGGAGTCTTGATGTTTATCCTTTGACACAGTCAATACATACAAAAACAAAGGCCCAACAACACGCACGCACCAAAACAACCCAACCACCATATATCAAAATCCTAAAATTAAAAAATAAAAAATTGACAGAAATAGTAGAAAGAACCGAGAAGCAAAAAAAAACCCAAAAATTGAATCAAACACCATTGAAATTACGTTGACGAAAGTGAGCAACATTTTGAGCTTGAGCCATCTTCAGAGGTGAGACCATTATGCATTTGGACGGCCACGGCGTCCATGATTTGCTTGAACTGACCCACCGTTCTCTCGTAGGTAGAGAAGGAATTCGCCAGCATGCCCACCTCCCAAACGCCACCGCTACACCCTCCTTTCACCGTGTGATTGTATTTGTGGTGGCCATGGCTTGCTGTGGTGGTCGGCAGCTGGTCAAGGAGTTTGTAGATCTGGGTTGTTTGGGTACAGGAAGGAAGATGTCAGATATATTCAAGTGTTTGACATTTCAGATTGTGAGGTGTTGCTGATGCAATTTTTTTAATTAGTTGGCGCTTTCTTATTGGACCATTTGGTTACATTCCAGTGATTGTATCTGACTAAATTGCAGCTGATATGCTACCTTTAAATATATTGTTGTAAGGCCAACTCCAACAGTACTCTAAATTTATCTCTATCTTTATCTCTAAATTACACTATTTAACAACTTTCTATTTTTTTTTTTAAATAAACACTCCAGCAGTACTCTTTATTTTACTCTCTATTCTATTAAAAACTACTTTTTTATTATTACTTCCCACCAAAAA
This sequence comes from Fagus sylvatica, assembly GCA_907173295.1. Classification (NCBI taxonomy): domain Eukaryota; kingdom Viridiplantae; phylum Streptophyta; class Magnoliopsida; order Fagales; family Fagaceae; genus Fagus; species Fagus sylvatica. The sequence continues at coordinate 29,125,878 of OU015767.1, read as the reverse complement.
TAACCAACTCCCACCCAAATCAATTTCTCACAGCAACCAAACAAACAAATTAGCAACCAAACAAACAAAAATTTCAGCAACCCAAACAGCTGGGACTGGCCAACAGAGACGGTGACGCTGAGTTTTGCAAAATGAAATTCCGGTGACCAACCAAACTCATTCCGGTGACCAACCAAAAGGGATCGGGCACGGCAACCCCAGGCGGCAGGCTTGGCCGTGGGTGACCTCCAGACCGGCAGGGATCGGGCACGGCAAGGCTTGGCGGCAGGCTGGGGTGGTTCTCTCCTTCGCGGCGTGGCCAGCGGGGTGGGCATCTCCTTCAAGCCGTGGCCGTGGGGTGGGTGTCTTATGGGCGGTGGTGAGGTGCTCTGCCGGTACAGATCTGAGAAAAGGAAAAAAAAAATTCTCTGTTATTAACCACCACCACCGGAATGTTTGATTTTTGGCAAAAAATATCTCTGCACCGGAATGTTCTTCGATATTTATTATTAACCACCACCACCGAATCAACCACCGCCACGCCGGCAAGCCCAAGCCACCACCGAATCAACCGGTTTCGTGCTTCAAACAGAAAACCCAAAAGACCGAAAGTTTCGTGCTTCAAACAGAAAACCCCAAAGAGCAAAGAGCAAAGAGAAAAGAGAGAGCAGAGAGAAGAAGAGCAGAGAGAAAAAGAGAGAGAAAAATTTTCGGAAGAAATGAGAGGAGAGAGAGAAATTTTCGGAACAAATATCAGTTGGTACGGGTGGGGTCAGAAATGAAAAATATTGATTTTTTAATTTTTACAAAGTGTACAGTAGCCTTTCATTTTTGAAAGGCTACTGTACACTTTGTAAAAAAATTTGAGGATGAAGAGCAGTTTTGAAAGACTGCTGGAGCCGGGTTTTTTGTTTTGTTCTCTACAAATAGAGATGAAGAGCAGTTTTACACTGCTGCTGGAGATGGCCTAAGGGCTGTAATTGATTGTTATATTTATAGTTTCTGACAGCCTTCAAATGTTTAAAAATATTGTTTGAAAAGCATTAATTAATTGATTGCTAGCTATATTTATTGTGGCTCGACAGGTAATTAATTATACAATATTTCTAGAGAGCATTAATCCCGTATTCTCTCTTCTAATGTGAATAGTGACTCTTACTAATTAAGAGTGATTATTCAGTAGTCTCAAAAGACAACTAAATAATGGGTCTCACTAATTAAATTCGTGATGAGACCTACTACTATGAGAGGAAAGAGTACGAATTTATTTGTGCTCTTGGCTATTGAATAATTTTCTGTTAATTAAATTCAAGGTTTGATCCATTATTTATGTGGGAAAATTATTTGGTAGTTCTGAAATACAAATAAATGTGTATTCCCTCCTCTCATTGAGTGATTGGTCCCAACATAAATTTAATTAGTGGGATCCACCATTAGGGGTGGGCAAAAAACCGTGAAACCCGACCCGCTCAACCAATCCGGCCAAACCGTTCGTCCGTCTGTCTGTCCGTGAGCATATATACGGACGGATGCGGATATGGATATTTTAAATCTTCAGATAACGGACGGATAACGGATTTGACATATTTTTTCGGGTATCCACCCGACCCGCCCGACCATTCATTAATACTATTAAAAAAATCTAACATATACCCCACGGTCCCTACCTCACCCAAACCATATTTTCTCTCTCTCAACCTCACGGTGCTCTCCTCAGTCACCTGATCATCTCTCTCTCTTCTCTCATTTCCGTCCCTCTCCCTCTTTCTCTCTTTTTGTGACCATGTCTCTGCCAAGAAGAAAAACAAAAGAAAGAAGCCTGGGCCGAGACGTCGCCGGAGTTGGAAGACGAAGGCAACGCACGACTGAGGACAAAATCGATGCCACGGCTTGAGGCAAGCTCACCTGATCTGATTGTTTTCTTCTACCGTGGTTGCCAATTTGGTGAGATCTCACCGGATCTGGTGATTTCTTGTATTGTGTTTGCCGGATCTTGTGAGATCTTGCCGGATCTAGAAAGAAAATGGGTTTATGTTTGTGCTTGGGTTTGCTGTGTTTGTGATTGAGTTTTAGTATCAAATTTTTGACAATTTTGTTTTTGTTTGTGATTGAGTTTGTTTGATATGATTTGGTTGTCTTGTAAACCCGATAAACCCGATCATACCCGCCCGCCAAAACCGTCAACCAACCCGCCCGATCCGACCACCTTAACGGATGGTCAACGGGTTGAAGCTTTGCAAACCCGACCCTGTCGGGTAGGACAGAAAATTACTCCCAAACCCGAACCGTCCTACCCAAGCCCACCCCTATCCACCATGAATGTGAGAGGAGGGTTTGTACTCCGGAAATACGGCATATAATCACTTCATTCATGTAAGAGAAGTATAATATTAATGTGTTGTAAAAGTTATCTATAATTTTAGGTGGTGGAATAACCTTTTAAAAAAAAACCATCTTTTTTATTCATTTAAAAAAAAAAATTGTCATTTTTAATGTTAAAGCTATTTAAGAAGTAACGTATGCAAGTTTTTATGAAGTGTTTGTTTTTCCATATAAGCTAACGCATAAATATTCTATCGACACGTAAATAGTACTGGTTTTAAATCTTTGACTATTGAAGCATTAATGACTCCCTTTGTTTTACACAATTAATCCTGAACTGAAACATTAAAAGAACGAACCACCATTAGTACTAAATTAATGGTACATTAAACATATTTTGGATTTATTGTTGTAAAAGCTGATCGTGTAATTATTAATTATTATTTGTCGATCAACTTTGACAATTGCTTTTCTGTCCTTTGGTTAAAAATATTGTTGATATGAATTAATTTGTAACTATATTTATAGTGACTCAACAAACTTCAAAACAAACGTCATTTTTAATGTTAAATGTATCTACAAAGTAATATATATAGCAAGATTGAATGGCGAGTTCTTTTTATATAAAGCTGACACATGGAAATAATACTTCACTGCATGAATATTCTATTGCCACATGAATATTATTTGCATTTGTATTTGTCTGTTATGTACAAGTTTTTTATTTATTTGTCTGTTATGTACAAGTTTTTTATTTATTTAACTATCGTCATTTATTGTCAAGAGCCTTGAAACTCAGTAGTATATTGGTATTGATTGATTTCTTTTAAGTAGAGAACGAGGTTTAAATCATCCCTCTCACATTGTTGTGTTTGAAATGTGTTCTTCTTTTATTTTTTATTTTTTTAATGAAGTCCCCTTCTACATCATGCACAAATGCCTCCCTCAAAAGAACCATATATCCCATGAGTCTAGTTACTCTATAGCTTCACGTCAAATTTTTCCATCTACTTGACAAGAAGGTCAAAGCTATTATTTAAACCACGCTCCAGCAAAGGGTGATTCTTCCTTTGTCGTCAAATTGCACAAAGCCATTAAATTCAAGGGATATTAGATTAATGAAGAGTGTGATCACCTAATCCATCTCATGAGGAAGTTCTTAGGTTTCTCCATTGAATTTTTTTTAGTGCTTTTGTTTCACATATTTCTCCATGAGGTTGAAAGCTTTTACATTTTTTTGAGTTTAAGCAAAAGTCTCAATCAAAAGTAGTGTATAAGTCGATTATAGTATCTGTGTGGCTTCGCTATGTTTGTTTAGTCCTAAATTGATAGACAAGATTATGGAAGAAACAAATTAGGTCCTTTGTAATTTGATAACTTATCTCTCTGTCTTTCTATTCCTCTTTGTATCTCATATTTATGAATCTTTTTTCCAGAAAATAGAAAGGGAGGTATACTTGTTCCATGTAATCTGAAAATATTATAATGCATTTTTGAAAGAAGCATAACAATTTGAAGTTTTTAGTCCCAAGGTAGGAATCTCAATTGGGTATCTTTGTAAACTAAAAATAAAAGCCTATACTGCTTAACAATTTCATGTGCACACACAGTCTTCTACCAACTACCATTCTAATTCAAAATAGTAAATATTTTTGTACTTTTTTCCAATCAATAATGAAAAAAAAAATAAAAAAGATTTAAAAGATTCCTAAAAACTTCTAAACAATTTATTGTAACATAAAGGAAATTTAAAAAAACTCAGAAAAAAAAAATTTCTAAACATTTGAAATAAATATTTTCTTGATTAATTTATCCTTGCCTAGTACAAGTATAAAATGTATGCAAGCAAATATGAATTGAAGATGAAGAAGTTAATTGATTATATAATTACCAAGTTTTTCCCAGTTTCGTCACGAATTCCTACTGAGCCTGATGCATAATTCACACCTTAGAGTATGTCCGAGTCGTTAGCAGTTGCAAAGGGTGGAATGTAGTTTTTGAAGCCCAAAAGTTCAGCTGAAAGTGAGAAAAATTTACAATTTACAATTTGCATACCACATTACTACTTAATTATGTCTAACAAAAAACACAGCAAAACAAAATCTTTAAGGCTAAACATGAAGCATCATAGAGCATCACGATGTTAAAGACTGAAAGTCTGTGTATTGTATTAACTAAATAATATAGTATAAGAGAGAGCCTTTATATAGGCAGAAGTAAGAGTAATGCACAAGTAAAAAGAGTGCTATACAAGACAATGTATTGGGCCTAAGACCCATTGGACTTATATTCTAACATCCCCCTTAAACTCATGTTGGGTGAAGAGACACCAACTTGAGTTTGGAAATAAGATCACGGAAACGGCTTGGAGGCATAGGTTTGGTGAATATGTCAGCTAACTGGTCCTGAGAAGACACTGAATGGAGCTGCAAAGTACCCTGTAGTAAGTGATGACGAACAAAGTGACAGTCGATCTCAATATGCTTGGTACGCTCATGGAAGACGTCATTGTGGGCAATTTGGAGGTGAGGATTGTCCGTCATGTGATTGCAGTAGGCAGAATCTAAGAACCATTCAGAAGAGATACCTGGTGTCACAGAAAGAGCAGAATTGGATGCACTAGAAGACAAAGCTTGAACCTGACTGAAGAGGGCTTGCAGATCTGCTATGCTGTAAGTAGGTGGAGTCAATGAGACAGGATCAAAAGATGCAGCATCGGATGATGGTACAGACTTAGAGGCAGTCAAGGCTGCAGAGCGCTGAAGAATGCCGACACGCATGTTACATCGATCAATAGTGTGACTGCGATGTTTGCAAAAGGCACAAATAAGATGATAATTCTTCTGATTGAATCGCCTGTGAATAGGCTTAGAAATTTCACTTTGAGTCATAATGAAACCTCAATTGCAAAAACAGACCACAAAAATGAAATCAGCATGAAAAATTGGGTAGGAAGCACCTGGGTTGCAAAAAGTCAACTCCGGAAAAAGTCAACGGTCAAAGTCAACGTTGGTCAACGGTCAAAGTCAACACTGGTCAACGGTCAAAGTCAACGTTGATCAACGGTTAAAGTCAACGGTCAATGCTGGTCAACGGTCAACTAGGGCTGACGTGGCACTTGCTGACGTTGCATTAGGGCTGACGTGGCAGTGAAGAAGGGTCTTGACGGCGCCGGAACTTTGAGCGGCGCGTGGCGGCGCGTTCGACCTCCGATGAGGTTGATTCTTACGCGGTTGGATCTAGCTTCTCGAGATCTTTTCAACGGTGGCGGAGGTGTCGTGATCGGAGTCCGGTAGCGGGAGAACCGAGGGTGGCAGTAAGTCTGTTCGGCGATGAATCAGCTTCTTGGCAGCGCAGGCAACCGGATTTCTGACGGTGGCGGCTGGGCAATGCCGGAGACAGCTGAGGCAGCGGAAAAACACCTGGAAGGACTAGAACTACACAATATTAGAGCCTTAGCTCTGATACCATGTTAAAGACTGAAAGTCTGTATATTGCATTAACTAAATAATATAGTACAAGAGAGAGCCTTTATATAGGCAGAAGTAAGAGTAATGCACAAGTAAAAAGAGTGCTATACAAAACAATGTATTGGGCCTAAGACCCATTGGGCTTATATTCTAACGAGAAAAAGAGAAAGTGGGCAAACCTATTAAATCAAACGTGGTTCAGGCCATTGCAAAACCTTCCTGTTGGTCCATTAGGAAAGTCAACACCATATGGTGAGTAATCTGCTTTGGACTCTGTGGGAAGCAAGTTATTATTACCATTATCTGCTAGTGAGTCTTCGAAGATGAAATAACAAGGTACTTGCGGGTCTCCATGAACGTAAAGTTGCATATTTGAAAGCACCAGGAGGGCACTTAGGAGGTCCCATATTTTGATCTCAACCACCATTGTGAAAGGAAATGAGAAAAGGAAAGATGCAAAAGAAGTAGGTACGTATAGCGGAAAAGATGAAGAATGGCAGGTGAATATGTAATTGGGAATACATATTGGCTAGCAGCTAAACAAGTATATAGGCAAGGAAATGAAGATGGTAGTTCAATTTTGCAGTAGAAACTGATAATTTAGCTAGCATCAGACTTAGCTTTTTAAAACTTCTTTTTTTTTTTTTTTTTTTTTTTTTTTAACAGATACAATATAATTATATTTTAATTAACTTTTAGTCAATAAGAAATAAACTTACAAAAGAGGAAAGAAAACTGCATCCAAAGTCCAAACACAAAGCTTATGCATGGATACTTTATTTTGTCTAACATATATGTATCGTACCCTGATACCTAATATTCATATTGAACTATATAAATTTTTAAAAAATGTTGTATTATTTTATCCGTACTCATATCATACATGATATTATATTAATATCCACATATATAAGAGGTATATTATAATTTAATTCTAACTGTTTAATATATAACATAAGTGTCAATTTAATAAAGATGGAACAAATTATTATTTCTAACCAAAGTAAAGCGATGAAGTGTCTTTTTTTTTACAAAATTTTAAAGGAAGTTGCTTAATTTATCCAAAACAATAATTAAAAAATCTGAGAAAAAAAAAAGAAAAGAAAAGAAAATAATTGATGTGAAACGACAAATGAGAACAATTAAATCTCTTAAAAAAAATATTACTTTATATTAATTAATTCCTTTTTTTGGAAAGGAGAATGGGCGGTTGAAATTGACATCACGATTCACGATGTGCAAAGAATGGAGGGCAGAGAACGTACATGTCACCACGTGGAAACAAAATGATTTTTTTTTCGCCAAAAAGAAAAAAACGTATTTTTCCTTTTTCTTAGTTTCGACGTCTTCTTTTTGTTTTTTACCCAACGAAAAAAAAAAAAAAAAAAAAAAAAGGCAACTTGATTCTAATAAATAGAGACTAGAAAAAGATCAAAATGAGTGCTAAAAAAGAAACCTAAAAGACAATTTTGACGTTATTCTTTGAAAGGGGTCATTTTATAATTTCACACTTTTTTTTATAGATATGATATCACTTCAATTGGTAGTATTAAATATGATATAAGTATCCATATATGTGATGTTGGTACTATTATCTATTTTTTATATATATTAAATTTAAATAATAAATAAAAATTTAAATACCAATAATATGATTATAGATATTATTATATATAGATAAGTATTATCATATATAATATTGACATTATTAATATGAGATTTTGTCATTAAAGATACTGTACATAAACTTACAATTGAGAGATAGATTTTAATTATAACTTTTTAGTGGGGTAAGTGAATAGTGAGGGTACAAATAACGTGACAAGTCGATCATGACAAGTGATGGGAGTCCTTCACTGCATCATTTGATTTCGTGCAATTTTGTTTGCTCCTTAATTTACTTACTACTCAATTGGTTTCTGTTGATTCCCATCCAATTTAGAGTTTATATATATGTTGTTTATCTGTACTAGATTTAATTTTTAATTGAAAAAAGTTCCATAGTAGGAATTTAACAGCCAAATCTTGGGTGCTCTCTAGCCTCTTTTGTGGCGTTGTGTTGTTTTTTGTTGAGTGGGTTTCATGAACTTGGTGTGGTGAGTCTTTAAAGTCATGGTGGTAAGCTTTGTTTTGTCGGTGGATTTCAGGTGAGGGATTTTGGGTGTTTACAGTGGTTGGAGAAGAAAAGAAGAAAGAGATCCAGAGACAGAGAAGAGAGTGGAAGAACAAAAAAAAACAAATCTAGTGTCACATCATATGAAAGCCCCAAATTAGCAACACATTCAACATGTCATTAGCACACGTGCATAAATTGATACAAAATTATCGGATAATTCAACACTTTAAGAGATTAAAATCTTGAAAATATTTACTACCAGAAAACACTTGCTTTGGTTGTGGAATTTCCTAAACCCCTCCTAGAATTAAGACCAACTATTAAATAGGAGATTAGCATGGTCGAATTAATTAATCGTTTTAACTTTTGTGATGCCTGACATCAAACAGAAAAAAATACTTTTCTCTAGCATTGTTTGTTTGTCAATGACCTTTTCTTTTTACCTTTTTAGTTTATTTGTTTTGGTATAACTTTATTAAAAAAAAAAAAAATTAGTATAATTATACTTTAATTAACTTAGGGATGAAATTGATATTAATTTGTTAATATTAAATAGATATTAATTTAGATTTTATAATTTTTATTATTATTATTATTATGATTTGACTATCACCAAGTTCAAATCCTCTATCATGTTGACACTTGGCATCTAGTTTTTCTTCCTCTTTTCTTGAAATATATCCTTATATCAGGCAATGTCATAATCAAACCACGTTAAAAGAGTCAGTGAAAACAGAAATGTCCTCTTACAAAATTACATCTAAATCTACTGTTACAAACTTTATATGAAACAATAAGTCTTGAGAAACTAAGATTTTCACACAAAAATTCATAACTGTGTTATGACTCATGAATAGTTGATACTAAAGTGATGTTCAGTGATTGATTTAGATGATAACTAATTAAAAAACTATCAAATCAATTGTTGTGAAAAATATTATAAAATTTATTGTACATGTAGCATTACTCACAAATTTATCCCATCTAATATTGTTGAGGGGCGGTGGAAAATGTTTATAATTCTTTGTGTGATTTTTTCTGCCTTAGCTTTATCCAGCGAAGCCTGACAATGCATTGCACATTCTTCTTTTTCTTTTTTTCTTTTTTGTCTTGATCGGAACCAACCAAGCCACCATCTCCACCCTTTTGTTCTCTTTGGTTCCGTTCTCCCTCTTTCTCCCCCTTTCCGGTCATGAGATTGTGACTTCCTGTAGGTGGTGTGATCTTCAGCAACCATGGATACTTGGAAGACAGCGTGTTTGGGGTCTTCTCCCATAACAAGCTTTTCTCATTTATCCTTTAGGTGACTTGGGGGTAGATTTGTCAAAACTCCTCCTTTTGGAGAGCCTCAAAACCCAAATCGCATGGCATTTAATGCCATGGACAATCCGATTTGACTTCTTTGTTAGTTGCTCAAATGGGAATTTGGCTCCAAACTTTCTATCTTTTCGGACATCTCCAGTAGCTATTGCTCTTGTGAACTACCGGATTGTTGTCAAGACTTATGATGCTTGTTGTTTTTGTGTAGTTTTTTCTTTGTTTGGTGTGTTTATTGTCTTACTGTTGTTGTTTTTTTTTTTTTGATAAATTACACTGACACCTCATTCTTTTAGGAAAACTAGACTTGTTACACCTAGTTTGGGGAAATGACACTCCACTCCCAAATTTGCAAAATAATTAACAGTCCGCCCCCTTTTTCTTTTTTTGTTTATTTTTTAATTAATTTTTTTAACCAATGCCTAACTAACCAAAGTTAAAAAGAAAAATTATATTCCAATTATTTTAAGTTTAAGTGAGGAATATTCCTTTAAAAATGGAGAGAAAAGGGGCTGAGTGTTAATTATTTTGCAAATTTGAGAGCGGAGTGTTATTTACCCAAATTAGGGTGTAGCGAGTCTAGTTTTCCTAAAAGAACGGAGTGTTAGTATAATTTACCTTCTTTTTTTTTTTTTTTTTTGGTACTCTTATCTGCCGCCCTTGTGGGGCTTTTTTTTCCATGATATATATCATTTTTGCCGTCCTCTTGGTATGATCCGGGGTTTTATTGTGTAATTACTTTGACGCTTGCTATTGTTTTGATTTTTAGTGTAGTTCTCTTTTATTTAGCAAAAAAAAAAAAGTCGGCATTTTGATTTTTCATTATAATATCAGCTTCTTAATTTGTCAATTGTCTTGGAAGTACTATTCAATAGTATCCTCCACATAACACATTTTTTCTTGCACCATATATATAAGCCAAATGAAATAATTGAAGAAGTAGCATTACTGGGGACAATTGTTTCATTCAAATCAATCTAACTGTATACGGTATATCAAAGATTGAGATTTTATGTAATTGACATTGCATACCATACTAATTTTGAACAGTATATCAAGCAAATGGCTGAAAGTGCTGAATAGTGAATCATTTAAAGTTTTGAACAGTCAAAAGAAATAATTGAGGAAGATATATATCATATCAAGTAATTTTACCATATCTATATCTATTTGATTTTTATTAAACATCACATTTAATTATTGGTATTAATATACATGTGATGGTAATAATCTCACATATGATAATATTTACCATCACATTGTTTAGTATCCTAAATTTTTATTTATTATTTAAATTTTAATATATAAAAAGTTAGATAAAACTAACATCACATTGGATAATAATAATAACCTCACATTTGATGGTAATTATATCACATCTATATATATATATATTAAAGCAGAAGACGTTGCCATCTATCTGCCATTTGGCATGTATGGCAATGTCTTCTGCATGACACGTGGTAGCTTAGTTGGATAAATGCTGCCACGTATTTGCCATTTATCTATAATAAATGAAAAAAAAAGAAAAAGTAATGCCCTTAAATGTGCAATATTAAATGTGAACTATTAATTTCACTAATTTCCTATATTCATACTTCAAAAATTATGTGGTTTCACCAAGGGAAAAAATAAAATAAAATAAAATAACTTATAAATAATGAAGCTTTAATAGTGTATATTATTGCTCCTTAATTGTCACGAGTTAATATGTGTCAATATCTATCTATATAATATATATGGCAATTAATTATTTGAAACATAAAAAATGTCCCTTCAAATTTCTTCTTCATATATATATATATATATATATATTTTGAATTTCTCATTTGCAAATCAGTTTTCCAAATCATTCATATTCCATGACTTTGAAATTGCCAAAAATGTCAAATGACCTTATATATATTTTTTAACCCATTTATTTTAATCCTTAAACACAATAGTTATAATATGTTGTTTCAAATATGCATTTAAATTACAACTTGGACATTTGGCCCAGTGGTCATTTTTCTCCCCAAAAAGTCTCACCCTTCTGTGAGGGTGTAAGTTCAATTCCCAAGATCCATAAATCGTTTAGAATATAATTTTACGACGTATGTATATTTTACATTCAAAGTATTTTTGCTTGGTTAAGTTGTAATCCTTTATTTTATGCAACCAAAAATGCCTTTTTTTTTTTTTTTTTTTACAATTTCTGATACTATCTAATTACATATAAAATTTAGTTTGACTTGATCTTTTTATTTTTATACAATTGGATATGCTAAATTGCGTGGTAAGTATATGTTTAATATATATTTTGGGGGGAAGTGTTAAGCATAAATTATATTTCATCACTCATATTGGAATTGATGAGGCAACATTCAAATTATCTTAGATTTAGGACATCAATGAACTATCATTTAGAGATAACCAAAAAAGGCAATTGTAGATTTGTTTTAGGGGCAGAGGAATAACATCTTAACATTTTTGTTCTCTGTGTTAAATTTTCCTAAGATACGTATTAGACTTAAGATAACATTATCATTTTTATCTTTGTCGACCAATTTGTTATAGGATAGACTTCTAAGGTTACAAATATTGTTTCTAGATCTGTGATTATTAATAAGCAAGAAATTACCCAAAAAAAAAAGAGAAACAAAAAAAGTCAAAAAATGTATAGATGGGATAAATATGTGACAAATTGAAATAAGGAACCTCTGAATATTTGGAATCCCTGTATGTAACAATTAAGGTTCACCAAAGTGATTAAAATTCATAAAAGATGTGAAGTGAGTTTTTTTTTTTTTTCTTTTTCTAAGTGAATGTAACCCCGAGATATAAACCCCCATTGAAAGGAATTGATGCAACTAGGCTAAAAAGTTATTGGTAGTTATCTTTATAGCCTTAGTTTAATACATTTGATGAAATATAAGAAAAATCATTTCTATTTTTAAGCGCAAAAAAAAATTATTTACATTTTCTATTATACGTTTTTCTTTTCTTTCTTATTTTTTTTCCTTTTCATTATTGTTATTATTTCTTCCCTCTTCTTGGTTAAGTTGCTTTGTTAGGAATATATTTATAGAAAAACAATGAAAAAGAGCCGCGCATTGCGTGGGTTATAGTCTAGTTTGAAAATAACAATGATTGAGATTTGAGTAGTACCATACTTACAAAAAGAGTGAGAATATTATAGAATGACTCATATCATCTATATAATAGATGTACATTGTCCAATGTATTTAGTTTCCTTCACATTTCAATATATTGAGACCAACAAATAAGAAATATCTGGAGCATACAGTGAAAAACATTGTGAGACATCCAAAGTTCTTTCTCAGATTAGCATAGTTAAGATCTAAGGCACCCAATGAAGGTTAACTAATTCTTCCTTACCAGGAAACTTAAAACAAAAATAAAACGTCGCAAGAGAGACATAGTTTTGGTTAAAGTACAATTTACATCTGTTAACTTTGTCCAATTGTCATTAATTTCAGTACATTAAATTTAAAAATTGTCATTTCAAACTACTTATTTTCTTAACACTGTCATTTTAAATAAAACCGTCTATTTCTGTAAAAAAAAAAAAAAAATCCTTTAACTACCTTAAAACGACTTTGTTACACACCATAATGAAAAGAAAAAAAAAAACATTTTCACATTAAATATTCATTTTTTTTTAATCAATGAGACCCACATTTTTATTAAAACACAATCAGACAAAATACAAGATAATAGATTGTAAAGAGAGGATTGATAAATTAGGCACAAGCACAGGGCAAATTGGGAATCGGATGGTTAGGTGGTAGTGACTAGTGAGGCCTTTAGCAATGGCATGTGACATAGAGGCAGCAGGTGGGACTTCTTGTTGTGTTGTGGGGGCGAAGGAGAAGGGGTAGGGACAAGTACGAAATGTCAAGATTTGATGAGGGCAAAAGACAACATAGCAAGAACAACCAATAATAACAAAAATTATTGTGATAGTGGGCTCTCGGTAAAAATTATTGTGATAGTGGGCTCTCGGTATGGAGTACTGAATAATTTTCCAAATTGCAGTGGGTGCATTTGTAACGCTGAATTGAGCTGTTGATCGATGTGGGACGCAAAAAGCAGAGAGATAAATGAGCAAGAGATTTGAGAAGACTCCAAACCTAGAATTGGTTTGGAGAGATCTGGCGCCGAAGAGAGAGAGAGGAGATAAGTGTGTAAAATTGATTATTTAATGTGTAAATAATTTTTAATTATTTTTCAATCCATTATAGAGTGAATTGACATTGTTTTAAGAGAGTTAACAAAATTTTTCTAACTGAAATGGATTGGAGTACTAAAATGACAGTGTAATGAAAGTTAGTAGACTGAAATGACAATTTTTAAACTTTATGTACTAAAATGATAATTAGGAAAATTTAAAGGGTGGAAATTATACTTTATCCTATAGTTTTTCACTTGGAAAAGAGCGCAAGAAGATATGGCAATTTCGGGGTTTTCTTTAGGGCTTTTGTGAAGTTCATAAATTAAAGAGATTTTGTAAGGCAGTTGACAATCTCTACCACTGTATGGTATCGTAATTTTTTGGGCTCAATGACTTCATTTAATTCATAATTTGAATAATATTGCATTGTAATTTCTAGAAAGATGATTTCTTATATTGTCTATGTTATTGGTGTGGATTAGTTCGGCAAAAACTGGAGAAGGTCTTGTAAGCTATTTTTAATGGTGGGTTTATTTAGATTTGATTTCGTGGCTTTTAATTCTTCATGTTGAAATTGTGTTTTATCTAAATCTTGGTGTTCTTGAAATGTATTTTTATTGGTTTGAGATCTTAACTTTTTAATTTTGCTTGAACTATTTTGTAAATTACAGATTTAATAACAAACCACATAATAAAGGTGTGATGGGAAATTGTGAATAGAGCGAAGCCAGTTACTCAAGAAGAGTAATTAGATTTCTCTCTCCTTAAAAAAGAAAGAAGAAAAAAAAAAGTTATTAACAATTAAGTTGAAGGTATTTTTTTTTCACATTGAGTTGGAGAGAGGAGGATTCCTCACTATTGGGAAATATTAAGAAATGTCATTTAACTTCAAAAATTATTGCGTTTAAGTTGAAGGTTTTTTTTTTTTCAAAAGTAGAAATTTTACTCTAAACATACACAATATATATATGAGAGAAAAAGAGAATTGAACCCCATCCAATTGGGTGAGAAATATGGAATGCACCACTAAGCCAAATACCTAATGGGCATAAGTTAAGTTGAAGTTAAATGTTGCTTTAAATAACAAAAAGTTAAAAAGCTCAACATTTACTAGCAACTTGGGTGTTGGATGCTAAAATCTCGAACTATACTGATAACATGTTTTAAACAAGTTCCATACATTAATTTATACCCCACGTACCACAAATTGGATAGGGAGTTAATGATATGAATATAAACATCTTAAGGCTCATAGCAACTTATCAAAGAAAGAGAAAACTTAAACTTAAACTTAAAGCAACAATTAATAATAGTGATACAGGAAAATATAACATGCAATAACTTTCTTATTGTACCAACCAACTGAACCCATTATCTCCATCTTTAGAGCTGGGCTAATCGGCGGATGTCAACTGGATAAGCATCCGATGCAGATTGAGCACTATAAGCTCTCCTGGCCATAATTGTATTCACTGCCTCAGTTAGATGAAAAGCATCCCAAAAGAGATACTCATTCCTGTTTGGGCATGGAGTTTGAAGAGGTAGACATGTAATTTGCCCTTTGTTCTTACCTACTCCACAGCACGCAGCATTTGTAACCTTGAAACCTAAAATTTGTCAAAGAAAGATGACCATGGATACTTGAATAAGATCCATTTTTAAATAAAAGATGAATGATTAAAATAATTATAAGATACTCCAAGAGTGCTATAACCACGACATACTTAGTAGAGGTTTTAACTAGCATATAATTTAAAAATATTTACCATAAGATGTAGGGCTGCTTATTATATCTTGGAAAATCCCATAAGAGTCTATATAGATGAATCTTGCATCTGCCAGATTGGTATTGAGTTCATCGATCAGAGATTTCAACCTGTTGTTGAATATTTGGTTGGCTGAATTGATTTTTTGTACACATGTTGTACTATCTGGGCTATTTTTAGCCAATTCGCTTGGACTGCACCCTTTTTGACCCAATCCGAACAAGACCATTTTCCTTGCTCCATAATTATACAAAGCCTGAAATATAAACAAATATCTCTAAATGTTAAATAACTTTCTTAATTTTGTTGTGAATTAAAGGATTTCTAACTAGAATGACCATATGCTAGTTTTGTTAAAGGATGCACATTGAACTGGGCCTGAAGGAGGCCCACTTTCCTAATCCATACTCAAGCCCAATAAAAAGAAAGGGCTGGTGGAGCTTATCTTGGGCCTTAGGCTCATTCTCCTTTTCCCCTAGGGCCCAAGGCTCATTTTCAGGTTGGGCCTAACATTTTAGCTCATTAGTCTAAGCTTACACTAAAAATCATGTTACTACAATAATGGTCATTTCCCCATAAAAATATATATTAATGGCCAGAGAAAAAGTATGCATATAAATTAAGGAAAAATTGTAAAATAAAATTAAAGAAACATAGTACTGACCTTTAGTTGCTGAGTATATAGACTCTTATGGGATTGGTCATCACAATATTCAGAAGGGAATAGAACAAGAAACATATATATTGCACCATAGCACAACTAAGTACTAACCCTTAATTGCAAAGAATATTGTTTAATAAGAACTTCAGCGTATTGTTCTGGATCATAGTGGCGGCTTGACAGGTACTTTCTGGCCATTAAGTAGTTGTTAATGTAGTCATTGGTTCCCATTCCAACTGTATATAAGCACTTCTTTAGATGATTAATGGCTGAATCATGGCCTCCTAGTTTGCGTTCAATGTCTGAGACTGTTACATTGTGATTCTTCAACTGCCAATCCAAGCTGATGCAAAAACCCTGCAGGGTGGAGATTTGAGAAGTTTTTGTCACGTATTATTGGTCAATTAGTGGCTGCATCATGAAATCTTGTTATAAAATTTATGTAACCGAATACCAATCCAAGATGAAGAAATCAAATTGATTATTTATAATTACCAAGTGTTTCCCAGTTTCTTCGCGAATTCCGGCTGAACCAGATGCATAATTCACACCTTTGAGTATGTCAGAGCCAATAGTAATTGCAAAGGGTGGAATGTGCTTATCGAAGCCCAAAAGTTCAGCTGTAGAGAGAAGATTTACAATTAACATATATAGTACTTGTGAGAAAACAAATGGAGGAATACAATTGAAAATAAAGAAGCTCATGTCTGGCTATATATCCTGAAGAAATGAAAAAATATTGATGCACAGATCATGTCAGCCTTAAGTACATTCCGATAAATAGTTCATAGATTTTCTTTAGTATATGTTTAAAAGTCGAATAGATTTTAAGCCCCACAAATTTATATATCTTGTTGGGTAAGAGGAAAACACACACATAGAAGAAAAAAGAAAAACAAAGTGTTGGAACATTTTAATATTAATTTAAATTAAAAAATTAAATGTGAAGATATGAGAGTTTCATGTAGTTAATGAGTTTAAAGTGAGGAGTTAGTGTTTTGTATTACTCATCAACACAAAGCAACGAGGCTAGAGAGGAAGCAACCTTTGAAATGAATCTAAGATCAATTTAAATATTATAAATTTACAAGTATGCAGGCTATCATAATATTTAAAATTTTTTCGTGAGAAAGAAAGAGGGGAAACCTATTATGTCAACCATGGTTCGGCCGTTGGTAAACCTTCCTGTGGGCCCATTAGGAAAGTCAATACCATATGGTGGGTAATTTGCTCTAGCCATTGTTGGAAGCAAGTTATTATTGCCATTATCCGCTTGTGAGTCTCCAAAAATGAAAAAACAAGGTACTTGAGGCTCTCCATGAACATGAAGTTGCATGTATGAAACCACAAGGAGAGCAAATGTTAACATCCGTATTTTTATCTCAACGATCATTGTGGAAGAAAACAAGTACAGGATGATGTAAAAGAGGTAGGCACGTCAGTGAATATGTTCAAAAAGAAAAGTGTGAAAAAATGAAAGCTACATGATGGGTAGCAGCAAAACAAGTATATATAGGCAATGAAATCAAGCTAAGACCATCCGAATGCGAGTCCAATGGGCATATGAGCCTGAAAATTTTGCTGAAAAAAATGATGCATTTACCGTAAACACTAGACAACTTAGCGCAGCTCCAACCAAGTTTCAAATGCATATAAATAGTGTCAACAGTTTTAAATAGCATATGAACCAAGTCTAACCGATATATCCAAAATGGGATCATTCTACGGTACCCACCTTTTTTTTTGTGGGTATGATACCCACTCAAATATGGACCCTTAATTTTAATAAGCTTAATCCTAGCCGTATATTTAATTAACTAGGTTTACCTCCTACTGGTAGAATAAGTTTTTTGTTTTTTCCTAAACTGTTTCTTCTCTTCTCCTCTCTCCTTCCCGTAAAGCCACTATTTTTTCATTCCAAACAAACTAATTCTTCTCAATCCTCTCTTGCACATTCACGTCTACAAGCCACTATTAAACTTCCTGTTTTTTCAATCTCGTTTTGCATAGTTTCTCATGGTGCGGGTGCTTTGGTATTGTTGGATTTGATGGGTTTGGGTCGTTGATGTGTGTGGGGTATTGCTAGTGTTGATGGTTGTGGATTTGTTGGTGTGGTGGCTCGAGTTGTTGTGGATTCGTTGGTGCAGTGGCTCGCGGTGGCTTGCCGATTTTTTGGGTGGTGGATCGCCGGTTATGAGTTGTGATTTGCGTGGTCTGTGAGTTTTCTGGTGGGTATGGTGGGCTGTGATGATGTTTGTGAGATTTCCGATGGATTTGATTTGCTGTTGGGGCTGGATTGCGGGGTGGGTCACGGTGGAGAAGGGGTGGGTTTGGTGGAGAGGGGTGTTCCGGTTGTTTTTATTTTTTAAGAAAGAAATAATAATAATAATAATAAATGAAAACATTACTATAAATCACATGTAAAACGGCAACCAAACAAACTTTTTGTTGTCAAAACTATTAAAGTATTATTCTTAAAAACAATTTTTCAAAACAAGAAATTTGATTGTTGTTGTTTGGTACTATTTAATTTTTCTAATATAATTAATAAAATAAAATAAGTATTGATAGGTACCATCAATTGTGATGTATTTGTGAGGTTGATACTAACTAATTTTTTAATATAATATATATATATATATATATATATATATATTTTTTAAATTATGGTATCAATTAATGTGATAGTAGAATACTATTATATGTGATATTTGTACTATTAAATGTGATGTTAGGTACTATTATTGTAATGAACGTAATATCATATGTGATATTTGGTACCATTGCATGTGATGTTGGTACCATAAAATGTGACACAAAATTAAGATACTAACCAATGTGATGTTAGGTACCATTATATGTGATGTAAGGTACCATCATATATGATAAAGGTATCAGGTACCTTAATTGTGATGAATGTACTATCATATGTGAAGTAAATAAAAGAACTAAATAATGTGATGAAGGTACTATTATATGTGATATTGGTACCATCAAATGTGATGATGGTACCATTAATGTGATGTTTTGGTAACCTTCTATAGCAGGTTACCTATTTAGAGGTATGATATCCACGTAGGTACCATAGAATGATCAATCCAAAATGATGTGTCATTTGGCATCACAGTGTAAGATGTCACAATGGAGTGTCTAATTGAATTTTCAATTTACCACATCAGTCATAAATTATTTTTTAACATCTTCAAATTAAAGGTTCAATTAAAGATGCTCTTTGGAGCATGTGTCTTTGGTTATTAAAATAGTAACAGCCTTGTTCATTGTTATGTAGAACAAGTATGCTGTTCAATACATTATGAGTATGAATTGGCTCCAAGAAAACCTAGCCAATTATCTTTTCTTTTTCTTTTTTCTTCATTCTTTTTCTTATTCAGTCTTTGTAAGAGCCATTTAAGGATACTTTTCTTAGGTTTGATAAATCTCCTGTACTATTTATGGGATTTTAAAAGTATATGTTTAATTCCTAAAAAAAACTATAAATTAAGGACCTTATTTTATTTATTTTTCTTTTTTCAAATAAAAATGCCGTCTTATTCATAAAGAAGACATACCAAATACCTATAGGCGTAAGGGTGTGATATCTCGAAATGCATAAAGAAACCGGCACTGTAACTCAAGTTGATCTAGGGATAGAATTAGGATTTGAATTTGATGGGAACCAAAACATAAACCAAAAAAAATTATAAAATCCAAATGAACACATATTCAATATTAACAAAATAACAACGAAAGTCCAAAATTAAATATACAAATGAATTAATATCACTTCCATCGCTTTCAATTTTTCAAAATTTTGTTTGATGATTTTCAGAAATTGGGAAATCAACACCTACATGTTGGCAATGATGTATGATCAGTATTAAATTTTAAATTATTTGTATTTTTTTCTTTTGAAAAAGTCCAAAATTGTACTTATTTTTCTCATAATATACCAAGCAAATAAAATTTATTTGATAATTCTAATTGTAGTATATTTGTATTATTTCTTTAGAAAAATTCTAATTTTTAACTAAAAAAATTTATTAGTTTTACTAATTAAATAATAATAACAAAAATGCCTCACAAGTCACAACGCCAAAAACCACAACAAAATTATTATTAATAATTTATTCACAAATTAATATTTAGAAATTTGTAATGATAGAGATTTGACATTTGTTTTGCTAAAGCCTAACACTATGTTTGGGAGGGAGGAAAGGAATAGAATAGAATGAGAAAAAAAGAATATTTTAAGAATATTCTTTCATTTCTCCTGTTTGGAAGTTTAAGTACGAGGGAATGGAAAGACCATTCCCTTGTTTGGGATTTTAAGTGAAGGGAATGGAATAGATCACTTATTCCTCCCTATTCCCTCCAAACCCCAAATTTCCATTCCCCCCAAAATTGGGAGGAATAGGAGCGAATGGATTTAGATTTAATGATTTTTTTCACCAAATGTCCCAAAATGCCCTTAGTATTTTTGTAAAATCCTAAATTACCCTTATAGATTTGACCTTTTATTTTCCTCAATTCCCATGGTATTTCTATAATATTGTATTTCTAAAATGACCAAGCATGGACCTTTAACAATATCAATTTTCTTTTAAAAGGTTATTTTGTTGACAATGAATTTCGAATTTTCATTTATTGGGATTATATTTTAGTTTATATTACTTAGATTTTGTGCTTGTTTATAATTAAGCAGATTTTATACCACTTGTTGTCATGTAGTGGTTTCTTTCTCTATTAGCAAGGATCAGAAAAATAGAAACAAACTCATATGGTATTTCTATAATATTATTGTGACACCACAAGGTATTATATATGGTGTGGTAATTCTATAGTATTATTCTATAAATTAATCCTACATTTTATAAAAATAAAGGGTATTATAGTAATGTTGTTATAAAATGATTTCTTTCTATTCCTTCTGATATTACTCCCAAACAAGATTACTTACATTTTATTCCTCTATTTTAAAACATTCAAATAAGATTACTTAGTTTCATTCCATTCTATTTCATTCCCCTCTAAACTCCCAAACGAAGCCTAAAAGTTTTACAAGTTGTTGTGGCTAGCAAAAAAACCGCCACAATATCACTATTATTTCATCTGTTTACTATTCCAACAAAGTACTTTTAGTGGTGGAGTCTTTTACCGCTACAAAAACAAACACCAATACACCTTTTTCTGTGTCAGTGTGTAGTGACATGACGAGGTGTAAATGTTTTCCTTACCATCAATAGTTACTCTCATAGTTGGAATAGCCTTCTTTATGAGCAAGAGTCCATCATTTGTGTTAACTTTAGAGAGAGAGAGGCACAAACAGACAAAGAATAATTTGTGTATTGAATATTCTGAATAAGCATGTACAAATAAGAGAATATATATAGGCCTAGAGTAATGTGTAAATAATTTTTAATTATTTTTCAATCCATTATAGAGTGAATCGACATTGTTTTAAGAGAGTTAACAAAATTTTTCTAACCGAAATGGACTGGAGTACTAAAATGACAGCGTAATGAAAGTTAGTAGACTGAAATGACAATTTTTAAACTTTATGTACTAAAATGATAATTAGGAAAATTTAACGGGTGGAAATTATACTTTATCCTATAGTTTTTTACTTAGAAAAGAGCGCAAGAAGATATGGCAATTTCGGGGTTTTCTATAGGGCTTTTCTGAAGTTCATAAATTAAGGAGATTTTATAAGGCAGTTGACAATCTCTACCACGGTATGGTATCGTAATTTTTTGGGCTCAATGACTTCATTTAATTCATAATTTGAATAATATTGCATTGTAATTTCTAGAAAGATGATTTCTTATTATTGTCTATGTTATTGGTGTGGATTAGTTCGGCAAAAACTGGAGAAGGTCTTGTAAGCTATTTATAATGGTGGGTTTATTTAGATTTGATTTCGTGGCTTTTTATTCTTCAGGTTGAAATTGTGTTTTATCTAAATCTTGGTGTTCTTGAAATGTATTTTTATTGGTTTGAGATCTTAACTTTTTAATTTTGCTTGAACTATTTTGTAAATTACAGATTTAATAACAAACCGCATAATAAAGGTGTGATGGGAAATTGTGAATAGAGCTAAGCCAGTCACTCAAGAAGAGTAATTAGACTTCTCTCTCCTTAAAAAAGAAAGAAGAAAAAAAAAAGTTATTAACAATTAAGTTGAAGGTATTTTTTTTTCACATTGAGTTGGAGAGAGAGGAGGATTCCTCACTATTGGGAAATATTAAGAAATGTCATTTAACTTCAAAAATTATTGCGTTTAAGTTGAAGGTTGTTTTGTTTGTTTCTTTCTTTCTTTTTCAAAAGTAGAAATTTTACTCTAAACATACACAATATATATATGAGAGAAAAAGAGAATTGAACCCCATTCAATTGGGTGAGAAATATGGAATGCACCACTAGGCCTAATACCTAATGGGCATAAGTTAAGTTGAAGTTAAATGTTGCTTTAAATATGAAAAAGTTAAAAAGTTCAACATTTACTAGCAACTTGGATGTTGGAGGCTAAAATCTCAAACTATATTGATAACATGTTTTAAACAAGTTCCATACATTTATACCCCACGTACCACAAATTGGATAGGGAGTTAATGACATGAATATAAACATCTTAAGACTCATAGCAACTTATCAAAGAAAGAAAACTTAAACTTAAAGCAACAATTAATAATAGTGATACAGGAAAATATAACATGCAATTACTTTCTATCTTATTGTACCAACCAACTGAATCCATTATCTCCATCTTTAGAGCTGGGCTAATCGGTGGATATCAACTAGATAAGCATCCGATGCAGATTGAGAACTATAAGCTCTCCAGGCCGCAATTGTATTCACTGCCTCAGTTGGATGAAAAGCATCCCAAAAGAGATACTCATTCCTGTTTGGGCATGGAATTTGATGAGGTAGACATGTAATTAGCCCATTGTTCCTACCTACTCCACAGCACCCAGCATTTGTAACCTTGAAACCTAAAATTTGTCAAAGAAAGATGACCATGAATACTTGAATAACATCCATTTTTAAATAAAGGATGAATGATTAGAATAATTATAAGATACTCCAGGAGTGCTATAACTACGACATACGTAGTAGAGGTTTTAACTAGCATATAATTTAAAAATATTTACCATAAGATGTAGGGCTGCTTATTACATCTTGGAAAATCCCATAAGAGTCTATATAGATGAATCTTGCATCTGCGAGATTGGTGTTGAGTTCATCGACCAGAGATTTCAACCTGTTGTTGAATATTTGGATGGCTGAATTGATTTTTTGTACACATGTTGTACCATCTGGGCTATGATGAGCCAATTCATTTGGGCTGCACCCTATTTGACCCAATCCGAACAAGACCATTTTCCTTGCTCCATAATTATACAAAGTCTGAAATATAAACAAATATCTCTAAATGTTAAATAACTTTCTTAATTTTGTTGTGAATTAAAGGATTTCTAACTAGAACGACCATATGCCAGTTTTGTTGAAGGATGCACATTGAGCTGGGCCTGAAGGAGGCCCACTTTCCTAATCCATACTCGAGCCCAATAAAAAGAAAAAGGCTGGTGGAGCTTATCTTGGGCCTTAGGCTCATTCTCCTTCTCCCCTAGGGCCCAAGGCTCATTTTCAGGTTGGGCCTAACATTTTAGCTCATTAGTCTAAGCTTACACTAAAAATCATGTTACTACAATAATGGTCATTTCCCCATAAAAATATATATTAATGGCCAGAGAAAAAGTATGCATATAAATTAAGGAAAAATTGTAAAATAAAATTAAAGAAACATAGTACTGACCTTTAGTTGCTGAGTATATAGACTCTTATGGGATTGGTCATCACAATATTCAGAAGGGAATAGAACAAGAAACATATATATTGCACCATAGCACAACTAAGTACTAACCCTTAATTGCAAAGAATATTGTTTAATAAGAACTTCAGTGTATTGTTCTGGATCATAGTGGTGACTTGACAGGTACTTTCTGGGCATGAAGTAGTTGTTAATGTAGTCATTGCTTCCCATTCCAACTGTATATAAGCACTTCTTTAGATGATTAATGGCTGAATCATGGCCTCCTAGTTTGCGTTCAATGCCTGAGACTGTTACATGGTGATTCTTCAACTGCCCATCCAAGCTGATGCAAATAACCTGCAGGGTGGAGATTTGAGAAGTTTTTGTCACGTATTATTGGTCAATTAGTGGCTGCATCATGACATCTTGTTACAAAATTTATGTAACCGAATACCAATCCAAGATGAAGAAATCAAATTGATTATTTATAATTACCAAGTGTTTCCCAGTTTCTTCGCGAATTCCGGCTGAAGCAGATGCATAATTCACACCTTTGAGTATGTCACAGCCATTAGTATTTGCAAAGGGTGGAATGTGCTTATCGAAGCCCAAAAGTTCAGCTGTAGAGAGAAGATTTACAATTAACATATATAGTACTTACGAGAAAACAAATGGAGGAATACAAATGAAAATAAAGAAGCTCATGTCTGGCTATATATCCTGATGAAATGAAAAAATATTGATGCACAGATCATGTCAGCCTTAAGTACATTCCGATAAATAGCTCATATATTTTCTTTAGTATACGTTTAAAAGTCAAATCGATTTTAAGCCCCACAAATTTATATATCTTGTTGGGTAAGAGGAAAACACACACATAGAAGAAAAAAGAAAACCAAAGTGTTGGAACATTTTAATATTAATTTAAATTGAAAAATTAAATGTGAAGATATGAGAGTTTCATGTGGTTAATGAGTTTAAAGTGAGGAGTTAGTGTTTTGTATTACTCACCAACACAAAGCAACGAGGCTAGAGAGGAAGCAACCTTTGAAATGAATCTAAGATCAGTTTAAATATTATAAATTTACAAGTATGCAGGCTGTTATAATATTTAAAATTTTTCCGTGAGAAAGAAAGAGGGGAAACCTATTATGTCAACCGTGGTTCAGCCGTTGGTAAACCTTCCTGTGGGCCCATTAGGAAAGTCAATACCATATGGTCGGTAATTTGCTCTAGCCTCTGTTGGAAGCAAGTTATTATTGCCGATAGTGAGTCTCCGAAAATGAAAAAACAAGGTACTTGAGGCTCTCCATGAACATGAAGTTGCATGTTTGAAACCACAAGGAGAGCAAATATTAACATCCATATTTTAACTCAACGGTCATTGTGGAAGAAAACAAGTACAGGATGATGTAAAAGAAGTAAGCACGTAAGTGAATACGTGCAAAAAGAAAGGTGTCGAAAAATGAAAGCTACATGATGGGTAGCAGCAAAACAAGTATATATAGGCAAGGAAATCAAGCTAAGACCATCCGAATGCGAGTCCAATGGTCATATGAGCCTGAACATTTTGCTGAAGAAAATGATGCATTTACCGTCAACACTAAACAACTTATGCATCTCCAATCATGCTTCAAATGCATATAAATAGTGTCAATAGCTTGAAATAGCATATGAACCAAGTCTAATCGATATATCCAAAATGACGTGTCATTTGGCATCACAGTCTAAGATGTCACAATGGAGTGTCTATTTGAATTTTCAATTTACCACATCAATCATAAATTATTTTTTAACATCTTCAAATGAAAGGGTCGGTTAGAGATGCTCTTTGGAGCATGTGTCTTTGGTTATTAAAATAGTAACAACCTTGTTCATTGTTATGTAGAACAAGTATGCTATTCAATACATTATGAGTAGGAACCGGCTCCAAGAAAACCTTGCCAATTATCTTCTTCTTTTTTCATTCTTTTTCTTATTTAGTCTTTGTATTAGCCAATTAAGGATACTTTTCTTAGGTTTGACAAATCTCCTGTACTGTTTATGGGATTTTAAAAGTATATCTTTAATTCCTAAAAACATACTATAAATTAAGGACCTTATTTTGTTTATTTTTCTTTTTCAAATAAAAATGCTGTCTTATTCAATATTCATAATAAGGACATACCAAATACCTATGGGTAGAGGGGTTAGGGGTATGATATCTCGAAATGCATAATCACGTATGCCCACACACTCACAAGTCACAACACACTACGAGATTATTAAGCTATAGTGATGGTCATGACAACCACCGCAAAAACCATAAAATAAAGAAACCGGCACTGTAACTCAAGTTGATCCAGGGATAGAATCATGATTTGAATTTGATGGGAATGAAAACATAAACCAAAACAAATTATAAAATCCAAATTAACATGTATTCAATATTAATAAAATACCAACGAACTAATATCACTTTCATCACTTTTGATTATTAAAAATTTTGTTTGATGATCTTCAGAAATTGGGAAATCAACACCTACAGGTTGGCAATGATGTACGATTAGTATTAACTTTTAAATTATTTGTATTTTTTCTTTTGAAAAAGTAAAAAAATTATACTTATTTTTCTCATAATATACCAAGCAAATAAATTTTTTTTGATAATTCAAATTTTAGTATATTTGTATTATTTCTTTTGAAAAATTCTAATTTTTAACGAAAAAAATTTATTAGTTTTACTAATTAAATAATAATAACAAAAATGCCTCACCTCACAACGCAAAAAACCACAAAAAAATTATTATTAATAATTTATTGGCACAATAATACACAACAAAATTAGTATTTAGAAATTTGTAATGGTAGAGCGAAGTCAGTTACTCAAGAAGAGTAATTAGACTTCTCTCTCCTTAAAAAAGAAAGAAGAAAAAAATAGTTATTAACAATTAAGTTGAAGGTATTTTTTTTTCACATTGAGTTGGAGAGAGGAGGATTCCTCACTATTGGGAAATATTAAGAAATGTCATTTAACTTCAAAAATTATTGCGTTTAAGTTGAAGGTTGTTTTGTTTGTTTCTTTCTTTCTTTTTCAAAAGTAGAAATTTTACTCTAAACATACACAATATATATATATATATATATGAGAGAAAAAGAGAATTGAACCTCATCCAATTGGGTGGGAAATATGGAATGCACCACTAGGTCAAATACCTAATGGGCATAAGTTAAGTTGAAGTTAAATGTTGCTTTAAATAAGAAAAAGTAAAAAAGTTCAACATTTACTAGCAACTTGGATATTGGAGGCTAAAATCTCAAACTATACTGATAACATGTTTTAAACAAGTTCCATACATTTATACCCCACGTACCACAAATTGGATAGGGAGTTAATGACATGAATATAAACATCTTAAGACTCATAGCAACTTATCAAAGAAAGAGAAAACTTAAACTTATAGCAACAATTAATAATAGTGATACAGGAAAATATAACATGCAATAACTTTCTATCTTATTGTACCAACCAACTGAACCCATTATCTCCATCTTTAGAGCTGGGCTAATCGGCGGATATCAACTGGATAAGCATCTGATGCAGATTGAGCACTATACGCTCTCCTGCCCACAATTGTATTCCCTGCCTCAGTTGGATGAAAAGCATCCCAAAAGAGATACTCATTCCTGTTTGGGCATGGAGTTTGAAGAGGTAGACATGTAATTTGCCCATTGTTCCTACCTACTCCACAGCACCCAGCATTTGTAACCTTGAAACCTAAAATTTGTCAAAGAAAAATGACCATGAATACTTGAATAACATCCATTTTTAAATAAATGATGAATGATTAGAATAATTATAAGATACTCCAGGAGTGCTATAACCACAAGATGCATAGTAGAGGTTTTAACTAGCATATAGTTTAAAAATATTTACCATAAGATGTAGGGCTGCTTATTACATCTTGGAAAATCCCATAAGAGTCTATATAGATGAATCTTGCATCTGCCAGATTGGTGTTGAGTTCATTGACCAGAGATTTCAACCTGTTGTTGAATATTTGGTTGGCTGAATTGATTTTTTGTACACATGTTGTACCATCTGGGCTATTTTGAGCCAATTCGTTTGGGCTGCACCCTATTTGACCCAATCCGAACAGCACCATTTTCCTTGCTCCATAATTATACAAAGCCTGAAATATAAACAAATATCTCTAAATGTTAAATAACTTTCTTAATTTTGTTGTGAATTAAAGGATTTCTAACTAAAACGACCATATGCCAGTTTTGTTGAAGGATGCACATTGAGCTGGGCCTGAAGGAGGCCCACTTTCCTAATTCATTCTCAAGCCCAATAAAAAGAAAAAGGCTGGTGGAGCTTATCTAGGGCCTTAGGCTCATTCTCCTTTTCCCCTAGGGCCCAAGGCTCATTTTCAGGTTGGGCCTAACATTTTAGCTCATTAGTCTAAGCTTACACTAAAAATCATGTTACTACAATAATGATCATTTCCCCATAAAAATATATATTAATGGCCAAACAAAAAGTAAGCATATAAATTAAGGAAAAATTGTAAAATAAAATTAAAGAAACATAGTTCTGACCTTTAGTTGCTGAGTATATTGATCAATAAGGACACCAGCATATTGGTCAGGTGTATATTGGTTGCTTGTCGAGTAAAATTGGGGCATGAAATAGTTATTAAGATAGTCATTGCTGCCCAATCCAATTGAGTATATACACTTGCTTAAATAATTTGCAGCTGAGTCTTCATTCCCCAGCAAGTTTACAACTTGTGAGACTGTGTTTTGGTAATTTCTCACTTGCCCACTGAAGCTAATCCGGCCTCCCTACGAAGACAAAGGATATATTAATACAGGTGAACCATAACACAACATGAAGTCATATTGGTAGTTTAAAAAAGAGAGTGCATCATTTAGTTACCAGTTGTTGTCCAGTTTCCTCTCTAATTCCAGCAGCTGCCGATGCATAATTCACTCCTTTCAATATGTCTTGCCCACTTGCAGTTACGTAGGGAGGTATATAATCATCGAAACCCAAAAGCTCAGCTGTAAATGGAATAGTATTTTAGATTTCTAACATAGTTTGCCCAAATATCATGTGTTTAATTTACCCAGATTTGGTGTAGTTTCACATCTAATTAACTAAAAATATTATATCCACTGTATAAGGCTTGATGGTTGTGGCCACCTTACCCACAATTCACATCTACATAACTATTTTCTAAGTAATGTTTTCAAGTTTATATACATATATTAAATATAATAGACCATAATATTGAGGGCCTTGAGGAACAACTCTTTTAAAGCCCTATTTTTTTTATAGGTACAATACAACTATACTTTTACTTAGACCTGACAAAATTGGACCTAGACCTATTGATCCGTCTAGAAAAAAAGTATAGGTAATACAAATAGCAACCCGTTTTTAATGTGTACACGATTTTGACTCGACTCAACTAGATCCAACACGATTCGATCTGTTTTCCATCTACACATGCCTTTGATACGGACAATACAGACTATACAGTACAGTTTTGGTGAGTGAAATAAAAATTGAAAGGTACAGCCCATGTTTTCAAAAAATAAGAAATGCTATTTTAAAATATATATATATATATATATATATATATATAAGAACTGTTAGAATTTCATGAAAACAGATCTGGAAACAAAAAGTTTGCCTATCAAAATTAACTTGTTTCCTCCTCTTTCGTTTTTTGGTAATATTTTTGTGTAGGAATATAAAAGTGTCAATCTCATATTTATTGATGTACAAAAACCATGGCAACATAATTAAAGCCCTACCGGCACACAACTTAAGATAGGATACAATAAATTATTCATTAATTGCGGACAGATGTTTGCATAGTTAAGATCCATTAGATTAGAAGGGAAAATGACACGTGCTTTTATTAAATGTACTCTTATCAGTTATCACCCCAACTCCAAGTATTCATTTTTGGACCACAATTATTTTCAATTATAAAAGGAGTAATGCTACCGCTTATCGTTACAATATTTTTCATAATAGTAGAATTGACCATTTTTTATTAATTCTCATTTGGACATACTATTGACGTTATTTTATTATCTAACTAGCATTCATAGCTTGACATATCAACAATTGTGATTTTTTTTTTTGGCATGAAAGTTTGTGTGATTCTAGACTTTGTAATTTTAAAGAAAATGATTTGAAGTCATTTAGCATGCTAAGCATTAGTTGCTTCCTTTGGATTAATAGTAGAGAATCCCAATTAGCTGTTACTAATGACTATTGAAGCACTATAAAGGAATCAACATTTTTTAGAACATAAGGATTGACCAAATTAGGACTTATCAGGAGCAAGATCTACTCTGTAAAATCAGTTGAAACACTGAAAATGAAGAAACGAATAAAAGAGAAAAAGGGAGGAAGGACAGAATTACAACCAAGGGTGTTTTGACAATTTTACTGCCCCCAATTTTTTTTCTTCTTCTTTTACTTTAACAATGCATGTAAGCAATCATATATGCCTATAGCAATGATGCTTTTGTCTTGAAAAAATCATAATGCATGCATGAAATGAGTTTGAATAGTTACTATGCGGCCTCTAGAACAATACAAAACTAAAGAGAGAAAACACATCAAAATTGTTGTAATTTAAGAAGTAATAATTATCTCATGCTTTCTATGTATATACATCATCTCTCTTACAACTTATGAATTCTATACAGTATGAAATTCCCATGTTGTAAGAAAATTATGAGATCCGCATGTTGTGACACACATGATTCATATTCCTTTTTAAAGTAACAAACGGATATGACTAACTAACAAAGCATTTTCATGTGTAAAGTAATGTCAGAGAGAAAGAGAGAGAGAGAGAGAGAGAGAGAGAGGAAGCTCACCAATTACATCAACCGTGGTTTTCCCATTAGAAAACCTTCCGGTCGGTCCACTAGGGAAGTCAACCCCATAAGGCAGGTAGTTTGCTCTAGCCAACGAAGTGAGTTGATTATTATTGCCATTATCCACCAATGAGTCCCCAAAAATGAAGTAGCAAGGTACTTGGGGATCAGCTTCAACCCCATGCCACATACTCAACACCAACACTACTGCACACACCACCCACATTTTCTTATTCTCCCTCGCCATAGATTTAGCAAGTAGCTAGAAATGTAAATTAAGCAAAAGAACCAAGGAACTATAATAAAGAAGAAGTGGCGTAGTGTGTTAGTGTTTGTGTGTGGAGTTTAAAAGCTAAGGACAAGTATATATAGAGGGGGAGTGTGACCTTGTTTTTGGTATAAAGTTATGAGAGTTAGTTAGAAGCATTTATTTCACGCGGATATAATGTGAGACAGTAGAACAAAGGCCGGCACTGCCACCTCTATGCTCTAAATTTCTAGTGGGATCGATGCCTTCTAATATATGGAATTTGGAATTGATTAAGTGTTGTAAATAGCAAAATGCCTTGTCAGTACTTAGTATTCAGTAGTCGTTTTTATTTCCTCGTAACCCTATAATCATTATCTTCTTAATCATGCATTAATGAAGCCAATCTAATCACTATGTTAATATGAAAAAAGAAAGTAAATGTGAGTGTTAGTGCCCATTTGGTAACTCAATGACAAATACAAAACGTGTTTTTTGTCATTGTACTGAGATTTTGGATGTTTGTTTAAAATCAGAAAGTATGGAATCCAAACCATGATTATTGCAAAAATCATGGTCCTCTAACATATAAGTGCGGTCCTATAAAAAAAAACACATGTTAGTAACGAGGTTTTTAGCAACTGTTATTTTATATATTATAAGAGAGTATGCTGGCTGTTCTTTTCATGTGAGGTTAATTACTTTCTTTAAAAAAAATAATAATAATTGGGCTTTAGGTGATATCATATCACTGAATCTTAGCATTACAACCTTACTAAATTCTACTATATTGTATTTAGCAAAAAAAAAAAATTACTATATTGTGCAAAAAAGTTACATACATTTATAGCGCCAGCGGCATTGGACAAAATTTTCCCAATCTTGACAAATTCATATAATTTTGCAAAAAGTTACATACATTTAGTACCAACAAAGCACAGTACAAAATTTTCAGTCACATTATTGAGTTTGTAACATTAGTAAAGAGTAAATGAAAGGGTACACTACTGAGCGGTTATAAATTATTGCAGTATATGCCTTCCAAATGTGAGTCATTTTGTCTCAAATCATTCGTTGCTTCATATGATCGATGAACGAGGATGATTTTCTAGATATTGTACTCATCAATCTACTGTTAATACATCTCTACCCGCTGAAGTGGCTGAAGTGGGGATGTATTATTTTCACTCTACTAGCTATAGTAGACAGATCTATTAAGTGCTAATGTTGCTCTTGTACTAGATCTCCATTATCAAAGCAGAGCCATTAAGATGCACATTGCAAGTGTAAAGAGGACATATAAATATAATAACGTGAATCTTAATCACTATATTCAACTTGAACAAGTAAATTTCCTATTAATTAATTACTTTAGCACATCGTAACACTGTTATCATCTATCGCCGTATATTCATAAATGTGGTGCAAATCGTCAGCCAAAACCAGCTACCCAAAAACCATAAAGCTCAGGACTGAGCCTTCACTTTTTGACCAATTGTTTGCATATATCATTATGTATGCCCCTTGTCTATCAATTGCATGTGAAAAACAAAACTCTAGGCTGTTCAACCACTTGGAAAATGCCAACCAAAAACAAGCTAACACCACTTTAGATTCTCAGAAAACAATTTTCTTTGGATTTTACCTAAAACCAATTTAATTAAAGTCTCAAAAAAAACAAAAATTGCCTCTTTCTCTTCACGTATTTCATTATATGATTACATTTCTACATCTTTTTTTTATTTTTTATACTTAAATGTCTTGGTTAGACTTTTGACTGTTTGATTGAAAATAGCATCTCTTGTTGATCTCACCAATATAATTGACCCCTTAAAAACAAACAAACCCGCAGTGACATAATGATGGACTGACGGTAACGCATTTCAATTTTTTGAGGTCAATGACTATAACACTTAATCAAATGCCATCATAGAGCTCAGTGGTCCTACTCCTGCACCCTTTTTCTATTAAATTTTTTGCTTTACTAATATCTCTCTCAATTCAATGAATCACAGAAAATGGACTGAGAAACTAGATTATATATGTCATGAAAGGGAAAGCTCCAATTAACTGTCTATGGCATTAACCTAAGGGCATGGCCGCATGGGGAATCCTAAATTTAAGCATCATTTGTATCATCAACGGTTGAGAATCGGATTGAGATCCCATGCAATTGGTATTGCATGCAATACCAATTGAGTGATTGAGATTGAAAGTTAACTTAACTTTCAATCTCAACTACTTAATAAAAAATTGTTAAAAAATTCAAAAAGCAAAAAATGAAAAAGTTAAGAAGTTATGAGAGGGAAAAATGAAATTGCACTCATGCAATACTTTTTTAAGTATTGCATGGGATCTCAATGCCAGAATCAAAATAGATACAAATCCAACAATTAATGTAGAGCTTTCTATCTAGCTGGTACGAACCATATCATAAATGCTTGTGGGGAAAGTGAATTAAAAGGGGGCTAAGTCAAACACCGAGTAACATGGGTCTGCATGAACGATCAAAAGTGTAGTTAAGGCTCTCAACCCCAACATGGTAAAGAAGAAAAAGGCAACACAGTTGCTACTTGCCAGTTGGTTTATACAAGCTGTAATTGACCTGCCTACGCTGCTACTTGTCGGTGACTCGGCCTTGGTGGCAACTGGCAACCATTTGGGGTTCTTTAGGCGATGACCTTGAAAAATTATTCAATAACTCTATAATCACATCATTTTCGAAAGATGTATTTCATAACTATTAAGACGGCAAGATGTTTATAATAGATAATAGATTAATATAGGCCATATTAGAACTAGTAACAACTTATCAACTCAATAATCATGAAAATTGTTTTGACGGTGATATTACTCAAAATTATTTAATGGCTTCATCCATTCATGATGGCCACACTCTGCTAATGTAGATGGTAAAAAGTGAAATGATTCTCATAGCAAAAATGAATTTTTATTCTCTATATTTTAGGGGTGTTTTCGTTTTGATTATTGTATTTATAAATGTTTCATTTTAGTCTTTGAATTTTTTAACAATGTTTTAGTTAATTTGGTCCTTGTCATCTCATGTAAAGAATTTGTTCTTTGTTTGTTCATCCAACAGAAGAATTTGAAGATGTGTAAAGCAACTCAATCTGGTATGCCACATGTGGTCACATCATCTTGTTAATTATACGTGTCAGATAATATTCGATGAGTTACATCATCGAATTCGATAAGTGAGATGACAACAATGAACAAAATCAAATACTTTTAAAAAACTCAAGGACTAAAATGAAACATTTAAAAACACAAGCACCACAATAAAAACACTCCAAAAATATAGAGACTAAAAATGAATTTTTGCTTCTTCTTTTTTTATCCTAGGTAGAATTCATTGCTTCCTCTATTAAATGTTTTGTGTTATAGATTAAAATATAGAAGTTTGTGTTTGAAGGCTTTCCTACATTGAAAGTTTACAAAACCTATTTTGGGTGTATAAAATAACACAAATACCAACTAATAAAGTAATTGAGAAAACCTATTGACATGTGTTTCTAGAACATGCATGCATGGCGTGTGGCCACGTTGCACATGGACATGCAATCAAAATCAAACGTTGACTTTTATTTTATTAAAATTAGATGAGATGCACTCAATTATAATTAGTGGAAGTTATTTCCTGATACAATAATAATTGGATCATAACTCTTATTTTTTTTCCCCAAGTAACTGAATCATAACTTGTAGATGTTATTTTTTTTATACATAGATAATTGTTTTTAAAGATATTATATTTTGAGAGTTTAAGAATTTTTATGAAAAGTAAAATTATTGTCTTAAAATGAAATTTCAAATTTGACTACAGTTAGTGGCTTTGTTATATCTTGTAGGTGATTTTTTTTTTTTTTAATTTAATTTAATTTATTTATCTAGCAATAAATCTTTCGAGTGAGAGCAATAATCAACTTAAAAGAAAGTGTTTCTACACGCTGCAAAGCTCAAAATCGCATTAATTATCATTCTCAATTCCTTCATAATCCTCTCGAACAAAATGCCTAGTAGGACTTTATAGTCCCAACCAAATTCATGCTTAACTTAATACTTAGAGGTGTTCAACAAACCACAAACTAAGGGTGTGCCTACATGTATAGATGTATATTTTTTATACATTTGACGGATGTGTTGGATGCCTACATTTCGTATAGATGTGAGCAGAAGCATACCATTACATATGGTTTTATATGTAATTATGCCCAAAAATAAATTGAAATTTCGAAATAAAAGAATAACTTTTCTGTATAATAATTGTCGAAGTAAGAAGTTCCTAAATACTTTTTCTTTCTCTTTTTCTAGGAAGAAGGATAGGGTGCCGGGGGGGCTTAATTGGGAGAGTGGACACACTCAAGTAATGCATAGTCAGTCCGCTAATAGCCTTTTGGCCTAAGTGTGTTTAGCCTTAAGAACCAAAAAATAAATAAATAAATTGTGTTTAGCCTTTTTGAGCTTATTTTGTTAGAGCATCTCCAGCCGTTATCTCTATTTTATTTCTATATGTGCACTATTCAACAACTCTCTATCTATTTTTTTAGATACACTCTCTACTCTATTTAAATATTCTTTCTTTATTCTTTTTCTTTTTAATTTTCCTTTTTCTTTCTCTCATATTTTTACATTCCCTCTCCTCTCTCTCTGGTGTCTTCTTCTTCTCTATCTAGCAAAACTCTCTAGCAAACAAAACCAAAATTTTCAGATCTGAACCCCAATCAAGAATTAAGAGAAAACTGAAACAATCAAAGTACAACCATAAAAAAAATGCATTAGCGTGTAATAAAAAAAAAAAAAGGAAACAAAGAAGAACCTAAAGAAATCATCTTCAACCACAAATAAAAAAAGGCATCAGCTTGAAAATAAGTCAAATGGCTTTGTCTTCTCCCCCACCCCAATCTAATCCTTCCCTCTTTTCCAATAGTCTAACACCCCCATTGAGCCACTGTTACTACCAATCTCCACAAAAAACTCTCCACAGAAAACTCCCAATCATCAATTACAACATCAGTCAAAGTAAAAATCAAAACAAAAACCCATCATCTATTCAGAGATTTGGGGAAAAATTGAACCAAAACAAAAATGATTTGTTGATCAGCGCAAAAACCAAACTGGAGTGAAGATCGGCACAAAACCATCAGCAAACTCGAGTGAAGATTGGCGCAAAAAGCAATCATCATCGAAGTATGTTGATCGGCACGGTGAGCTCCACTCATCAACGTGCCGAGAACGTTCAAACCACGGCTCCACCACCACGTCGAGATCGGCTTAACCCACACCCAGATCGGTGCCTCTTCGTCAACCCAAGCCATGCCGTGTTCTACCCAAGTTATTTCTTTCTTTCTTGCTATGGAGAACGGAGAACAGAGGGAGAGAACAGAGAACAGAGGGAAAAAAATTGAAGAGAGAGAAAATATCAGGCAAAATGAAAGACAAAGGAAAAAAAAAAAAAGCTTAAATAGGCGGGTAAAAAATAATAAACAATCCGGTTGAAGAGTGTATAGTAACTTTTCATTTGTGAAAAGCTATTGTAACAAAATGGAAATTTGAAGGCCGGTTTGAAGGATTGTTGGAGCAAGGATTCTCTATTTTGCTCTCCACATGTGGAGATAAAGAGTGGAAATAGAGCACTCCTAGAGATGCTTCGCCTTTTTATTTATTATTATTTTTAACTTTCACATGCTATCCCCCGCACATGAAGCAAGATTCGAAATCAGATTCCCTTAATTTTAACTTCACACCAATAATAATAATAATAATAATAATACATAGTCCTAACAAATAATTATTGAAGATATTATTAGATTACGTAGTTAATTTGACATACTTGAAGGCTCAAAAGTTATCCTCATAGAGTTATGACTTATGAGTCAATGTGTTCTAAAATATATACAACACTTTCACGAGGTACAAATACGTTATAGTAAAAGTGGTAGTTATGGATATGGGTGCTTGGGCATCTTCGTCCTCACCATTGATACGTGATTCTCATAGGAGAGGGAAAGTATCAAACTACATTCTCAATAGACTTTTAGTAGTAAAAATGAATACGAAGAAAGCCAAATTGATATAATAGAAAAAAATATTTATTACAAAAAATAGAAGTAGCTACTGAAAAAGGGAGACCTTAAAAGGACAAGCAATAACATAATTAAGTTGGTTTTTGACAAAAGTTCTCTCTCTTATCCCAGAACCTTCCAGAGAAACCCACCCAAGCCCCTGAACCTAACTCACCTCTCTCCTCCGTGTTCAGGGCTGCGCGACCTACCCTCACCTTCGTGTGAGGGAGATCGAGACCAGCGATGGTCCGATCTCGGTTGCGGAGCTCGTTTCCGTTTCCTTTTCTTTTTGTTTTTCCACTTAATTTTTCTTTTCCTTCTGTTTTTGTCTACTAGATCGGATGAATCCGAGTCACCGCCACCATCCCCACCATCATCTACCTTCCATTTCACTTCTCATCTTTCCAATTTGGTTTTGTACGGTGGAGATCTGCTGGAGATGTTGGGTGACTCGAGTCTCCATCGGCATCTCTCTCTTTTATCGGCACGGTTTTGGCATTCCAGTGAGCACCGAGACCCTCTACGGGAATTGATGATCGGTGGACATCAGATTTGGGGACTTCTTCCAGTCCGTCCCTCCATAGACCCTACCTTTGGGGTTGATTCTTTAAAACTCTTTTTGAAGAGCCCTTACCACACCCGAATCGCATGGCATTTCTTGCCATGACAAACACGATTCGACTTAGTGGTTTACTTGACTGGGATTACGGCTCCAAATCTTCTGCTACTCCGGACATTGGTAGTCGTGGTTGCTCTTGTGCTTTTCAGGAAAGTGGTCAAATTATGTGCCGATTGGTGTTTCTGTTGTTGTATTGTTTGTGTTTGTTGTTGTTGTTGTTGTAGTTGTAGTAGTGTTTGTTGTATTGTTGTTGTTGTTATGTTGTTTTGTTGTTGCTGCCCTCTTAGTAGGGTCTTTTGCCCTCTTGGTAGGGCCTTTTGTCGTGACGTATGTCACCTTTTCTGCCCTCTATGTAGGGTTTTATCTCCCTCTCCGTAGGGTTGTATAATTTCCTTTTCTTTTAATAAAATCTTTGTTAATTATCAAAAAAAAAAAAAAGTTGGTTTTTGACAAAATATATATATAATCAATCAAGCGTTGTATTTGTGGAGTGTCAGATTTTAGGGCCTCACTAAGACCATTAGACCGCACCCTACAAAAATGTATAAACTTCCCTTTTCTCTCCCTCTTTTATTCATTCAATCGTTCTCTTACCTTCTCATTCTCTTTTTTTAGGGTGACTACCTCAAATAAGTTAATTTACCAATAAATTTTGTATGAACCTAAGTCTGTAGTTTGTTCATTACATTATTATATACTTTAATTTGTTTTTTCTTTATCTAAATCTATAAGATACTTTGTGAAGAGTCCCAACATGATAATGACAGTTACGTAAATCTATGGCAAACAGAAGGATAAGATCACAAATGCCGCAGCATTCACTAAACATGTGATTGCGGCTTTAGTGACAGATACAGATACAATTTAGATTTTTGGTCGTAGGGACACAATTAATGAATTAAATTAGGGTAGTTGAATTGAAATATTAACACTTTTTTTTTTCTTTTTTTTTGATAGGAGAATTATTAAAACTTTGACTTAGCCACACATCACCTTCTCAGTGTACGAGTTTCCCACTACAACAACCACCACATGACACTTATTAATGACTTGAGTCATCTATGTGCATCACCATGTCTTTCATTGCCTTAAGAAACTGAAATTCTAACAAGGCTTGGACAGCTGGGCCCAAATCTCTACACTCTGAGTCATGCTGACCATGCTTTATTTCTCCCTCTTTCCCATTTTTCTTTCGGCTATGTTTCTATCCATGTTAGAGCAGTTCTTGTATGCATTATGGAAGGGAAAAAACAACAGTGATCATTACTAGGAAGAAAGGAGAAAAGTAATCATCCATCCTCATGCCTCTTTCTTCAGGGAAATTATTCAGTTCACAGGTGAACCATGTCATCCATCCACCATTCTAATAATTAAATATCAATTTCATAATTAACCATGTCATTAGTTTAACATTAACCATGTCATTAGTTAACATTTAAACTTCATTAAGCATTATGTAATAAATAAAATATAAAAACCTAAATATACCTCTGTCTCTCTCACGTCTCTCCCACTGTTGCCTCTCACGCCTAGCTACTCGTCCATGCCGCTGCCTCTACACCGCAGGAGCCGCACTTCTTGGGTCATCCATATCCAATGAAGGCGCTGCCCTTGAAGCAAAATCCTCCATCTTAGAACCCATCCCCCATCCGGAAACCCTCTTCAGTCTTCATCTCTCTCTATTCTCCGGTGCCGTTCAAGTAAGCCACGCCTTTTAGACATCCAAGCCCAACGAATCGCACCACCCTAAAGCAAGCCGTGATCGTTCTTTCTTCTTCTTCTTCATCTTCATCTTCACATTTGATTTGGGATTTTTTTTTTTTTTTGGTTATATTTTCAACATGGATTTGGGTTATATTTTCACATGATGATTTTTTTTTTTTTTTTGGATATCTTCTTCATTAGATCTGGTTTTTTTTTTTTTTTCGTCATTGGTGCTGTCTCACTGGAACATGAGAAAAAATACCATGAACTTTGCTTGAGAAAAACAAACTAGGGTATTTCGATTTTCTAGTGAAAAAAAGAACAAATTGATTGGGTGTTTTCGTATTCACGGTGCTTTTAGATTTTTGCCAGCGTTTTGGGATTTGATTTTGGTCGTGGGTGGATTCCGACGGGTGGCGACAACTGCAAATGATGAGGTTTAGGAGTAGGTTGATTTGAGATTTTTATTTTATTTATTACGTAATTATAAATTAATGAGTTGTAAATTTATGTGATAAATTAATTATAAGTCACTCTTTACTAAAATTTGACTTGGTTAATTATGACATATGGTAGTTAATTATTAGAATGATGGATAGATGACATGGTTTACTGGTGGACTGAATAATTTCTCCTTCACGAGAGACGTCATACTCATGTCTTCAGCTCAATAAGACTTTGAGAATCATTGGTCACCATCGTGGCCCCCAAAATTAAGAAATTTTTTTCTAACGTATGAATTTTTTTTTTTTTAAGTTAAATTTGGCTAAAATATTTGAGCTAATCCAATGCTACCCCAATAAAAAAAACTGGTTGGATAGCCCCTCAAAATCCTTAAAAAAATAATAATAATAAAAATTGTTATATAAAAAAAAAAAATTATCATTTTTTAAGCGCACAAGAATCATATATTATGAAATGATACAATGTCTTACTCTTACCCCATCCCACTTTATGTGAGCAAATTTTACTTTTTTTTTTTTTTTTTGGTGAATAAAAACTTTTATTGATCAAAAGGTGGAAGGCTAGGGCCAGACCCATCTGCTCTCTGTGCCTCAATGATGTGGGCTGGGAGAATAGAGATGGGGTGGGGCCCGAGCCATTACAAAAAGGAGCCCCGCCCCAGCACGTGTAACTCAATGTATTCTTCGAACTACTGTTTAAAAACACTTTTTATTGAGCCGCCTAAGAGCATCTCCAAGAGCTTTGTATTTAGCTCTCTATTGTAAATGTGGAAAACCAAACCACAAAAATGATGTTCCAACAGCCTCTGTAAAGACTCTTCACATTTTCTAAATGTTACA
This sequence comes from Fagus sylvatica, assembly GCA_907173295.1. Taxonomy (NCBI): domain Eukaryota; kingdom Viridiplantae; phylum Streptophyta; class Magnoliopsida; order Fagales; family Fagaceae; genus Fagus; species Fagus sylvatica. Next base: position 29,085,418 of record OU015767.1, on the reverse strand, counting down.
GTAATTCTTCATTTGTGAAGAGCTATTGTAGCTCTCCACCCGGTTAAAATAATAATATCTCTCTCCCCTCTCTACTCTCTCCCCACTGAAATCTTCATCTTCATCTCCATCTAAAAAAAACACATCTCCATAAACCCACAAAATAACCACAAATCAACAGATCTCAAATCAAAAACCTACAAAACTAACGGATCTAAAACAATAAACCCATAAAATTTGATTTGAAACATATAAGAGAGAAACACAAGCCTACAGCGGTGGAGGGGCGAGCACAGCGGTGGAGGGGGTTTGGTTTCTCTCTCTGTTTCACGGGGTTGGTTTCTCTTTGAGAAAGAAAGAGATTTTAATGAGAGAGAAATAAGTAATAAAAAATGAATAAAAATGTTATTTTAAAAAAATAGAGAAAGAAATAAAGAGGTTATTGGAGGGTATGAAAAAAAGTGAATAGCTAAATGTGCAAAACTCTTCACATGTGAAGAAAAAAAAAAAAAAAACTCTTGGAGTTGCTCTAACGAGCCCCATGCATGAGCTTTGAGCATGTATTTGGTTATATTTTAGCAAAATATAAGAGTTACCAAGCCTGATGAGAATGTTCTTAGTAGTTTTGCCTGCTCATTAGGCATTGTAAAATGCTTCCACCCTTCCCATCCTCACCTGCTTTGCTCTCACTCCAAACAGGTTTTTCCCACCTCAAAAAGGAGAAATCCAATTTCGTCTTAGCTTATTGACATTCCCTACTTAGGAATCACCGACAAACATGAATATGCATTGAAAAAGGAATTAAGTTACCCATACTCAAAGACAAGCATCCATTTCAATTTATCCTAGATTCCTAGTACTACTTGCCTTGGCACACACTCTTGAACACATGACCTGATACTTGTTCCAACTTTCAAGTATTCAAATCACAAAGTTATAGCGAGTATAATCTCACAAAATTTGAGCAAATCTGAAATATTACAAAAGCAAAACACTATGGGAGTTCCAGATCTGAAAATTAAAAAACAAAAAACAAACAAAAGCCCAACGTCTTGTGATGCATGTTGGTCGCCGATGTCAATAGGGTTGTGGGTTCGTCACTAGAGAGTAAGGAAAGAGAGAGATGCAGGCAATGGCTAGGTCGACAAGCCATGTCAACGACAACTATTGTGGGCCCCAATGCCTTTCTCTTTCCAGTCAATCAAAAACATTTTACGATTGACACCCATTACATCCAAACATCCGAAATAGGAGAAGGATTTTGTTAACGGATGCTCTTAAGACAATGGTTAAGAATCATTAAATATTAACACTTTATGCAAAATAATGAATTTTTAATATTAAAATAATAAATAAAAATATTGAAATACCCTTAAAAATTGTTTTTGTATTATTTTAATATTAAAATTTTACTACTTCCTATATCTAAATATAAATTAAAACCTGTAGAGAAAGTTTCTTACCTCCTCCAAAGCTTGCCACATTAAATTCCACCTCCCTTTGTTTCATTCCTCCCCCCCAATGCCTTTTCATCTCCCTCTCTCTCTCCCCCACCATTCCCTCACCTCTTCATTTCCCATGGGGTTTTCCCAATTTTTTTCTCTTTCTTTTCCCTTTCCTAATTTAAAGCCACCCGACTTAATTACTTAATGTTTGACAGTTTTTATTTATTTATTATTATTTTTTTTTTACTATAACATATCTCCACCATATTAGAGGCATGGTGTGGACTTATAGCCTTTATTGGTAAACATGTTTCTGAAGAATTAATATTTGTCTAATTCTTTTCCCTTTCCGGCTTTCCCAATTTAAAGCCAACCCACTCAATGACTGAATGTTTGACAGTTTTTTTTTCAAATAACATATCTCCACTATATTAGTGGCTGGTGCGAACTTAATAGCCTTTTTTTTTTTTTTGATGAATAAACAAAAGCTTCATTGAAAATCAACACGATGAAACTTCCACTCATCCGAAGAAGAGAACCATGGTGATTATACAAAAAGCCCCTAACAACCCTACATAGAGGGGGGCAAAGATGACATAAGTCATGGTACATAACCCTACAGTGAGGGGAGCAACCTCAACAACAACAAAAGAAATAACAACAACAGAAAAATAAAAACAAAAAGAAAAACAACAGAAAACACAAGGCTTGATCACAGTCCGGTAGATCGCAAGAGCAGCAGCTGTTGGGGATGTCCAAACAGACAAAAGGCTTGAAACCCAATTCCCATACGTGCAACCACTAAGGAGGTCGAATCGGATGGTCCATGGCATCAGATGCCATGCGATTCGGGTTTTGGGGCTCTCAACAAGGAGGAGCTTTGATAAATTGATAAAAAGAATAAAATCCCAAACCCGTTGTCTTCTGATCATCCACGACCTCTGGAGATCACACCACCTACAACAAGACTTAATCTCGCCGGCAAAAAAGAGGAATCCCATCAGAATCACGAGCCACCTCTGGGCTCCGGCGAAGGCCACCTGTACATGGCCGGAGCAGAGAAGAAAGGGGGAAGGCAGAAACAAAGAGAAGGAGAACAAAAAAGTGGAGGTGTAGGCTCGGTGGTTTCCGATCAGGTCTGTACAGAAGAAAAAGAACAGGGAAAAAGAGAAGAGCAGTGGGCCATACGGCAAGATCTGGCCATTCCGGCCACGATCTCCCTCACACGGAGGTGAGGGTGTGCCGCACGGCCCCAAGCAAAAGGAAGGAAAGTTCAGAGGAGGAAGTGGAGGCTGTGGGGGCTGCGCTGGGGTGAGGAGAGAAGCGGCGGCACAGTTTCTCACTCTAGGGTTTGTGTTTTTAGAGAGAGAGGCTCTGGATATAAAATATTGCACTTGTCATCTTACAAACTTAACTTAATAGCCTTTATTAGTTACAGTTTTTGAAGCATTAATATTTGTCTATCATATTAGTGGCTTGCGCCAACTTTTTGAATTCCATGAGTTACTATTCCTCATCAAGCTCTAAAACTGATTTCCATGCCTTGCTATTTTCTCTATCAAACCTTTAAATACTTGAGGGACGTTGCGTGTTCATGTACAACACCTGTTTCCTACCTATAAGCTATTCTTGGTTGCCCATCTTTGTATTAATTGTCTCTAATTAAATTAGATTATTTTCCAACCCTTACACTCCTTTTGTATTTTCTTCTCCTTACTTATTTTTTATAAATTTTCTATTACTTTCTCTACAGTTCATGTTGCGCCTAAAAACAAAACAAAAAAGAAAAAAGAAAAAGAATTGATTTTCTTCTTTCTTTTGGTCTTTTTCATTTATTTATTATTTCTTACAACTTTGCTTTGGTTTGATGAGTTTTTTGTTTTTGTTAACCATTTTGAGTTGATGTGTTCTTTGAATTCCCCAATTTGAAGCATTATATCATATTATAAAATAATTATATATTCCACGCATTCGTGGGTCCACGACTATAAAGTATAAAAATTAAATGCTTCCTTAACCATTGCCCTACGAGCACACGTTACATCGAAACAAACCCACCAACTTCCAAACACAATGTTGAGCACAATTCGAGGATAAAAGACTATCAAATAGCTACCCACTAATTTCCACCAAAATTGTTAATCAAAATACAAAGAGATTTTCAATAGAAACAAAAAGTATACAAATTAGTAACAAATAACAATGTGATAAATTACCCTAACCTATTTTTTTTCCACTTTCTACTAAAAATATAAAGTTGATTACAAAAGAATTTCTTTGACTGTCTTCCTTTATGTGGTATCATAGATCACGCCAATTATTAGTATTAGAATTAGAATTAGTATTACCGGAAGAGGAATTGGAATAAAATTGTGAAGCCAAGTCTTTGAAAATTTGAAGCAATCCCTTCAAATCATTGCTCCCCAATTCAAGGCAGTCCTTCAATAAACCACCCTCCACCACCTCTCTCTGCACCGTCTTCACCACTTCCCTCAATGTCCCCTATACCATAACAAACTAACTCTAACTGACAAACTGTACTAATTAAATTAAATTAACCGAAGAAAAAAATAAAAAAGAGAAACCGTACGTACCGATTGACTAAACACTTTGAGAAGCTTTTTAAATAGCGAGCTAGTTATCCCAAGGACTTTTTGGTAATTCCGTCCCACCCAGGAGGCCCTCTCGGCGTCCGAGTCAGACCGGGTCAACTCACCTACACACCTCAGCAACTCGTTCATGTCCGAAACGACGCCGTAGAGTTCAGCGTAGTTTACCTCCCTCCACGCGTAGTTCTTGACGTAGTCCCAGCCCATTGACCACGTGAGCCCCCAGGAGCCCAGGCCGAGGTTGAGACTGTCGGCGATGAGCTGGGCACGGCGCGAGCCCGCTAGGTCGCCACGGGAGGCGCGGAGGTTGGCCACGCGCGTCATGAGAGAGTGGGCGAGGGAGACGACGGTTTGGTACTGGGAGAAGGAGAGGGAGTGGGAGGGTTCTGGTGCGGTGGCGAGCAGGAGGAAGAGGATGAAGATGAGAGAGATTGTGGATGACGGTGTCGTTTTGGCCATTTTTTTGATTTGGGACTGATTCAGGCGATTCTGTTGCAATTTGTGTGTTATTTACTTATTCGAACTTCGGAACGAAGAAAAGAATTTCTTGGGAATCCCATCAATTAATTGATGGGCCTACTAGTGGCCCAAATACAATTGTATGTGTTAAGGGCTTGCTTTGGATTTGGGCTTTCCCTTTTTGTGTTCTACTTTACACTTTTACTCCGGAATGAATTTATTAAAAAAATAAAAAATTATATAGGGATTGTGGTTGCCACATGCCACTACTTCATTTGTGAGCTTTACAGTTTATAGAGCTTTGAACAATAAGTTATGACTTATAAGTCATGATGTTTGCACATTGCTAATGCACACATTTCCCTTGTTCTGTGAAAAATTTGGTGGAAAGATTTGTTGAGGTCGGTTTGTGAGAGTTGTGAATTGTTCCCCAATGGGTTGGCCTAAGTGGTGAAGGTTTTAGTTTTGGAGGTATACTTCATTCAAGGTCTAAGGTTCAACACTTTTTGGGTGTAAATTATTCATTGGAGCCACACTCTCGGGTGAAAAAACAACGATTTACCCTGATCCGTATAAGGAAACTTTTCAGGATGCGGTGCATGGATCCTATTGGATTAATCAAGGTGCGCACAACCTCATCCGGACACCCAAGGTATCAAAAATAATAGTTAACAACTTTCGGGTGTGGTATGTAATAATTGTGGATTAGGGGTGTGCATAAACAAATTTTCTGATGGAAAGAGGTGAATCAACAAATGCATCTACAACAATGTGACAGAAACCATGTGATATTTCAAAATTATTAAGGATGTGACATAATTATGTGTACGTATTTATCACTTTGTTTTATTCATGCGGTCATGCTAGTGTGCTTGGATGAGGCGGAATTGGAAACAGTGTTGCACATTTTGTGCGGTTGTAGCTTTGCACAAGCGGTGTGGAACAAGATTTTATTTGCAAATTGCATACAACTATAAGCTCTCAAATTCCTTTCGTGGAGGTGATTGATCTCATTGTAAAACACTTTTGGTACCCTGAAGTTGAAATGGCATGTGTAACGGTTTGGATGATTTGGGCTAACCGAGTAGACGTGCATCAATATACACCTTGTTAAAAATGGCATCCACCGACCTGCCCGATTGTCTTGTTCGATCGAATGTGTTGGGGTTGCTTTCTTGCTTCGAGACATGTATGGATCAAAAGTGCTCCAATCTTTATTCGATTAGCAAAAAAACAAACAAAAAGTATTTTAATCTTTATTCAAATTTTCCCACCCACACAAAAACATTTCCCGATTAGACTCAATACCTAACTTTATACTAAAAAAAAACAAAGTGAGGTGCTGTTTGCAAACCTTTTAATCCTTAATCATTGGTTAAGAGACCAAACAAGATCATACTTCTAATATAACTCCAAAGCTCCTTGTCATACATCACATATTTTGTGTTCCAAAGAATTCTCACTATTTCCATACTTTTAATTGTTATTTTCAGAAACACAATGACATCTCACCAGAAATCACTACCATCTAATATCTCTCTCTCAATCGATCATACAATTCTTCACATAATGATTTTATGAATTCTTGCTTGGACTATCTTGATGGTGGGTGCCAACTCATATTGAACTCATAGCCATATATACTAAAAACCAAAAAGGTTTCTGGATTAAAGAAATCCATATTCCCTTTAAATTGTTCTCTAGTAATATGCATGCACTACCCTCACGTGGTGTTTTATTTCTGAGACTAAATCTCCTGTCACAATTATAATACACTGCTTCAACTGCCATTCAAAATAACATGTCTGCGTGCGAATATTTTCTGCCAATATTCTTGATGATCTCTCTTTTCTAGCCCTCTTGTTTCAACTTTCAACCCATTGGTAATTATCATGCGTCTTTCCCATGCCCTCCTGTTGCCTGCAAACAAGGTCAATAAGCAAGTATGCCCATGAGATATTTGAGGGGTTTATTGTTTGTGCTTATTTAAATTTGGAGTATATTAAACAGAGAGACAACATTTTTTTTCTTTCCTTTTTTTTTTTTTTTCAAAAATTGTTGCCATTGATACATAATAAAAATGGTATCAATAGTGAATCCAAGGGAAAACGATGTTACTTCAATTACAATAAATAAGTCATGTCAACTTTTGTGAAAAATATTATTCTGTACTAATTTCTCAATTCTTCGAAACCTAAAAAAAAAAAAAAACAGAGTTTGGCTAGAAACTGATTTGTAGCGAGTTTGCTACAACTCACTATGTGATAACTCATAAGACCATCAATATGTATTATTTAACAAGTCTCATGACTCATTAAATAGGTCATGTGACTAAAAGTATATGTGGATGATCTTATTAATTACAACGTAATGGGTTGTAGCAAGCTGACTACAAACTAGTTTTGTAGCCAAATTGTGTCAAAAAAAAAAAATACCATGGTTAGATGTATGTGTCCGTTTGATATCAACTTATTTTTGGTAGCTTATTTAACTTATTTTTAATAGCTGATTTACTGTAAGCTGCAAAAAATTCAAAAATAGTTTATTTAAAAAATAAAATTGGTTTATATGTTTGTTTGTTAAAATCTGAGACACAGAAAGTGGAAATAAACAAAAAGCTAAAAGCACGAAAAGTGCTGCGAGACTCTAGTGGGCAATAACAGTCTCAATGTATCTAGTCACCTTCAATTCAGATTTATATTAACTCGAGTATGATTTTTGCACATGTACCTGCTCAAGATTTCACATAAACCAACCGGTGTTTTTGGTAGCTTCTGCTATAATTTAGAACTGTCATTTATAGGTTCATAGTTGATGAGTTGTGGTTAATGAAATTATTCAATACACCATGAACTTCACATGTGGATCGAGAACATCTTTTATATATGAAAGCGGAATACAAATATACAATGCATATACTCAAAAATTTCAAATTGATAAAAGGGTATTTTGAATGCAGCATATTCTTATTTCAGTGATAAAGCCTGAAGGAGTTACACAAACCAACCGCAAATTAATTTCTTCATTCTTGGCTATTTATATGCCGCGTATTCTTATTTGTACACATATATTATAGAAGGAAGTGATTTATTTGGATGATAAATCTTCTCTCAATAAGCTATTCAGTTTGTGGTCCTGTGAAAGGTCACCTGATCATCTAGTTAGCTCATAACTGAATGAGACTTGTTTTGTTCTATTCTGTATCACACACACATAAAACTCCCACTTTCATGTTTCAACGGTTAAGAAAAGTTTATAGACCAATTTTAGGGGTCTTTGGTAGGTTTTTTTTTTAATTTATTTTAAGGGAGGATAAACTTATACAAGGAAACAAAAAGACATAATAAGATGTGTAAAACTTAGGTACAGTTCCTTAGGTTAGGTACATTAGATTCTCCAATTGAATTCAAATACATGGTTGCTTTAACCAATGAAACAAACAATGTTATCTTTTTCCAAGAATATTTAAATTCAATGTATTTGAATTCAACTAAGAACCTAATATACTTGACCTAAAGAATTGTACCTAAATTTTATCTTAATAAGATTCCAGTAAGAGAATTTCTTTAGGACCCTAACCCATAAAGATGGGAACCTAAAACAAACGATAAACCATCCACTTACAATCCATCAAATTATGGTGCCATACTTGTCATTTCAACTACTAAAAATATTGAGTTTATTCAATTTAACAAATAAAAGGTGAAATACCTCAATATTATAACGAGATCCTTAAGGATACAAATTGTTTTAACTTATTAAGGTGGTATGCTATGATTGTTGCAATATCATTTTTATATGAGTTTATTATTGTCACCATTTTTAATATAGATCAATCATGACATGTTTAATGTTTTCTCAATAATAATTGTGAAAAAAGTGGTTAAAATTTTGGTATTATTAGACTTATTGCACCATACTTGTGTCAACGTTTATGAATGAATTTCTCACTATATTCATCTCAATTGAGGAACGTATATTTAAACTATACAATGATTCTAATATGGAAAGAAAATAATTGACAAATAATAGCAAATCAACAAATATCTATAATTATGCCTAAATATCTTCCAACACTCCCCCTCAAGTGAGAGCATAGATGTCTTGGATGCCTAGCTTGTCAAGAGCCGAATTAAAAATCTTACTCGATACTCCCTTTGTCAGGATATCTGCAAGTTGATTCTTAGTCCTCACAAATGGAGTGCAAATTAATCCCTCTGTCAACTTCTCCTTGATGAAGTGCCTATCTACTTCAACATGTTTAGTACCATCATGCTGAACCGGATTGTGAGCAAATACTAATGGCAGCTTTGTTGTCATAGTAAAGCTTAATTGGATCTTTAGAATGGACTCCTAACTCTTTCAACATAGCCTTCAGCCACAGGATCTCGCATATCCCATGAGCCATGACTCTGAATTCTGCTTTTGCACTAGATCTAGCCACAACAGATTGTTTTTTGCTACGTCATGTGACTAGATTCCCTCCCACAAACATGCAATACCCAGAAGTCGATCTTCTATCTGTTACAGATCCTGCCCAGTCAGCATCAGTATATCCTTCCACTTCCAAATGACCATTTTTGTAGAGCATTAGACATTTCTCTGGTGCAGATTTTAAGTACCTGAGAATTCTATGCACAGCCTCCATATGTTTTTCACAGGGTGCATGCATGAACTGGCTCACTACACTCAAAGCATAAGCTATGTCAGGGCGAGTATGAGATAAGTAAATAAGCTTTCCAACCAATTTCTGGTATCTCTCCCTATCTACTGGGGTATCATCAATATCTTCACCTAACTTGTGATTTTGTTCAATCGGTGTATCAATAGGTTTGCAAGCTAACATCCCCATCTCAACCAGTAAGTCAAGGACATATTTCCTCTGAGATACAAATATTCCCTCCTTTGACCTAGCAACTTCAATGCCAAGAAAATATCGTAGAGTGCCAAGGTCTTTGATCTCAAACTCCTTAGCCAAATATGTCTTCAACTTTCCTATCTCCACAGTGTCATTTCCAGTCACCACAATATCATCTACATACACAATCAAGGCTGTAATCTTACCCTCATTTGAATCTTTCAGGAAAAGAGTGTGATCAGACTGGTTCTGGTGATATCAGTACTTCCTCATAGAGTGAGTGAATCTGCCAAACCAAGCTCTCGGAGATTGTTTCAGCCCATACAAGGATTTCCTCAATCTACATACTTTTCCGCTTTCTAAGGAGGTAGAGAAACCAGGAGGAAAGCCCATGTATACTTCCTCCTCTAGATCCCCATAAAGGAAAGCATTCTTCACATCAAACTACTGAAGGGGCCATTCCAAGTTTGCAGCTAAAAATAACAAGACCCAAATAGTATTGATTTTTGCCACTGGTGCAAATGTCTCCTGATAGTTTATACCATAGGTCTGTGTATAACCTTTAGCCACTAATCTTGCTTTGAACCTTTCTATTGAACCATCTGCCTTGTGCTTCACGGTGAATACCCACTTACAATCAACTGTCTTCTTATCTTTTGGTAGCTTAACTAATTTCCAGGTAGAGTTTTTCTGAAGTGCTTCCATTTCCTCAATTATGGCGGCTTTCCACCTTGGATTGTTAAGAGCATCCTGTAAATTTTTTGGAACAGACACAAAGGACAACTGGTTTGCAAAAGCTTTACATGATGGAGATAAGCAGTGAGAAGACACATAGTTAGAGATAGGGTATCTATATATAGAAGGACATGCACGAGTAGATTTTTTCAAAGCAATAGGCATATTAGAATCATCAACATGAGAATCAACAAGAGTAGTAGGTTCATGGGAAGAGATAGGTATATTAGAATCATCAACATGAGAATCAACAAGAGTAGTAGGTTCAAGGAAAGAGACTATCTCAGCCTCAGGATTACCTGTCACGGGAACAACTAATTGATCATTGGATTGGTCAAGAGATACTTGCTCCCTTGAATCTAAAGTAAGTCCTGAAGATGGCATGCTATTTAGCTCCAAGGTGGGTAACACATTCCAGGACTTCTCTTCACTCTGTATGTTCCCCCCCTTAAAGAGAATGTTCTAAATCTCCTCCTAAGAAGTTAGCCTGGTCTTCAAGAAAAGTAACATCCATAGAAATAAGTATTTTTGCTGAAGGGGGGTGATAGCACTTATATCCCCTTTGTGTGGTAGAATACCCTAAGAAAATGCACTTTTGTGCTCGCGGGTCCAGTTTACTACGATGTTGTTTGTGGATATGGACATAATAGACACAACCAAACACTTTAGGTGGGATTTGAAGCAGAGTAGGAAGAGAATGTGTCTTGGACAAGAATTGAAGTGGGGTTTGGAACTGGAGGACTTTAGAAGGCATTCGATTAATAAGATATGCTGCTATAAGAATAACGTCTTCCCAAAAAGATTTAGGAACATGCATAGCAAATAGTAAGGATCTAGCAACCTCTAAGAGGTGGCAATTCTTACGCTCAGCCTCACCATTCTATTGGGGTGTATCAACACATGAAGTTTGGTGGATTATACCATAGGCATGAAAATAGGCACTAAGTTCCTTCTTAAAGTATTCCCCTCCATTATCGGATTGAAGAACCTGGACTCTAGTGTTAAACTGGGTTAGAATCATTTGGTGAAAAGATTGAAATATGGAAATCCCTTCACTCTTTTCCTTTAACAAGTAAACCCAAGAAACACGAGTACAATCATCGATAAAAGAAACAAACCATTTAGTATTGGAACGATTAGTAACACGGGATGGTCCCCACACATCATTATGAATAATAGAAAATGGCACAAAACTTTTATTAAAACTAGAATGAAATGAAGTACGGTGGTGTTTGGCTAACAAACAACTGTCACAATGAAAACTGGAAACATTAATTTTCAAAAATAAGGAAGGAAACAATTTAAGCAAGTAACGAAATGAGGGATGATCAAGTCTTATGTGCCACAACCAAATTTGCGCCTTTAATGTTGAACTACCAACAACTTGATGTACTTGTCCTGTATCATCCTTAGCGTGCCAATTCAGATCCAAGTAGTACAAGCCATCTCGTTCCCTACCAAGACCAATCATCGTCCCCGTGAGGAAGTCCTGAAAGACACAATGAGTATCAAAGAATGTTATGGAACATTTCAACTCTTTAGTAATTTGACTAATGGACAATAATTTTCCAGATAAGTGAGGAACATGTAAAACAGTAGAGAGAGACATAGAAGAGGTAAGGGGAGGTGAACCTACTCCAGACACAGCAGAAGATGACCCATTAGCAGTTTTAACACAACGCTTACTAGGATAAGTATTATAAGAAGAGAAATTACTTGATTCATGTGTCATATGATCTGTAGAACCTGAGTCTATAACCCAAGAAGACTCACAACAATCACGATTGGGAGTATTTAGGGCAAATCCAAGGTTACCTGTATTGGCTAAGGAACATGAGGCATCTTTTTGGGATAACTGCTAAGCATACTCCTTTAGTATGTGATCTACTTGGGCCTGTGAGTACTGTGGTTGTGGAGTATGAACGGTTGTGGTATGTGCTCTAGAATCTGTTTTACCACCCTTGTGTCGACTTGAGCCTTATCCTTTCTTACGGAACCAATTTGGGTAATCATTTAGCTTGATACAAGTCTCCCAAGTGTGCTTAGTCCCCTTGTAATGAGTACAGAATAGAGATTCCTTGTCTTTAGGTTTCCAAGATCCAGAGGAAACTAATGCAGATGGAGACTGCTGGATAGTCATCAAGGCTTGTGGAGGAATTGTGAGCATAGCAGCTTGGCAAAGCTCCTCTCGCCGAACAAAAGCATATGTGCTTCGCAAATTAGGAGTAGGATCCTGTGCTAAGACCTATACCTTGATTTGGTCAAACCCTGGGTCTAGACTTGCTAGAAAATCATAAACCCGTTCATTCTCGATTCTTTTCTTCAATGTAGCTGTATCTTTAGCACTCTCCATATCATACGGGTTGAGAAAATCAAGCTCCTACCAAATAGTTTGAAGAGCAGAAAAATAACTAGCCAATGACTTTCCTTGTTGACGAGTCTCATGTGCTTTACGCCTCAATTCGTAAATCTGGGAAGCATCATTACTAGTAAAATAAGTTTGAGCTACAGCATCCCAAATATCATGAGCAGTGGGTAGTCTTAAAAAACTAGCATTGATATCTGGAGTCATCGAGTTGAGGAGCCACGACATAAACATGGCGTTTTCCTCCACCCATGTAGAGAATGAAGGATCACTGATAGCTGGTTTATTTTTTCTCCTGTCAAGTACCCCAACTTCCCTTTTCCAGTGACATACAATTGCACAAACTGGGACCAAGCAGAATAATTTGTCCCATCAAGTTTGTTAGATGTCATCTGCATGCTCATATTATTCGATTGAATCATCACAGTCAAATACACTGGTGGTGTTGCACCAGAACTAGACTTTGGAGGAACTTCAGACCCTTTTTTTTTTTTTTTTTTTTTTTTTTTTTTTTTTTTTTTTTTTTTTTTTTTTTTTCAGGTACTGTTTTCTAGGTTGAAAAATGAACAACCAACATATAAAATAAACAGGCCGTGGGCAACAAGTTAAGGTATACATATATATATATGTGTATATGAAACACCAAGCCAAGATTGAAACACCAAGCCATGAGCAACAGTGTATATATATATATATATATGAAACAAGGAATTGCGAGATACCAAGATTGAAGAAACAATGGAGGATTGCTCAGCGGGCCATGGGTGGATTGCGACAACCTGTACAGCAAAGGCCTCGATGATGACGGCTGCACAATGGAGGATTCCGGTGACAACCTTTTCACAACGGAGGACTCCGGCGACGCTGGTTTGATTGAGAACGCCGGTCAAGAAGCGCTGACCTCCAAACCATGCCGCTGGTTGCTCCTATGACTGAGAGAAAATGCGCCGGTGTTGGATTGGAAATAAAGAACAAGGAGCAGCGGTCAGCGATTTGCCCAGACCAAGCTGCGGTAAGAACTTAGAGCATTCGCATTAGAGTTGTCAATTGGCCGAAAAACACAAAAAATAAGCAAAAGGCAGCAAAAACCGGAAACATCAGCCTCCCTATTTCATTTAAAATGCGCAATTGATGAACAGTGGCTTGGGAGCCACTGTTCATCATTTGATAAAAAAGACTTTTTTTTAGTGTAGTAGTGCAGTGTCAGTACTTTAGCTTTAGCAAAAGTGAATGAAAAAATTTCTTGTGCGAATGCTCTTAGGGTTTTTGTTTTGTGTTTTGCTTTGATACCATGTCAACATTTATGAATGAATTTCTCACTATATTTATCTCAATTGAGGAACGTATATTTAAACTATACAATGATTCTAATATGGAAAGAAAATAATTGACAAAAAATAGCAAATCAACAAATATCTATAATTACGCCTAAATATCTTCCAACAACTTGGTGGGAGATATTTGAGGAACAAATTAGTTTTCACCATGTCAGAATCTGCTTTCATTCCTTCCTTTAAGAATCAACTACTTCTTCAACCCTTCTAAGAGTCAAATATTTGAGGAGCAAAATGGTCTATTGTGCGTGTGAGACAGAAAAGAATATAGCTTTAAGAAAAAAAAGAATCAATTATTTTTCAATTTATCAAATATATATATATATATTTTCATTTTCATTTGATTCTTTTATAAACCTGTTTATCAGTATATTTGAATGATATTACCTCTCCTAGAATCCAATGCTCTCCCCGAATTTCAATCAATCTCTCATTCAATTTTAAAAAAGAGTTCATTTTTCAACAAAATCTCTTCTTAAAATCCATTTTTGTCCCCAAATTTCAATCAATCTCTCATTTCCAATTTTCCAGTAAACTTCAATTCTGAATAATTCTCTACCTCATAGAAGGTTTGGATGGCCTTCACTATGAAGAGTTTGAAAAGTACTGCTGTTTGTCCACTATTGATTTTATTGATAGAGATTTGAGACTCGACTTACAAAACTTCATACATTAAAGATTAATTGGACTTTTACTTCTTTTTCAAAGATTTTTCATTGTGTTTATCTCAAACAAGTCATTCTTTTATATCCTCTATTTTAATATATTCTAGTTCATTGATATTTTACATTGATTGATACTAGAGATATTACAAATTGATACATCACTAATTATATAAAGATAATTAAAATATTTATTTATTAATTATTAAAGTGATTATATAAATCACATTCATTCCCACGTAATTTGTACGTAACATTAACATTTTTTATTTTATTTTTTAACCAACTCACATGTCAATTATCAATGGAGATAGCACCACTGCGTCTTTTGCTCAGTGGATAACATACTTTTTTGATGGTAACTGAGATATTTCTACAAAATAGTTGTATAGCAGTCAATGGACCTGGCTGCACTATTTTATATAGATAGAAATGAAAAAGTTGATAATGATGACCCAAGATCTTTAACTATCACTTTCACACGTGGTTTCGTGAAAATCTTGCCTAAAACGCGTTGAAAGCAGATAAGCTAACACTTTCAGTCTACCACCAATGACAAGTCATGTTTGGCTAGTGGGGAATGGGAGGGGACAGGGGAAAGTTTAATGAACATTTGAGTGTTTTTTTTTTTTTTTTTTTTAGTGGAAAGATTTGAGGATATTAGAAAAGACAATATATTCTTCCAAACCTCTCATTTTTAGTTCTCCAAATTGGGTCATTCGAAAGGAGAGTAAAGGATAATGGTTCCACTTATTTTTAAATAATGTAAATTGTCAATTATGTCTTTATGACATCACCTTATATTTATTTTTTTTAAAAATTATCAAAATGTGGATCATAATTATCAATTTATATGACCACTCTACTTTCAAACAAAGGGGTGAGATATTTATTCTCCTTTCTCCCTAATTATATTTTACAACATCCAAACAAAGGGAAGGGGTAATCATTCCCCTCCCCTCTAAAGAAAAGTTAGCATTTAGGGAAAAAAAAAATTATATACATTCTTGTTATAGCCTAATATCAGTAATACGAGAGAGTGACACCTTGACATGAAAAATGTGATGCATGGTTACTAGTTTGAGTTCGCTCAGTACCACCTATCCAAAGTAAAACCTTGCGTCTATCATGGTACACGTAACTAGTAGGGTGTTATATGTCCTCTTAGGATTTGTTGAGGTGTGCGTATTTACAGAACGTTGGTCCGAACACCCACGATTATAAAAATAAAAAAAATAAAAATAAAAGTCACAACTTTGTCTTAATCTCCTAACCAAAATGTAAAACAAAACGGTCTAAATTTTTTTTTTTTTTTTTGTTTTTGTTTTTTTTAGGAGTCACTGAGAGAATTAGGAAATGTTAGTATTGTTTTATTTTATTTTAATTGATTTGAAAATTATGAGCTTGAATAAGATTGTAGATTAGAAATATGCTCAAAAATAATAATTTGGAGTTCCAAATATAAATAATAATAATAATAATAATAAATAAATAAATCTTGTTAGAACTTAGAAGCCTCTCTCTCTCTCTCTCTCTATATATATATATATATATGTATTAAGAAAAATTTCTCAACCTTACCCTTTGTGTTCATGGTCCCCTATCCCTTAGTAGCTCCGGTACCACTGTTTCAATTTCATTATCCACATTTCTCTATCCTCAAAAGTCCCTAAATGCTCAAACATTAAATATGGACGAAAATCTTCCAAATTTCAACATCATGCCGGAAATTCTTGTTTATACTAAAAAAAAGGCATATTTAGTTCTCGATCTTTGATAACCAAAATTGACACCTTAGTGGATTTTGGAAGTTTAAATATGGTCATATCTTATACCTTTGCATATGCCATTACGTGGAATTGTGCATTCCAACGGACAAAAAGTAGCATTAATAATTTAATATACAGAATCGCTATGTGTGCGCGCAAAAGTCAAAACTGCAAACTTCATTTTTATACAAAACAAAAATAAATTAGAGGTAAAAGGAATACACTTAATTAAAAAAAAAAAAAAAAAAGTAAAATATTTATTATTTTTATTTTTCATTTTTTTTTTTTTTTATTTTTTATTGTTATTATTTTTTTTTTCACTTTAACCTTTCACTCATTTTTTAATGTTCTTCCAAACTTTGAATTGTAACAATTTATCCTCCTAATTGGATAGAATCCAAGTTTAATTGAATTCTTTTGGAGGTGATTTCGTTGGAACCCATTAGCAAAACACAACCGAGTGGAGGTGAATATCATCTTAAAGAAAACAATTAATTCATGCACCTAAGTCATTAAAGTTTGTGATCTTTCCATTGCTCTACCCCATAATTCTCAACAAACTAATGTTTGAAGTAAATATGATACTTTTAATGATCTATTATTTTAATTATTATAATTTCAATTAAAAATTCAATCAATCATGTGTGTATTTTGAAAAAATCTACATATGGATTATATCTTCTTATTACACCCTCCATGCTAGCAAAATTTTAAGATAATCAAAGATCAATATTTAGCACATCTATAAAATGCTTAAATGTTTAAATTTTATATAGGGTAAATTACATTGACACCCCATTCTTTTGGGAAAACTAAACTCGCTACATTCTATTTTTGGGAAATGACTCTCCACTCCCAAATTTGTAAAATAATTAATACTCCACCCCTTTTTTCTTTTATTTCATTTTTTGTTTATTTTTTATTAATTTTTTTTAACCAATGCCTAACTAATCAAAGTTAAAAAGAAAAATTATATTCTAATTATTTTAAGTTTAAGTGGAGAATATTCTTTAAAAATGGGAGAAAATGGGGCTGAGTGTTAATTATGTTGCAAATTTAGGAGCGGAGTGTCATTTTCTCAAACTAGGATGTAGTGAATTTAATTTCCCTAAAAGAAGGGGGTGTCAGTGTAATTTATCCTTTTTTATATATTAAAATTATAAATAAAGCACTTGTTTATTGGTTGGATAATAAATAACATGTAATTAATATAAAATTTGGTATGTGCGTTAAGAAGAATGATAACTTATGACCCAACGGATTCCTTTGGGACCTAATAATAGGATGAATTGTATTATGCATATAAGGAATCAAAAGTTACACATTCGACACCTATGACAACGAATTCTTTCGGGGCTACAGTTAAGATTATTGGCCCATATAATTATTCAGTGCATGTGTGACAGATGGACTATACGTACCCATAAAATTAATCAAATAACATAGAACAAATAACTATCCAATATATAGAAAGATAGTTTTTCTCACCCCAATGGTGCATATATTTGATTAATACCAATACTTAGGTGAATAGTCATGAGTTTTTCCGAGTGTTTTGGGGTATAAAATAAAGAAATGAAAATGAGATAAAATTATTGATAATATCTTGGTGGGGTCTGCATATGAGATGTTGGCACCACAGTCCCCCTGGTTCTCTCACTATAAGTAGCAAAAATTGTTTCTGAATACCAAAATTGTGTGTAAGCTGCATGGCCAAAGCTTTTCGCAGTGCTCACACAAAGCCTCAAGAGTATATACTATATACCATATCCATTATCCATTATCTTGATCATCAAAATCACACTATAAATTGTGAAATCCTTTGAGATTTTTTCTCTCGAAAACTATCCTGATTCGTGACCACAGCCACACCACCCCTCCTAAAATATCGGTTGTGCAAGTTGTTCCCTCCTTTGTCATCCATATTCGCTATCCGCTTTCAACATATATATAGATATATCAGAATATATAGCATAGCAAAACAGCAAGGTCAGGTCAGTGTCACATATAATCACATTTTGGTGATGAACGTGGATTCTTCTTCTTCTTCTTCTTCTCAAGAGATCCGCATTGTGCAAAACAACCCGGTGAGTGAGAGAAAGAAAACCCTTTTGGCTTTCTTTTTAATTTCTTTAACTTCTGTCATTCTTGTTTATTTGCACGCCATTGTCAACAATGGGGTTTTCGTCTTTTAATTCTTCATTTTGGGTTTTCTTGAATATTTGTCATTGCTATGTATAATATATTGATGGGTATTTCTATTTTTTGTATTTCTCCTTACTGATTGTCTGTTTGGAAATAAAGTTTAGATTTTTATTTTATTTTTAATTATGCTAAAGCTTGATATAAGTTCATTGTCATTTCTTGTATTCTCTGTTCAGTGTGTTTGAAATTTTCAGCTTCTTGCTGCTGTGGAATGTTTTATAAGTTTTATTTATTTATGTTTTGCTTAATTGAAAGAAAAATCAAAGAAATGATGTGATAAGGATGGGCCATTATTGGGAAGGTTTGTGGTATGTGTATTAGTCTTCTTAGTTTGAGTGGTTTTGTTTTGTTTTGTTTTTTGGGAACATCTAAGTTTGAGTGGTTAAGTGTAGACAATTTGTTGATTTGAAGTAGAAGAGAAAATTCACAATTTGAATTATTATGTGCAATGTCACTTTGTAAGGTGACAAATTAGAGTGGATAAGTAGGGACAATTTGTTGTAGCAGTATTATGGCATCAAGTGGTTGAGTCCAAACAATTTTGCTGGATGAGTAAACATGTAGGAATGACCTTGAAAATGTGAAAAATTGCAGGTTTTGTTGCAGAACAAACGTATGCCAGGAAACAAGTACAACGGCACTCCTGTGACACCCAGAACTAGACTAGAAAGGCTTCTGAGGGAAAGGGAGCTAAGGAAATCTAACCGTTTCCAACCAAGTGAGGAGGCAAGAGAGGGTAACAAAGAGGCAGAACTCCTTTCGAATGATTCATATTTAGCTGAGGGTGACGACGAAGAGTTCTTGGAAGCGGTTGCAGATGCAAAAGCTTTTGCTGATGGGCGGCCTACTAAACAACGTTTGTTGGTGGTAGCCAATAGGTTGCCGGTCTCTGCTATTAGAAAGGGAGAGGACTCATGGCAACTTGAGATAAGTGTAGGGGGACTAGTCACTGCACTTTTAGGTTAGTGATCGGTAAAACCTTGCATTATCCCTATTATTCCTTATGCATCTTATATTGGAAATATAAAAAAAGGTTGTACAATCCATTTATTATCTTTCTATATTATTATTATTTTTTTTTTAAATCTTGCAGAGGTTACAATAATACTGATATTAATTTTTGCCCTTCACTCACTGTTTTTTTTTATGTGTGTTTTTTTATTGTCCTTTCACTTAAGTTTTGTTGAAGGAAGCCTTGTAATTCTTTTGAAGGCTTGAAGGAGTTTGATGCCCGATGGATTGGTTGGGCGGGTGTAAATGTACCTGATGATGTTGGACAAAGAACACTTACGAATGCTTTAGCTGAAAAGGTTCGAAAAAATCTTGATTACATCTTGAAGTTCCCATAAAACTTTAAAACTGATACAGATGTCATCTATAATCCTGAATCACATCATTGATGTTTAAGTTTTGCCCCTCTCTTCCCAAAACACAAACAAATAATGTACATTGCTCTCTCTGCCTAATTTTTCTTTATTGACTGCAGAGGTGTATCCCCGTATTTCTCGATGAAGAGATTGTTCATCAATATTACAATGGTTATTGTAACAACATCTTGTGGCCTCTCTTCCATTATCTTCCGCTTCCACAGGAGGACCGCCTTGCAACCACCCGTAGTTTCCAATCTCAATTTGATGCATATAAGAAGGCAAACCAAATGTTTGCTGAAGTGGTAAATCAACATTATGAGGAGGGAGATGTTGTTTGGTGCCATGATTACCACCTAATGTTTCTTCCAAAATGTCTAAAAGAATATAACAACGAAATGAAAGTTGGTTGGTTTCTGCATACTCCCTTTCCCTCCTCTGAAATACATAGGACACTGCCTTCTCGATCAGAGCTGTTGAGATCTGTCCTTGCTGCTGATTTAGTTGGGTAAGCTATCTATTTTGCGGCATATTATTTGGACATGCACTATTGTCTAGTTTATTCTATTTTCTAATGCATTTGGATGAAAAACATACTATATGTTTTACGCTTGTGTTCAAGTCTTGGTATTAGATGCTCTATCTTACTTTGTTTTTCTTATTTTATGGTAGTAATACTATAATACTGACTGATACATTCCTACTACCTCTGGAAAACATTTGGAAACTTATATTCTATAATAGTTGAACTAACAACAAATGCAAAGGTGTTTAATGTTGATAGATTGTGCGGAGTTGCTTTGTCATTGATCAGGTCAAATTTAATATACATTTATATGATAAATTGTAGTTAGTCCTAAGTGATCATTACATAAAAAAGTAACAAACAAATATGCTTGAGGTTCACAAAGTGGGAAGATTAACTTATCAATATGACAATGTATTGTACATGTTTATTAAATAATATTGGATTGGGAAAACATGATGGAATTGGAAATAAGTGCTATAACGTACATGATTATAAACACCAAAGTAAATAGATGTGTCTATAACTGGATTTTCCGCATAGTAATCACAAGGTAGAGCAGGCATTCTTTGGTTGTAAGAACTTGTATAGACAGACTGATTTGTAATAAGTTGTGCAAATAGTAGCTGGTTTGTCACCAGCAAATTGTTGGAGTTTGATGCAAAGTATCAAGTGTTGAACATGACTAAACATACATTTATGAGATATCCTGGTAAAACTGATACTTTCCGTTGACTGTTTGTTGCTTATTAGGGTTCAGTTGCTCAAATTGTTTTTTTTCCCTTCATTGTGTGAATATTCCAATTCATGCACAATGTTTGAGTGAAGGTTTTACAGTGAATCTGTATCTCTTACAACTCCTCTTTTGGGCTTGGGACCAGCTGCATAGAAGGCAAAGCTCTACATGTAAAACAGGCTGATTGATGAGTCTTGCCCTCAAGGAATTGCCTAATTAAATGAGCATCTTGCCTCTATTTGTCTGCTTTACGACAATGCTTTAGACCATATAGTTAAACCAATGGGAAACTTCCTGAATCCTCTGCAACTGCAATTGAAATACAGCAGCCTGCCTTTGGAGCTTTGGTCAGGCCTTTAGGAAAATTAACTTAATAAAAAAGGAGCAAGCAAATATATTCTACTCCTTGAAGGAGCTGACTACATGCCTTGATCCTAATTAAGGCATTTCCTTTTTCGGGACCCTCCAAGCGTAGCACCCCCATTTGGTGATTAATGTCCTTTATAATGCTAAACGTAGTTCCATCATTTTAAAAAATTATTCTAGTTCTGTAGAGTAGGGAATTGTTAAATCTTCCCCTACGAAGCATTGGTTAAGATGGAGTTAACTCTAAAGTTTATAACATTGGAAAATCTAGGGACATACAACGTCACCCGGTTATATCAGGTACACTCTTATTTAAAAGAGTGTAATGTCTGTGCTTGATGTTTAAAATATATTTTCTATATCTCCCTAGAGGTTATAGTATGTTGGGACCATTTCTTGACAAACATGCAGAGAACAATATTGAATGTTGTATCATTACACACTACCCCCCTTTCTATGTGCTTAGATTTCTAATGGGAAAAAAAAATCTGATATGAACTGTCTGGAGTTATTACTTTTTGTCTGTCATTTTAATTTTGGGGCTTCGATCCTGCCATTAGCAGCCCATAACTGTAAAGAGTGGATAAATCTCTCATCAGGCTTCTTCTCTGATGCTTACATAGTAATTACATATTACAATTTATTCATAAAAAAAAAAAATTACGTATTACAATTCATTGAAGAATTTCATGTTGTCAATCAAAATGAACTTTATCTTAAGTTCTCAGGACCACTAACGTTTTAATGGTGGATCTTTTACCTCCCAGTTTCCACACATATGATTATGCAAGGCATTTTGTAAGTGCATGTACCCGTATTCTTGGGCTTGAGGGTACACCTGAAGGAGTAGAGGATCAAGGAAAGCTTACACGTGTAGCTGCGGTACATATTAGCTGATCATTTTTTCTTTCTTTCTTTGTTTTCTTTGAATCTGCAATTTCACTTCATAGGTTTGTTGGCATTGAGTAGAAATATCAATATGGAATCCTCCCTAAATTCTTCCTCATGGTGCATATATCTTGTTTTCTTGCGAGCTTGAAACAACAGTTTCCTATTGGGATAGATTCTGAACGATTTATTCGAGCTCTTGAACTCCCTCAAGTTCAGGAACACATGAAAGACCTGAAACAAAGATTTGCTGGCCGAAAGGTAAGAACAACTTGTTTCTTTTGAAGCACCACCGTATTAGTAGTTCTTGATTTTGGAAGGTGCTACTAAAATTGCTCATTAAATTTTAAAACTTGTATTAAATTTTTTTTTTAAATTGTCAAATTCTGCATATATTGGGCAGCTCTTTTCCCATGTGAGCTTCTTAACACTCGGATGACTACTTATGATCACACTACTTATGTTTAATAGTAATTTTGCTAGTTTCTTTTTCTCTTTGATTTTTCCCCTTCTCATTATCAAAAGGTTCAAAACATATTGTAGGCATTAGATTGAATTTTGATTTTTGGCTATTCTACCTAAAATTTTGTCTCTTATTCTCTCTTATAACAAACTATAAGTCTTCACCATAAGATATCTGTTGATTTTTTTAGATCTCCTCTTTTACTTAATAGGTCTAAGTATCAAAGTGTTGTTGCGGTTTGACTATTGGGGTGGGTGGTTGTGTTAGGTGTTGGTCCTCCTACACATGGTCATAGTGATTTTGTTCTTGCTTATATTGAGTCAATGTCTTCATTCTGGAATTCTTAGTCTTTTTTGATAGACTTACTACTATTGGTTTGTTTTCTTTTAAATTACTGTTAATTATTGTTCTTCTATGGGCAGGTAATGTTGGGCGTTGACCGTCTTGATATGATAAAGGGAATTCCACAAAAGATTTTGGCATTTGAAAAGTTCCTTGAAGAAAATCCACACTGGCGTGATCAAGTAGTTTTGCTGCAGATTGCTGTGCCCACAAGGACAGATGTTCCTGAGTGTATGTTCCGTCTTAATATATTTCCTCAGCTTACATTCATTTAATTAAAAATATACATGAGTCCTATTTTCAACTTAAGAAAGCCCTAAATTTCAACTTAAGAAGGCCCTAAACTCAACTTAAGAAGGTTCTATTTTACCATTTAATCCTATCTATACGCCCACTCTGTAACCACATCCGAAGATGGGCAGAACCAGGAATTTTTGCCTGGGGGTTGGGGGGCAGAAATTATATATGCATACATGCATACCTACGTGTTTGCTTATAAGGTGTAAATGAAAAATGTCATGTTTTATCTTTTTGATGGGTAAAAAAATGTCATGTTTTATGACAAATGAATAAATTAACAGCATATGAAGATTATTGATTCAATCTCTTTTGAACTTCTTAATTTTCCTTTTTTCTAAAGAACTTCTTAATATTATGAATAAATTAACACCATATGAAGATTTTTGATTTATTCTCTTTTGAACCCTCCCTTACATGTAGTTCTACCCCTGTCCAGAGGATTATCACCATCCAGATTTATACGAAACTAGCTCAATTGCTTCTCTTGTGTACCAAAAGAAAAGATCTCTGTTACTTATATAAAAATATCTTTTCTTAAGAATCTACAAGTCTTTTTAATATTTGTCCTCCCTACTTCCCCCTTCTTTGCATTTGACACTTTTTAGTGCTACTTATATGCTTTGAATTGGTCAATCAAGATTCATTGTTGACAATTATATTGTAGTTTCATGAGTATGTTTTTGGGTGACTGCTTGATTATGTTATAGTCATCAATGTTCATTTTTTCTTGGTTCGCATTGCCCTAGAATAGTGTCATGCATGTCTTTCTTTGTCATTATTTTAATAACATCTGATTGATATAAGTATGATTCTGAGGGTTTTAATTGGAAGTACTTGCCCTGTTGGCCTGGATATAAAATTCAATTTTTCCAAAATCTGATTTTCATCTTAGAGATACCACTATCAATACATTGTACTTTTTGCTTTGATAGATCAAAAGCTTACAAGCCAGGTTCATGAAATTGTTGGACGCATCAATGGAAGATTTGGAACTCTGACTGCAGTTCCAATACATCATCTGGTTTGTCTTTACCTTATCAACTTTTATTCTATCCAGTCAATTACAAAATGATCTACATAGAATTAAACAATAAGTTCCTTGAATGGTTAATGAGGGTTCGCATCATATAGAAGTTATTTGTTATTGTCTACAATTTACAAAGGCCTTTTAGATGTAAATTTACTAATTTAAGAATCTATACTAATCAGCAGACAGAATGTGCTGTTAATGCTACATACAAATTGATATATTTGAGTGCGTAGACATTAGTAATCACCTCATAATTTTAAAATTATCTTGCTATGGTTCATTTCTTTCTTTCTTTCCCCCCTTTTTTTTGTGCTTGGGTGTCAGGGCACATTTGCCCTGCTTTGTTTAAAAAAGAAAGTAATATACAAATTTCATCTTATATAAGGCCACTTTTGATACTTACCATAAAATGGACCACGTTTGAGAATTGTAGTGATTAAAATACTTAGTTGTGGGAAGTTGGAATAACGGCATTCCATTAAAATAGGAAGAAATTCCAATGCCATTAATTTTTCTGGTGCCTCTAATTTTTTGATGGATCATTCAAAATGATAAATTCATACTTTTAGTTTTATATTTACATACAGACAGACAGATATGCTTGTATGTGTGTGCACACCTGCATGTGGGCATATGGGTGGGGTGTATTAATATATGTATATGTATACAAAATGCATTGTTTCTCTGAATGGTAACTGATAAATTTCCTTTTGTTCCTCTAAAGTTCCACTTATATGTGGGCCTCACATGTGGAATTAATTACAAGGTGGGAGGTCTTGGGATTTGAACACAAGATCTTCCTACATTGAGGCGCTGATGAATTACCATTTATCCCAAAAGATTAAACTGCTAGAAAATGATGTTTTTTACTTATCTAAAAAATAACTACAAAACTTTCTTGTTAGTCTAAAAATAATTAAGAAACAAAAGAACTAGCTATACATATTGTTGTCCTGTATACCCTCAGACTATGTCACACCAATAAATTGCTCTAGTTATAGTTAATCAAGAAGAACTTCTTCCTCATGATTAAATGGGCTTGGGCAAGAATTCTGGATGTTTAAAGAAAAACTTGAAATTTAAATGTCTTAAGTAACGGCATATGATCCGTGGGTTTCTTGTGGAAGGAACTAAAGGAATAAGGATTAATTGTTGAAGCTGTAATGAAATTGGTCTGCCTCTACTTATTATAGCTTATGGATGTAAAACTTTTATTTTTTTGTTTTTTGTCAATCATGAAAATCATAATTTTCTTAGCCAATATCTTCTCTTCCATACAGAAAACTTTTAGAAGTAAACCTTTTTTGTATTTTTAATTATGAAATGTATATTTTAATTATAAACGAATATATTTTTCATAGTTAAACACTTTCTTGCTCACCAATAGCCTTGCAGGTTCACATTCTGAGTTCTCACCACTCTTTTGTCTCTTTTAAATTATTTATGGATTCAAAAATTTGAAATTAAAGTCCAAGGGATACAATTTTATAATATAGTCTATGGAAGCAATTAAGATAGAAAGTTAAACTTTTGTCACATATAGATGATTCAGGAGCTGAAAATTAGGTAAATATCATCAAATTAATGGTCTTTCTTGCTTCAGTTTGTTTTCTTATCATACCTCACTAAGTCTTTTATCTACGTTTAGTATAAACATTGTCTCTTGCAACTATTCTTGTTGACTGATAATGTGAAGATTTCTAAAGCATTCTCTTCTTTATTTACAGGATCGATCTCTTGACTTTCACGCGTTATGTGCACTATATGCTGTTACTGGTACTCATTTTTGTGCCGTAACGATCACAGTCATAATTATTATTGTCTTTATTGCTTAATCATTTGCCTTAAGTTCAATTTTTGTGACAATTAGTTGGCTGAGCCGCTGAGGTGTTGTATCACCAATTTAATGTGGCTGAGGTGTTGAAATAGTAAAAGGAAACAACTTAAACCAAACTCCTAATCAATATTGTTTTTTTTGTTCTTGTGCCAGTTAAATGTGCAACAAAACTTTCTGGTTAGGCTGTGTTCTTTAGTATTATTATTTGTTACATGTTGACGTGTATTCAAGCATTATTGTGAACCAAAATCCAACAGGCGAGCCATCAATAGGGAGATGAAATCAACCTATCCTCTTCATTGTTGTATGAAAGGCTGTGTTTAATTGGAGATTTGCACTTAAAATGTTTTTTCCTGACTCTTTTTTTTGTTTAGATGTAGCACTTGTTACATCTTTAAGGGATGGAATGAATCTTGTCAGCTATGAGTTTGTTGCCTGCCAAGCTTCCAAGAAAGGCGTTCTCATTCTAAGTGAGGTAAGCTTTCCAATTACTTGGTTTTATGTATGATTATTAGTTGGTTGGTGCCAAACTGTGGCTCTTATCAAATGATATGCTGCAAGCAAAGAAGTTTTTGCTATTTAGTAAAAAGAAGAAATTATCACTTTGGCTAGAGACTGATAAAAAATAATAAAATGAGGAGGATGATGGAATTTAACATCTAGGAAATGTTTCTTTTAGTTGTTGATAAACATGTTGTAACTTGTAAGTATTGGACGATGCATAATGCCTATCATCTGATATGGACCGATGCATCAATTTGTATGATACACGTCTATAAATTGTCCAATACATGAGTCTCCTTGATGGAAGCACACAATTCAACACTTTTCTCTCCAATTCGATTCATATACATAATGCCTATCATCTGATACTACAACTATGATTAAGGGTGCTTCCTACCAATACTCATAAGAAACACTCATACGTAGCATTAGACTCCTAGCCACTTCCAACAGGTGTTGGTTTAAATGCTTTGTAACCCTACATTGTTCTGGGACTAAGAACAACAGGCCTAATTAAATAATGGTTTTGTTGATTTTGTGGAAACAACAGGAAGAAGAGGGGTGGATATTTTGGTTCTACCTAATGATGAGAAATTGAAAATTTTGTGATTATCATTATTTGTATTGTATAGAAGTCTGAGTATAAATCAGAACATGAACTTGCCTTGAATACTATGGTGGACAATTTTGGAGGATAAAATCTCTTGGAAACCTGGTTCTGGTATTCTTATCATCAGAAAACATTAAAATGAGGAATTTGCTATATAAGTTTTGCAAGAATTAATAGTAATTGAGAAACATTGTGAATGAGAGGTTTTAATCTGCTTAAGGTGAGCACCTCACTAGAAAACTGTTTTATATTTAAGTGGTTGCAGCTGAGTTGCTGCATATTGCTTTGTTGTTTTGGAATTTATGCAGATTAGGGGAATGAGTTTTTACTTATTTAAGGACTTTTGGAACAATGGAAAAAAAAAAGAAAAAAAAAAAGATAGTGATTTGCTTCAGAAAATGCAATTTAAGTCAGCTAATAGTACAGGTAAGAGATATTATCAAGTTGAAACTTTTGTCAAATCTTCCTTTTTGTTTCTAGTTTGCAGGTGCAGCGCAGTCTCTTGGCGCTGGGGCTATTTTGGTAAACCCATGGAACATCACCGAAGTTGCTTCTTCCATTAAATATGCATTGGATATGCCAGCTGATGAAAGAGAAAAAAGGCACCAGCATAACTTCAAGCATGTGACGACTCACACATCTCAAGAATGGGCTGCAACCTTTGTAAGGTGTTGCTCATATCATGGTTCTGCAATTGCTCATGATGCATGGAGTTTGAACTGCAGTCCATGTTTTTGTATTTGTCTATTTGTTCGGCATTTACACCCCCTCCTCCCCAATACACATACAAGGAAGGAATTAAGTTCCTTTTGCAACAAATGAGTTCTTACATGGTTACCTACGAAAAAAAAAAGGTCTTGAACGGATTTCTTTTCCCCCCTTATATGTTCCTCCGATGAGAAGATGTGCACTATTGTTTTCAAGATTTTAAATTTAAATTTGTTTTCGCACCTGTCTCATGCAATCTTGGAGGGTAAAACTATGTCACTGCATGATAGTCCTCTGTATGGGGGAAGAGTTATTGTAATTTCTAAATGGATATAGGTTATGAATATGCATATATCTGTAACTTAAGATTTTCTAATTCTTAAATAAATAAAAACATAGTTTTACTGCAAGGTGGTGTCATTTACATTTTTTAATTCCTAATCTAGGTTTGTAGGGAGTGGATACATGGATATAGAGAAGAAGATTGCTATATTTTTGTCTCCCACATAGCCTCATCTTTTTAAAGAGTTAGGATATAGATGAAGTGGTGACAATGACCTTTTGCCACAACAACCAATGTAAAAGGCAGCCAATCCTGTCTTGAGGAGATGTTGTAAGTGAAATGACTGGAAATAACTACAAAGAAGAGAGAGAGAGAAAAACAGAAATGGTTGAAACGAACTTCTTTCCTAAAGCAGATATTGGTGGTTGCTTGTTCGTGATGGTGCTATTGGCATTGATACTTAAATAGTTCCAATGATCTGAAATCACTTCCAATGTTGTATTTGCTTGAAGTTCCAAAAATGTGTTTATTAAAATTGGCGATTAACATGGATAAATGTGTCTGTTTGTTTTCTCACTCACTAGAATAAAATTTTCTACCATTTTTTCTTTTGTAGCATTTGCCCCTTTCTTTTCTTTTCGTTCTTCCTCCTTAAATCTTTTCTCATACTTTATTCTAATTCTGAAGTTCTCTCTTTATGTAGTGAACTCAATGATACTATTGTTGAAGCTCAACTTCGGACAAGACAAGTTCCACCATTACTTCCAACGAAGGTTGCAGTTGATCATTATTTGAAATCAAATAATCGATTGCTCATACTGGTAAGAATTTTTTCATTCCCTGAAGCTGAATATAGGGCTATTGGAGATTAATTACCATATTTCATGGTATGAGTTTTATGTTTCATTATTCCTTGTGGGCAATTCCTTCTTGTGCGTTGAAGAATAACTTGACTATCAATTACTTAAAAGTTTTATCAAAATGATATTATTTTGTATGAGTCATATAAAGATCTAAACAGCAAGCTTGTGCTTGCCTCCCTGGTGTGTAAATGAGAATACCACTTTTCTGATCTTTCTGTTGTTATTATTGTTGTTTATTATCTTTAGGGTTTGCAGTGTCAAAAAAGCATGATATTTTCTTTTAAGAATACTATAATATGCTGTCTGCGTTAGGAAATGCCGTTTTTTGTTCTTCAAAGAGGAAAAAAGAGAGGAGAAAAGGGGGTGGGGGTGGGGGTGGGGGTGGCACATTTATGAGTCCAGTCCACTTGCTATCTTAATGTCTTAATATACTTGGTAATTGCCTGTGAGGGATAGCTCAATTAGTCAGGCCCTGGGTTTGCTCCCTAGAGGCCATCAGTTCAAGTCCTCACTCACCCGATACATGGTTCTTGCGGGTAGGGTCAGATATCCGGGATTTGCTCTCCAAGGGTGGGTCCAAAGGGCCCTGCCTTGGCAAGGTTCCATGTCATCAATATATATATACTTGGTAACTTTTTCACTGGACAATCTGTCTTTGTGTTTCAACTGTTCACTGCATATTTCACTAAATTACATAATTTATTATTCAATACCACATAATAAATTCCTTACCATTGTGCTTTCACATCACAGGGATTCAATTCTACTTTAACTGAACCAGTGGATGCCCTAGGGAGAAATGGTCAATTAAAAGAAATGGAGCTTAAACTGCACCCTGATATAAAGGAACCTTTAAAGAAGCTTTGTGATGACCCAAAGACGACAATTGTTGTCCTCAGTGGAAGTGACAGAACCGTCTTGGACGATGTACATTCATTTTGCTTGAATTCTGCAATACTTATTTGTCACTTGTAAATTATGCATTTCGACTAATAACTTCTTGTGCAGAACTTTGGTGAATACAACATGTGGTTGGCAGCCGAAAATGGGATGTTTTTACGTCTTACAAAAGGGGAATGGATGACAACAATGCCAGAAAATTTACCCATGGATTGGGTTGACAGTGTAAAGGTTCATATATTAGTTACATGATTTATTTTATTTTTATTTTTGTAGAATATTACATGAAAATTTAGTAATTTTTACATGAAGGTTTATTGACTCCTATGACTTCTGATGCTTGTTTATGATTTCAGCATGTTTTTGAGTATTTTACTGAAAGAACACCTCGATCCCATTTTGAGGTTCGTGAAACTTCACTTGTATGGAACTACAAGTATGCAGGTACCAGCCATATATATATGCCCTTATATTCTCTTTTGGTTAAGATATTTTGATTGTACTGTGTTTTTTGTTTTGTTCATTTGCTGATCAATCTTTGTAAAAATGTAACTACTACATTAGATGTTGAATTTGGAAGGCTTCAAGCAAGGGATATGTTGCAGCATCTGTGGACGGGTCCAATCTCCAATGCATCTGTTGATGTCGTCCAAGGTGGCCGATCTGTTGAGGTCCGAGCAGTTGGTGTTACGAAGGTACATGCATTTTGGATAGCTGGAAGTCTTCTCATTACTGTTCTGATGTATCAACATCACATGTTAATCTACTAGCAAAATTAAATAAAAAAATCATGTTAAAATTCATATTCAATGTTTTTATGTACAGGGTGCAGCTATTGATCGTATCTTGGGAGAAATTGTTCATTACAAAGGCATGAAGTCACCTATTGATTATGTCCTGTGTATTGGGCACTTTCTAACAAAGGTGTGTTTTCATTAATTTCTTAACTTTAAGAGCAGCTTTCCTGTCATTAGAAATATTCCTAGATATGAATGTTTTGATTTGAAGGCAGAGCAGTGCTGCAGTTGTATTTTTGCTGAATTTTCATTCATAAACATTTATTTCTACTTCAATGTGTATATATAGGAAGCAGTTACAAACTGTTAGTAAGCATACAAACAATTTTTTTGTTGTCCCAAGTTACACTCCAGGACTATGGTTTTCGCATTGAATATTGATTTTAAACATAAAGTAAAACGTTCTCTTGAGAGATATATGGGTTACGGAGTGTATTCTAGCCGAGCCAATGGTTTTTGAACCAAATGGTAATCTTCTCTTTGTCATAAGCATGGGTTAGAGTATGGCTGCTTGAGTTGCATATACCTACCAAACCAAAAACCATGATATATGAACAATAAATTCCTTAAATAGGATTTGAATGATACAAATTCCTCTTCATTTTGGTAACACCGAAATGTTATGCCATTATGCACAATCTTGTCAATTGATGGAGCTGCGTTCTCTTCCTCTGATGATGAGGAAGTGTAAGAAAATTCTTGTTGGGTGGCAGTGCCTTAAAATATGCAGTTTGTGCAGGATGTTTGTACAGAATGGTGTATGGTAGGTTGAGACATCTGGCTAACAGAGAAAAAAAGAAGAAGCTGAGACATCCTATCAATACCAGTAGTCTTAACTCTTAACTCTCATAACCTGTTAAGGAGCATATATTTGTAAGGTTCAATATGATTCCTTGGTTGTCTCTACTGTTCTAAATTCTTAAAGCATAATTATTAATTTTGAGTGTTTCACATTTTGTACACTGTTCTCTTTTTCACCAACCTTTATGGCCACTGGTGGCTTATCCTCAAATATTGAACCTTGCTCAGCATGCTAAAATTGTTTTTAAAACTTAGTTTTTCCATAGTTTTTCAAGATAGTTCTAGGATAAGGCACCTGATACACACAGAAATATGTTTCTTTGCAATGATGTAAATGATGGAACTACAAAGTATTGCATCTGGTTTTGATGCTTCAGGATGAAGATGTCTATACATTTTTTGAGCCAGAGCTTCCTTCTGAATCACCGCCTGCCGCCAGAGCCATCATAACCAATCTTGTCAGGACATCTATGCCAAAAATTAAAAGTGGGTCCAAAGCATCTCGCCTTAACAAACAGCGTTCCTTGTCTGCTATAGAAAAGAAAGCTTCCAATCATGAAAGTGGGATTGCACCCCAACCTATATTGCGAGATAGAAAATCACTGAATGAGGGTTCTTCCGTACTTGATCTCAAAGGTTGCAATTACTTCTCTTGTGCTGTTGGGCGAAAGCGGTCAAATGCACGATATCTCCTTGGGTCATCAGATGATGTTGTCACTCTCCTTGAGGAACTGGCGCAGTGTCATCATCTAGTTGATCACATTATACCAACTGCAAATGTTGCTGCCAATCTGAAGGTAGAGGCATGAGATGGTTATTTTGTGGTGGTTGCCAGATTTCCTTATACATGTGCATAATGAATCAATGATCTCTCCTGTGTATGAACAGCTAGATTTTTTTTCTTCCCATTTTTAAAGGTCTATAGAAATTTAAGTTTTACTGAGTAGCATCATCACATTAGCTTGAACAAATTACATTAACACCATTTGTTCATTAACACATGAAATGTTCAAATGACATTTTTCATTTTACAATACAAATGAAACAAAGAAAGGAAAGGCTATAGATCAGATCTTATCAAATCCTTTATTCTTTTTTTTGTTTTCACTTTGATTTTTATATGACTTCAGAGTTTTGTGCCTTAAGCTAGACACTAAAGCCACTTTTTAGCTTTTGAAAATCAATAGAGCATGCAAGTGAGTATATATGTTTTATGGAGGGATTTAATCACTTACCAAAAGTGGGGCGGCTCATCATGTTGACTATTGTATCTGAACCAGACTATTTATGTTGTCGTTCTCATGCACTAAGGTATCTCACCTTTTCCCCTAATCTATGGCTGTGCATCAAAGATTCAATATCCAAAAAGAGAGATCTTTTAGTGCATGTCAATGCATATGAAAGCTACAGTCGGAAAGGTGGTCTAATTTTTGAAACTTGGAAAAAGAGATTCTAGACAAGCAAGTAAATGGGAGACCCTTAAGAGGTGTCGTGATGCATCTGGTAACTACTAGATATTTAGGGTCAGTTTGGCAAATAAGCATGGAAGCAAAATGGAGCTTATGGCTCTAGTCTAAAAAAGCCCATTTTGACTCAAAAAGCAGGGTAACAAATATGTTACCAAATGCCCAAAATCCCCATTTCAGTGGCAAAAAAGACGTTTGTCTTTGTCAATGGGTTACCAATCGGGCACTTAGTATGCATGGAAGGACCATTCTCCTTTCCCTCTAAGGAGAAAGAAAATTTATTAAATAGGACTTTGAAGAAAACCATTCAAATTGGTCTAGTTTAGCATCATTTTGTAACACCACAATTTCATTCATCTTATGCAACATTGCAAACTCTTCATTTCTATACTTTTTTTATGAATCTTCAAGTAAGCCGTATAATGTATAGTCTGTATATATAACATCCATAAATCTCTGCATTTAATCTAAAAACTAAGATACATATATTGTACATATGTATTATGTTCTACCAGTACTCTTCTCATTATCAATACATTGAGTACTTTCATAGTTGAGTAGCTTATTAATTATTATTGCTTTAAGGCAATTGGGCCAATTGGCATGGCATGTGTACCAGAGGCAGAAGTTGACGTTGTGCTTGCGCGTGGACACGCTGAGAGAGATGGTTTGGGAATTAAGGTTAAGCAAGTAGACTGCACGTAGCTTACGAGAGATGCCAATATCTACTTTTTGTGATGGAAACAAGTAAGCACGCGACAATTGGAACATATAATACGCAACTTTGACATACTTGTAAGCATGGGTCAATGGTGTAGAATTTGGATAAGTTAAACCTGAAAAAAATATCTACAATAAGGGCCAATTCATTGGTGGTCCTTGCAAGCATACCATTTAATAAATGAGTAAGCTTAAATTCAAGTTTAGACTCGATTATTAGATGAACTAACTCAACACGATAATATGTTTGTGAATATATATTATATGTTTATATGTATAACAATTTACTTATATAATTGAATTTGAGATTAGATTATGTAAGTTTGTCAATAATGTCATGAGATATTAAATTATTATTTGTAATTTATTGGTAATATAAACAAGTCATTTTGTGGTTATAAATATAATTTTTAACAATATAAGGTTGGTGAATGTTATAAGTTCATCATGTCTTGACATTTAACTCAAACAATATAATTTCAATGATAATTTATTAATTATTAGCATAGATTTGTGAATAAGTATATTACATGTATAAAAATTTTTGGGGAAAGAAAAAGTTAATTAATATAGCTCGTGGATAAACTCAAGTTTGTTTGACAAGAAAATGAACATAGTCTAAACATACGATCTAACCTTTTTTTTTTTTTTTTTGTGAAGAAAACTTGATAGAAATATTATTACGATAACTCAGCTAAAACAATGGGAAGGATAAAAGCAAGGCCCTCCTCGAACTAGATGGAAGGGTGTGCTTATCTAACTTGATGATGAGATCAAGTTGAACTCGTGTTTAAAAAAAAAAAAAATTAACCAACCTTAAACTTTTAATAATTGGATAAGCTCGTTTACCGCCACTGATCATCAATTCAAGCTGAGAAATTATTCAGTCCACCTAGTGGACTTGCCTAGTAGTTCACCCTTCCTATTAAAAACTGCCACCTAGTTAAATTGATGAGTCATATTCTAATCATATTTTATTTTAGCAACAACATCTAACGTGAATAACGGCGTTTTAAAAAAAATAATAAAAAAAATTAAGGAAGCCATCAAAGATCATACTTAGCAAAAAAAAAATCCCAATTTGATCTCTCTCTCTCTCTCTACAACATCATGATGCTTTGCTTTTCCTTCAGTTCGGCAACATCCCCATTCTTCAGATTGAAGTTTCTTCAGCTTGTTCATGCTTTTTATCCAATTCAGAATCCACCGATTTTGATTTGAGATTTTCTTGCTTTGAATCTTAGAAATTCAGAATAGGGGCTTTTCAAAGGATTTTCTGGGTAAAAATATCTTTCCCAGTACTCTATATCTGGGTCTTTGTAGATTAGTTTGGTTTTATTTTTTCATTTGCTAGATATGATTTTTTTGAGAAAAAAAAAATGGTTTCTTTCATCTGGAATTTTTTTAAAATGATTTTTTTTAGGGATTTGATCTGTTTTGTATTTTGTTGTATTTGAATCGCTGACCATCACTCAAAACTTAAACCTCCAATTGTAGCACTCAAGATTCAAGAACAAGAAAAACACAAGGGAACAAGAAGATTATCAATGCCAAGAAAAATCCCTTTTCAACCCAAGCATCAAATGAGTAAACGAAGTTTAAAACAATTTAGATTTTTTTTGGCATAATGATATGACTCATCAATTTAACTAGGTGGCAGTTTTTAATAGGAATGGTGAATCACTATGCAAGTCCACCTGCTGAATCACTATATTTTTTCCACTCGAACACTAGTATGGATTGGGCTCACTCTATCCTAAAATAGATGTGGTGCTTTCCTTTTTAAGTTGACCTGAAAATGTATGGGGAAAAAAAAACTCATTCTTTGCAAACTTAAAAAAGATTATTATATATATTTTTTGTTTCATTAATATGCCTGCAATTTTGTAACCTTCCCATCTGTTTCGGGACAAAGAAAATATAAAAGTGTAATCATGATTGGAATTATGAATATAAATTAATTATTTCTAGAATAAAAGTAAATTTAACATTTTAGATTAAAAAGAATTAAATATATGAGGTCTAATGTTATTTTAAATATGACCGGCTCATTGACATTATTTACTCTCCTTTATGAGAAGAATGGGTTCAAATCCTTCTCTCCAATTATTGTAACTATCTAATTATATAATAATAATAATAAAACAAAAAAAAAAAAAAACAAAAAAGCATCTAATAATGGGTTTAAGGGTCAAACTTGTATGTATTGTTGAGTGTTACATATGCCAATTAATAGTCATGTAACTCAACAGATTGACACTTCCTGGTATTCTCCAAATGAGACATCCACTATTCAAATTAATCCCTTCTCTCTCAACTATCGAATTATGAGGAAAAAAAAGTGTTACATTTTAATTGTCACCTAAGATGTTAATTAAAAAATATAAATTAAAATTGAACTATTATTATGATTATAATATAAATTCAAAGAATAAATTTATTATTATTTATAACAAAATCATAAAATTTAGACCATGCTTCAAATTCAAGCAAAAAAAAAATCTTTAACAAAATAAATCTTGAAGATTTTTTTGCTTATGATTCAAGGGGTTTCTTATGAATTTAAGGGTTGGCATCTTGCTAGAACAAGATCTATACTCATTTAGGTTTCCATTGTATGTCAATTAGTATAAGAGCCTATTAGCAATTTAGCATCTTGATGGACCTGATATAATAAAAAGACAAAACAAAGGCAACCAATTGTAGTAATGCAACTATGTGTTTGAGTTAATGAAAGTTTGGTTTAGCAAAAAAATTTATAGTAATGCATCTATGTGTTTAAATTTAATTGGGAACCTAATATATTACACCTAAGGAACTAAATCTAAATTTACCTTTTTTTTTTCACTAGAATTATATTTAGTGTGTGACTCTTTATTAATTAACTTATAAAAATATGTGGTAAAATATTATTGGGGTGTAAATATTCCTACTCGATAAAAGATCAGATTTCTAAAAGATCAGATTTCTAAGATAAAAGATCAGATTTCTAAAAGAAATTTAAACTCTAAAAGAAATCGTAAAGAAGCCAAGTTTGTGAAACATAAATTCATATATAGATAAGATGATATATGTATGGTATTTGATATTACATGTTGATGCACTCATAAATTTTAATTTATTCATTTTAGAGTAATTATTCAGTACTCTAGCAATACGATAAATACATACTCTCTTTTCTCATATAAATTATTGGTCCTATTAATTAATTCATTGTGGGATCCATCAAATATGAAATGAGAGAGTCCTAGTATGCATTAATTGTATTCAAAGAGTATTGAATAATTATCCATTTTGATATGAATAGATAGAATTTTAGGAAATTGATAATGGAGTTACCTAAAATATTTTAAATTTGACAGTTGTAGTGAGAGATTAAATTAAATTCCATCTACAGGAAGTCCACAAAAAAAGTTCTACGGCTACAGAATATATCAGATAACAAAAATATATCCAGGTCCCTACCAATTCTACAAAGTGGGACTGTTACTTTTGGAGACAAAATTTAAACGTATATAAATACTCATTATGAGTTTAATATTTTGTATACTCCTCCATATTATCATTAGCGTTCCTTAACAATGAAGAAGAAATTCTCCATTTTCTTTACCTTCCTCCTTCTCCTTCCTCTCTTAGCATCATGTGTAGAAGAACGACAGGTTTACATAGTGTACTTTGGAGAGCATAGTGGAGAAAAAACATTGAATGAGATTGAAGACACTCATCATTCATATTTGCTCTCTGTGAAAAAGAGTGAGGAAGAAGCCAGAGCTTCCCTTATTTACAGTTACAAGCATAGCATCAATGGCTTCGCAGCAGTGCTCACACCCGAAGAAGCTTCTAGCCTATCTGGTAATAATTAAACAAAAAACATCACATGGGGTTTATTATACTTTGTTTCTAATCAGTTATAATCTCTCTTAATTTGTCTCTATATCTAATATTGAAACAATGGTTTTGGACAGAATTGGAGGAAGTGGTATCAGTGTATCGGAGCCAACCAAACAAGTATTCATTGCACACCACAAGGTCATGGGATTTTATAGGCTTAGGAGAGGGAGAGGGAAATGAAAAGCACTCTAGGACAAGAGGAAACTTACTTGCCAAAGCTAAATATGGAGAAGAAGTTATTGTGGGGCTATTGGATAGTGGTACCAATTATTTCAATTCAAACTTCATATAGTTTTGGAAAATGTTACTGTTTGACATGTGATAACTGATAACACTATATACCATCATCTTTGTAGTTTTATTTTATCCAAAAAAAAAAATCATCTTTGTAGTTTAGCAAACCATATATAATATGTGTATAAATATATAATTGCATGTGATGTGGATGAGGGCAATATATGATAGCATGTGATCAAGATTCATGAGTGTGGTTTTGATCAGGTGTGTGGCCAGAATCAAAGAGCTTCAGTGATGAAGGGATGGGACCTATCCCTAAATCATGGAAGGGAATCTGCCAAACTGGTCGTGGTTTTGACTCATCCCATTGTAATAGGTAAGTGTGCTTTCTTTAAATTCAATAATTTTGTGCCGTAATTCCTGTTGTTCTATGATCTTTGGTTGTCCTTGTGTTTTAGTTAGGAAAGTGTATGGATACATTTTAGTTAAATTTAATTTCTTCTTGATATGACTGGTTTGTTTTTTGTTTTTGCTTTTGGGGAAAAAAAAAAATTAAAAACTCAAAACCAAATAGACCTCGTAAACTTTGAGAAATACTCAAACCACTCATTTTGTCTATTTTCATCACATTTTTGTTTCATAAAATTCATTTTAAAATATTGTGTTTTGTTTAAAAAAGTATTTTAAAACTAAAATTTATTTATTTTTAATTCATTTATCCATAGAGGTTTATACATAAGGATCAATTTTGAGTAATTCTCAAAGTTTTTTCATGGAGTGTTTTTTATTTTTTCCCTTTTTTTACTTATTTATAATATATATATATTTTGAAGTCTCATTGTATAAGGTAAAATTAATCAATTATAGCTCTTTTTTTTGGAACTAAAACAAATTAATGAAAATAAGCTATATATCAAACCAAACACCAACTTTTATGTTTAAACTATTTGCTTTTTGGGATGTTCTTGGAGTTAATGATGTTTATGCATGAGCTTGTAAACTATATGTCTTTCCTCTTTTATGACTTGGGGAGTGATATCAATTTGAACCAAGAATATCGTAATGCCAATCTCTTAGAGGTGCTTTTGGAAACCCTCTCCAATAGGGGCATTGCATAGGACCTTTTGCAATCTAAAACAATTGAACATTTGTTAGAGAAATTTCATTTGAATATTTTGTTGCTTTAGTGATTTTGTATTCGACTCAATTTGGTTTTTCCATATATAGCTATAAATAATGCTACAAGGTAGCTGCCTAGTGAAATTATTGTCCCACTCTTGGAATCTTTGAATGGAGTTCCTTTCTTGTGGATGACCCATCAGTTCAAAGTTGTTTTGCATTTCAAGTTTCAATCTTGGTTGCTTTTTTTCTAAAATGCATGTCATTTTCAACAGCCAAACATTCACGGCCTCTTGCACTTCGGAACATTTTGACTGAGATTAGAATAAGTTCTTTTTATTCTCAGGCAGAGAAAAGAAAATTAGTAAGCTTATATACCAAGGAAGCTCCTATTGAGGAAAAAAAGAAAGAAAAAGAAAGATAAAGCTACATATTCAAATTAATTATACGACACTTTTTTTTCTCCTTTTTTGTTAAGAATTACAATAATCTATTGTAAAGATAGTATTCCATTCATACACTTTGTTGCATTGTAATTAGATTTACACTCAAGTACATTAGACTTTGTGAGATATTTTTGCTGCTTCAATTTAATAATACTTTTGAATTAGAAAAAAAGAGAAAAGAAAAGAATGTACATTAGACTTGTTTGCCCGTGCCATCTTGGACATTTTCCAAGACATCAAAGGAGGTGTTCTGCGTGACAGTGTCCAATGGGCCTGCATTTTGTCCCTCAACCTTGTCGTTTTATAGATTGCTATGTTGGATTATTCTCTAGATAAATTGTAAACAAGTGTTTATTGCTTTGTGTTGAAGATCCCTATTACCTTTCCATTACAATCAAACAGGCATGTGATTTAATTTCTTTTGGCTTCTTCTCATTCCCATCATGTGAGCTTCTATCAGTTCTCTAGGCCCTATGCAATTAAAGTGAGTCTATTTGATTTTTCTGGTTATTCTATGCCTACGGTTATATATGTTTTGGAAGTGAGCCACAATTGGTGGACCACTTCCAATTATAGAGGAAAGAAACAACATTAAAGCAATCAATCAAGGAATACAAACAAACATTTCTGGATCAATTCATGGATTTGATTGAGCGGACCTGTCCTTTGTCCTTGATTTAACGGGGTCAATATGCTTATCAGTGAGATGTCCTGTCCCTAATATGCTACACCTATAGCCCTATACTATTCAGATGAAATGGGATAATTAAAAAAAAAAAAAGTCATTGTGAATGAAAGTAAGTTACCAGTCCATAGGTTTATTATTTGTACTCGTATAGCTAGTGAGCTTCTAAGGATTCTTACCAAAAAAGGAAAAAGAGAGAGCATAGGAACCAATTGCTTCTGATTGTGTGTATTAATGATGTGAGCCACAATCAAAGGCAATTAGAATTTAAAACTCTCCATCTTCAAAAGAAAAGGTAGGTAAAATTAACTTATTGGTTTAATTATATTTCTCTTAACCATACACTAGGTTGCACTATGCATCCATAATGTATCGCTTTGAAGCATATTGAGAGAAGCTTTAGAAAAAAAGCTATCTAAATTCTGGATTTTATTTTATTTATTTATTTATTTCGATAATTCCAAGGAAATGCCAATCAATTGAATTTATAATGTTTTTTACTCTTTCTCAAGTCATTAGTCATTACATAAATATCTTCGTGAAATAGATCATTAATATCATTAATTAACTACCTTCAATAAATATGTTGAAATATCATATCATTTCTATTTAAAATTGATATCTATGGATATATATATATTATATATATATATCTATTATTCCATATTAAAAATTACAAATTTAAAGGTATATCGATGTTGTTATAAGATTTGTTATTTCTTACGAATAACCTTGACTTATTTAAGAATAAATAAACCAACCATGAAAATCCTTTCATATATATATATATATATATATATATATATATATATATATATATATAATTTGTTTCCTATCATTTCCTAAAGCTAAATAAATTTGTTTCACCATTGGAATTTTCTCAGGAAGCTCATTGGAGCTAGGTACTACCTCTCGGATTATGAGAAATCCTTAGGCCCTCTAAACTTAACTGAGGATGACCGTTCACCCCGTGACAATGATGGGCATGGAACACACACTGCCTCAACAGTTGGAGGTCGAATTGTCCCCAACACCTCAGCCATCGGCGGCTTTGCACACGGCACTGCCTCTGGTGGAGCGCCACTCGTCCGCCTTGCCATATACAAAGTCTGCTGGCCAAAACCGAACCATTCAAAAGTGGAAGGGAACACATGCTATGAGGAAGACATGTTGGCAGCCATTGATGATGCCATTAATGATGGTGTTAATGTACTAAGCATTTCTATTGGGACTGAGTCACCTTCTCCTTATGATCAGGATGGCATTGCAATTGGAACATTCCATGCCTTGAAGAAAAACATTGTGGTGGCATGTAGTGCAGGCAACTCAGGCCCTTCACCTTCAACTTTATCGAACACGGCTCCTTGGGTAATCACCGTTGGTGCTAGTAGTGTGGACCGTGAGTTTGTTGCTCCTGTTGTGCTAGGAAATGGTATGAGACTTGAGGTAAGAAGTACTTGAATAATTTAGGCTAAAATATATGATTGGTGACTAAAATTTGAGTATGGTTATATTTTAGTTTTAAAAGGCTTATTAATGTATCAAGTTGTCTTTCCATTATCTTGCTTTTATAATTCTTGTTTACATGACAAAATTCAGCCTAATCAAAATTATAGGTACGAATTGTATATTTTCACTCATAATTTATTATGTCATTTGAGGTTTAGCTATGGAAAAGAGAATCAAAATGAAGGGTATATATGTACTACTAAAATGCTCATTAATCAAACATGTAACACATTCTTCTTTTTTGTTATGTTCTCTTAAATTATTATATATATATATATACCTTGCTTGACT
The DNA here is from genome assembly GCA_907173295.1 of Fagus sylvatica. Lineage (NCBI taxonomy): Eukaryota > Viridiplantae > Streptophyta > Magnoliopsida > Fagales > Fagaceae > Fagus > Fagus sylvatica. The sequence continues at coordinate 29,043,313 of OU015767.1, read as the reverse complement.
TCACATTTTTGTTTTTACTTTTTAACTATTACTAGGGCCAAAGTGTGACTCCATACAAGCTTGAGAAGAAGGGGTATCCATTAGTATACGCGGGAGATATAGTTAACCCAAACGTGCCTAATGACAACGTAGGGTAATTTTCTCTCTCTACCTTTTGGCTTTTTTTTTTTTTTTTTATAAAGAAAGATAAATTTTTTGTTTTAGGCAAGGATAAAATTTAGATGCAATCCATTAGGTTTTTTAATTAAATTCAAACATCTAGATACATTGAATTGAATTGTTTTATTGGTTAATAACTTAATACATACAACTATGTGTTTACATTTAATTAAAAAATCTAATAATATACTGCTATACATAAATCTTACAAAGTAGATAATGACTTGTTTAAAATTGGACTAATTAGTTAATTGTTGCAGACAATGCCTTCCTGGATCTCTTTCACCCGAGAAGGCCAAGGGAAAGATAGTGCTGTGCATGAGAGGTAATGGGGCAAGAGTTGCAAAAGGCATAGAAGTGAAGAGGGCTGGTGGTGCAGGTTTTATCCTTGGAAACAGTCCTGCAGATGGAGCCGAGTTAGTATGTGATCCTCATGTGCTTCCTGCCACGGCAGTGACTTACGACAGTGCAATTAAAATTCTTGAATACATAAACTCTACCAAGAATCCAATGACATTTATCAAACCGGGAAAAACCTTGTTACATACCAAGCCAGCACCAGTCATGGCCCAATTCACTAGTAGAGGTCCTAATGTTATTGACCCTAATATTCTCAAGGTATATAAATATGTTCCAACCTTATATATTTTCAATTTCATGTATTCATAATTAGTTATTTGTTTATTTTCTTTAATCCCAAAACCCCACCTTGTTTTTTTTTTACTAGCATACAGATTTAAAAGAACTAAATTCTTCAATTATTGGTTTGCTTTGCAGCCTGACATCACAGCTCCAGGAGTGAATATACTGGCAGCATGGAGTGAGTCCGATCCTCCTACAAAGTTGTCACATCAAGATTACCGAATTGTTAAGTACAATATTTACTCTGGAACGTCAATGTCCTGCCCTCATGTGGCTGCTGCAGCTGCTCTTCTCAAAGCAATACACCCTTCTTGGAGCAGTGCCGCAATAAGATCTGCCCTCATGACCACAGGTATGTGTGAACATGTGACTACATTTCCTGAATCAACAATAGTTAAGCTGACAGATTGAGATTAGTACAATATCATTTTCACTGAGACCACATTATCACTTTTACGATATACTAATCATAATCTGTCACCTAAACAATTATGAAAAATGTTGTGTCATTAGACTTATTGTTAATGAATTAGGTAAATGAAAGTAATGGTCTTTTTTATTCAAATTAGAAATTCTGTTTGGTGTACACTATTAAGCTCTAGTTGTATGTACTTTAGTTTGCTTGCCATGGCCTACATTTTCTAATGCTTCACATTTATACCATGCAGCTGGGTTAACAAACAACTTGGGTCTGCCAATTACCGATAAGTCTGGCAATGCTGCCACACCCTTTGCATTTGGTTCTGGTCACTTCAACCCCACAAAAGCAGCAGACCCTGGCCTAGTATATGATGCCTCATATAACGACTACCTTCTCTACTTTTGCAGCACTGGTAGTTCACTCCAGAAAGTTAATCCAACATACAAGTGTCCAAAAGAAGTACCAACAGCAATCAACCTCAACTACCCGTCCCTAGCAATTCACAAACTCAATGGCATCGTGACCGTTACGAGGACAGTCACAAACGTTGGTGATGAAAAGAGTGTGTACTTCTTTACTGCCAGACCCCCCTGGGGATTCGTCATTAAGGCCTCCCCGAGTGTTCTGTTCTTTGATCATGTTGGCCAGAAGAAGAGCTTCACCATCACCGTGAAAGCAGGAATTGAAATGCTCAGCAAGCCTGACAATGATGAGTATTCTTTTGGGTGGTATACTTGGACTGATGGACGCCACATTGTAAGAAGTCCAATGGCAGTGTCTGTAAAATCTTTGTGATTTATCCTGTGTTTCATATAGTTTGAGAGTTCTTGGACAAGTTATAGGAGCATAGGTTAGGAAAAAAAAGGTATTATTTATAAGCATGGTATTTTTAAAAGGGCTTGTGGGAGTGAGAAATGTGAGGGGGTCTTGTTTAAGCTTGTTTTACATTTTTCAGGATTATAAACAATAATTACTGTTTGCTTTTCTTTTCTTTTCTTTTAGCGGGAGTAATTGATTTTATTACCGTTTGCATGTTGATTTTTTAGTCATGAAATATGAGTGTCAAATCTTAAGGGGGGAAACAAAGAGAGGAAAATGTGTCATTGCAATTTATTATTTCAATACTATGAAAGCAAATACCCTCTTCTCACATAATGATGAATTCTCCAAGTAAAGTCTATTATTGAAACTGCCATACATAAGAGAGAATATTATTTCCACAAAATTTTCCAATATCCATTGGAAAGGTGAAAACTGAAAACCAAAGTTCTTTTAGTTTTTCTAACACTGTTCCAGAAACCATTATTTGCAGAAATGGTTCTTAAGCTCTAATGCTACAATACCCCTCTCCACTTCCACATTAACACATCTGCACACCCCGGAACAGTGTTACCAATACAATTTTATTATGGAAATACCAATACAATTTTATTATTTTCAATGCATCCATAGAAAAGCATATCCCCTCAGAATAATACCTGCGGAATCTTCTGTACTTGAGAAATTATGAGAGGTTAGAAAACATGAATGATGAATTAAGAAATCCTCTTATCTTACAACAAAACTCTCTTTTAGCTTGTAGTCAAGGTGGATCTTTCCATTTATCTGTACATTTATCTTACAACAAAGTATTTAAGCTTGATTATAGGTTAGAAAACATTATTTGAATGATGAATAGGAGTTCTCAACGCTAAATGGTACCTGAAGCTGATGATCTCTAGCTGCAAAAGCCATAAGATTTCAATAGTAGTCTTCTCTAATTAGCAAGGTCCAAAGGGGAAGACAGACGTTGCATGTCTCGAAGCTAAAAGGTCCCACTTCAATTGGTTCAAGCATTATCTTCATCCCACGCATCCGTTCTCACTCTCACCCGTTCACCTTTGAAGTGGATATACTTCCATTTAGACTGGTATCTTTTAAGAACCAGCATCTGCTTCTCTTCTTGACCTAGTTTCTGAAAGGCACGTGCCACTCTCCTGACAGTATCTTGATCTGGTTTTACATTTAACTCCTCCATGTCTGCAAAAACCTGAATTTATAAAAAAGATTTAAAGTTTAGCATCATGCACAGAATGCGTGCAAGGTGTGACATTGCAAGTGCAATGGTATTCCTTACCTCTATTATCTTATCCTGCATGTTATGATGATCATACAAAGAAATCATCCTAGAAAATAACCGCTTCGAGATAGAGCGTGTGTGTACGTGCAAAATCATGTTCCAGAAAGATTCAGCCTCATCTACTCTCTGATCCATATCAAATGCCAGTAGAAGGGTGTCATAAGTTCCCATTGTTGCCCCTTGACCTTTGCTCAACATCCATTTGGCCACCTGTGTTACATAGGATTAGTAATTATTATATGAGCTGTAAAATATCACATAGTTGATACATATTCATTTAACATGATGAAAAGAAAGTAGCTTTAAGAGCACACAATCATTCAATTTATCTTCTGATGCAGGTGTATAAATCAGTACATCTAACCAAAAACTTGTCTGCATTCTTTTACCTGTGCGGTTTCTTTTGATAGGTGAGTTTTGTGCCCCAAAAGAGGGGAAGGAGAGATTAGAACCAGCAACTGGTGTGGTTTCTTCCTGCTTATATTTATAACATATTTTGTATGTTGCTGAATGAAAAGCTAAGCCGGATTACTTAAAAAGACATTTATAGAACAGAGTATATTGAAAAACACTAGTCAAGCGTCATTATTTAACATGATGAAAAGAAAGTAGCTTTAAGAGCACACAATCATTCGATTTATCTTCTGATGCAGGTGTATAAATCAGTACATCTAACCAAAAACTTGTCTGCATTCTTTTACCTGTGCGGTTTCTTTTGATAGGTGAGTTTTGTGCCCCAAAAGAGGGGAAGGAGAGATTAGAACCAGCAACAGGTGTGGTTTCTTCCTGCTTATATTTATAACATATTTTGTATGTTGCTGAATGAAAAGCTAAGCCGGATTACTTAAAAAGACATTTATAGAACAGAGTATATTGAAAAACACTAGTCAAGCGTCATTATTTTGATAGGTAAATACAACTCATTTGCCTGAACAGAATAGAACCTGTGGCCTAATCCTCCATGGCTTATTTATAGGAGGCAGGCATACACCATTTAGTCCAAAGATCATCAGAGAATCCAGCTTCATAAGCCAGCTAAAAACAAAGGGGATCACCTACTCACAGGAGGTATGCCAAGTAGAACTTATTCATAATCTCATGCCAAAGACATGGTACATTTCATAGTAGACAACTGTCACAATTTTTTTTTTGGCTTACTTACAACAGGTGGGGGAGGGGGGGATTTGAGCCAAGGTTCTTCCCATGGGAAGAACTAGCTAATGCCACTAAACCATAAGACTCTTGGCACAATTGTCACAATGTTTCCTTTTCTTTATAAATGTCCTCTTGTCTTCCACCATGTTTGAGATTGACAGGTCGATATTGCAGTTACAAAATTTTTATGGCAAAATCATCAGTGATACAACTCAGTTCTATTTAGCATCAACCTAGAACCAACCTAGCCTAAGTCAATACCCAGTGAGCTGTGTAGTTCATGATAAAGCAATACAAACCAACTCAGATTGAGAATACATTGCTTCATCAGGTCTCAGTTAGTGAATCAAATCCAATACCTAAAGAAATATCAGGCACTCATTTTAGGTATAATCCCATTAAGGCAGTTACAGTTTACAAATTTTATCTAAATTCTGGACCCCAAGATGAAGACCCCAAAAGAAAGGGCTGAGCATATAATGCGGGCAGTGAGCACCTTCAGTTATAATAGCTTATCAAATGAGCTTTTATGGCTTTGCCTAACATAGAGGCTTCAAATGGGATTGAGCTCTCCCTTTCGAAAGATCTATATTAATCCTTAATATAACACATTTTATTTAATGAAAGGAGAAAGAAAAATATTAGGGACTTAACATAAGCAGCCTCTAAATCAGCAATGGGGTTCAAAATTTTACATTATGTTCATCTCTCTCTCTCTCTCTCTCTCTCTCTCTCTCTCTCTCACATAGAGAAGCTCTTCTGAAATGGCATTGAAATACACATATATATTCATCTTAAATCCACCTATTGTAAAGTAAGACCCACTTGAATCCAAGACCTCACTCTCCACCCAATTTTTAAGGGAGAAGGAAGTGACATTTGAGTGAATGCTCATTGGCAACCTACCTATGGGATTATAGTAAGAAGATAAACCAATTAAACTCATCTAGCCAAACAAATTAGCCTAAGAAGAATTAAATTTTATTTATAAAATCATTAGAATATCTAAAATAAAAAATTCAGCAATTTAATATAAAGAAACTTATCAGGCTTAGTTTCCAAAGACTAATCATTCCAGCAAAAGAAAAGATAAGGATCAGGCCATCCTGCAATGGGTACTATGTCGAGCGAACCTAGTTCATGCCATCAATTAAGCTATTTATATTTACAAACAAACTATAATGACTCAAGGGAGTCAGGCTGGTTAAGGCCTCAGCTCTGACCAGCCTGAACTGTACACCTTAGTAAATGTTACTATAAAGATATTGTAAAATGAAATTCAGTGACTGAGGCATCCCACTTTGAAATATCATAATCTACATTGTAAAAGAGCGCATGAACTAATTCCTAAACACTACTAAAATGAATACTACACGCTTCCATTGACTCCTCTGCCTTAAGATTGTTAAAGCCTTAGCTGCTGCAATCAATGGGAATTCTGTCTCCCAAGCAGTCCATTTATCCAATGCTCCATAAACAGCTTCTTTCTCATTAGGAAGCCCAGAAACCTGTATTTCAAAATGTACATCCAACCAATAAAAGAAGTTACACACAACATTTAGCACTTATATATCTAGTTCAATTACCAAATCAATCAACATACAATTCTAACAAGATTAAGTGCCTTTTGCCCAGACCCAGCTGAATCTCTTTTCTTCCACAAATGGTGCTCTCTCTTACCGACCTTTATCATTTTCCTGCATTCGAAAGTTAAAAAAAAAAAAAAAAAAAAAAAAAAAAAAAAAAAATCAATGTGAACCAATTGTGAAAATCACAATGCTAACATATTTCTTTATCGATAAGTTACACACGCACCCATTGAGTTTTGAACCCACGACCTCACCCTGCACGCCACGCTTTCTAATTGGCCAAAGATTAAGACTTTAAGTGTAAATGCTAAATTAGAGCGGCTTACCTCTCAACAGCTTTGGAATTGGTTAGTAGTTGTCCACTTTGATTAAGGGAGCATTTGACATGTGGAATTATTGTTGCCTACATGTTACAAGGTGCAAATTTGAAGATATAAAAATAAAGTAGTAATTAATTAATTAATTAACTCTAATTCAAAGATTCAATTTTTATTGTTGGGTTTTGGTTTTGTGCTTGCCTTAGCAGTGAGGATAGTTGAGCTTGTACTGAAAATGGTGCAATTTGAGAGCTTGGACCCCAACAACAATAGCTCCACCTCAGTTTTCTTAACCTTATGAGAAATGATTAGAAGGGTGTACAATATTAATAAGTAGGCAACACAAACATTATATATAAAATAAAAACATTTTTAGTGACACAACCATTGATTCACCTGATTCATTGCTAAGGATAAGGAGGAGAATTGGCAAGAAAAAGAATTTCTGCTACTGACAATCATCATCGTGAAAAGCAAGGGCGAGCAAGAAGGTTGGTTGAGGAATTGCAAGTGAAGCTCTGGGGACCGGACAGGACAGCCGCCACAACAGCTGTTTTGGTTTTGGTTTTGGTTTTGGGTTTGGGTTTGGGTTTGGGTTCATTTTAGAATAGGGGGGCCACGTATTGAATTTAAGGAAGAGGAAGAAGTGGTGAAATTAAATAGAAGTATCAGGCTGAAGTGGATGTGGGCTTATAATGCTTGGGCCTGTGATACTAGATTGTTGTAGGCATTCACTTTTTTTGTTTAGGTTCTAAATCGAATTTTCAAGTCTTTTTTGTATTTGGTAGTGACATTTATTGGCTTTAATGCTGAATGCCCAAACTGTGTGCTTGATTATATACTTAGATTGTTTCTTGCATCAAGTCGAACGTTTTTAGTTTCATTTTTCATTTTTCTTTTTGGTTGTGTTTTGATTGCTAATAAGATTATTTGGGCCCTTCTAGTGTCCAAACATTGTTAGTTTCATTATACAATTTTTGCTTAATTATGGTCAATGCTTTGCTATTATTTGATGTCTAATTTGAAACTCTCCCCCTGTTTATCAAAGGAGGAGGATATTGTTGGAGATAATGCATATATTTATTCTTTGGGAATTTGTTAAAAAAAAAAATTCAACAAAAAATGAAAATTGTGTTATTGCATAATTTAAATAAAAAATAATGAATAAAGTTATAGACTATAGGAAAATAGATTGAAAAATTTTTATTTACTCAAGTCTAGTGTTTATGTCCTTAAGACAAATTTGTCTCTACAACTAGTGTTTATAAGTCTCTTGGTGAATGTCTACCTCTCAAGATACAATGATCCCCAACATGCAAAAAAAGTACTACAATATGTATGTCCAACAAACTAGAACTGATTTGTTTTTCTTTGATGGACACTTATGGACGAAGATAAAATATTAACAAGATTTGACTTGAATGCATGAGGGATAAGATATTTATAAGAAAATTTGTGATCGTTCAAAGGTACAACCATTCATGGTGAACAGATACACTATTACGAAAAATAAATAAAATTAAATTAAATATTGGTCTAAGTCTAGCCTACACGCACCCACCAACCCAAGGCGGGACAACAACGCGTAAATGTCTAATTGAGTAGATCCTCCCGTCCACAAAACCGCTGAATCGTTTTAAATTACGTGTGAGTCTTACTTTTATTTTGATTCACAATTAGCAAAAAAAAAAAAAAAAAAATCCATTAACAGCAGGGTTTGGCCTTCATAGATCCCTTCCTTTTAAACTAACAACCTGATAATGGATTAAACAAGGAGTTGTGAACTTTTGGGAAAACCCATTTATATTGACTTCATTACATATGAATTCAACCCAATTTGGGTCCGGGTTTAAACCTGTATTCAACGAACGTATAGTCACGCGACTGTTCGCCGAATATTGAAAAAGCATATTGACACAAACCAATATTAACCACAATCTAAGATGAGGTTGAAGTCATTATCACCTTGTTATCAACAAAAAGAAAAAGAAAAAGAAAAAGAAGTCATTATCACCATCCTAATATAACAAAAAAAAATATCTAACATAGGCATATAGCATGTAAAGGAAAAACTGCAAGAGAAGGACTCCTCCAAAACTTGCGGCCAGTCATTTTCAGTGAAAAGATACTAGCTACGTCAACTACCCCATTTAAAGGCAAAGCCTTATCAAATTTGTAGCTTTTCTGTTGGACCATCTCTTCCCTAACCCTTCTACCTTTACACGTCTTTCATTCTCAATTTCTCTATGGTTTTGTATATTGGACTGGTTTATTTTATTCCAATCCTTCCAAACTTAAACTCAATCGGGCAATACAAGAAAAATAAATTCAAACTCATTAATTTCTAATGTGTCTTGAATTCCAGCCATGATAATATGAACAAATAAAACATTGATTGATTACTACCTCTAGGTTTTGAAGTTTCACTCTCCCTAATCCCTATATGCCAACTCCATGTTCTTCTCTTTTCAAACAATCATTTACATTACTGTTTTGATACAGAAGTGCATACAAACAATTTTGACTTTAGAATTAATTTCAGTGATTTAATTTTCGTGTAGAAACTGCTAAATTCTTTTGATGCATGACAAAAAATTTGAAAAACTTACTATTCAAAGTACTTTGATGGTTCAATTCAACCAATTTCCCACGATGCTATTGCTAACCAATATGTTTGGACCCAGGAAAAAACAGTACCACACGTAATTAATGCACTGAAAGCCAATCCCATATAAACCTGTTTATTTTTTTTATGTATACGTACAAACAATTTTTTAATGTAAAACTTATCCAAAACCCCACCTGGCATTTTGACATTCCAAGTGTTTGGCCAAAACATCACACAAACCTCTAGAAGTAGCTAAACAAAACTTAAATGTAAAAATCCAGACTTGTACACATTTTTCTAGCTCCTTTGCCCAAAAACAACACTTTCTCTTTCTCTTTCTTGACATATATGTCTTTGGTTGCTTCCTAAACAATGTAAAACAAAACATAACGGATTTTTATCCCATTCAGAAGACTTTATAAACTTTGCTTCACCAAATTAACAACAATAAATAAACATACACCAACTTTTTTTTATATATTTTTTCATAATTACTTAAGTGGTAAGTTCCCAACGTTAAAATCAATAAAATTTGAGAAAATATGTAAAAAATCATTAGAGAAAGATTTTCTTTAACTTACGTGACGAATGACGATTCAATCGACTATTTACGGATTTTGTATTAAATTTCATCTAATAAAAAATAAGATATTATTATTATTATATAAAAGAAAAGTGGGAAAGAAAGCAAAAGCCCTAGTCACTCATCCTAGCTACTACCACAGAAAGAGTTAGACGAAAACAACGGCGGGAACGTGGCAGGCTGGCAGCGAAGGAGAATAATTGAGATTCGTTTTGAGTTTTGAGTAATTCATTGAAGTTGGAAAAGAGAGTTAATCTCACTTGTTTGTTTGTGAGGGAGAAATCATATAAATTTGAAACACAAAATAACAATTTATTGAGATTGAGAAAATGGTTTTGGTTCAGTATATAGAAGCACTAGATCCGTTAAAATACTACCACATATATAAAACTGTACAAAACTAAACACGTAATAACATCTCAACGAATCTAATATTTTTATACACTTCGACCAAGTCTTTCCTTGAGTTGAGTCCTGCCTGGGCTGCCTGTGCCTTGTGTCCGTGGGGTTGAGTCATCACATCATCACCCACGTGTCGGACAATCAGTGGGTTTGTCGTGTACTGAATCATTCCCCTCTTGGTTTAGTCATTTAGTGGATAATAACATTAGGTGGACCCCTCCTCTCTCTCCTCGGGAACTGGGTCCCACTTCCAACTCGACGCTGATCATAAGCCGACAAATGCGGTGAGCTCAGCTGCAGCTACGCCCAGTAGAATAACATAGCTTTACATCCACGCCTTTACCCAATGATTAGTGACAGAGATATTACTAATTAATCAGCTCGGCTTCAATTTCTCCAGCTAGCTCACTCCTTAAACTATTTTTGTCTTTTCCGGTAAAAGTCCTTACACGACAAAAACAAAATGTTTGGATTAAATGGTATTTTACATATATATATGTATGTATATACATTTGTTGTGTACGTAAATGGGACATTTGGCAGTATATGAATTTATCTTTGACAATAATTTGGAACAAATTATGGAATAAAGGTATATGATAATTCCATACTCCAAGTCTCCAAGTGTCGAATCCATTGCTGACTCAATTGAAACAGCTGGCTGGTTGATAATGGTGGCTAGCTAGCATAGCAATTCATAAATTTAGCAACTGAACAATTGAATTAAAGAGAATTTAGTGGGAGAACCTGAATTTGTTAGCCAGGTTAGGATATAGTTGGGTTAGGATTTATAGATTTTTGGCAATTGAATTATTTCTCAGCCATTTCAACTATTTAATCATCATCTTCCTCTCCCTAACATTACAAACGACCTTCTTCTTGGAACACCATTGTTGAAATATTTACCTTACTACTAGAATAATATTTCTATGTGGATTATTTCAGTAAACTTCTTTGTTTTCCTTGGTCTTAGTTTTCTCATTTTTAAAAACTCTTAAGGAGACAAATTTGAACATGTATTTGACTTAATGTATGGGAAGAGGCATTAATTAATCTTGATTGGAAGATTTATCTTCCCGATTCTGCACGTATTAATTGTGAAAAATACGCATAACATTTTTATTGTTTTAATTTTTATTTTATTTTTTCCTTCGTCCGGTAAAGCATGGATTGCTTGAAAATTAATTTATTCTGTAACATTTTTTTTTTTTAATTACTACAGTTCATTAGCAAGCCAATCTTAAAAGGATATTGTCGCAATAATATATATTGACAAGCATAATGATGACACCTATTATCATTCAAAACAAAATGATGACACCAATATAGTCCAGTACCTTTACTCTGTTCCATGCAATGACATTTCTATGCTATGTTTAGCACCACAAAAAACCAAATCATTTCTACAAAATTCAGTCAAGGTGAGTCAGGTGACAACATTTTATCAACATAACTAAGAAAGAAATTTCTCTCCATGACAATGTTTCGTTAGAAATCTAGGTTCCACTGTTTCAACATGTTTCCACTAGTCCCAAATTGAAGAACACAACAGAAGTGATGCCATTATAAGCACATGTTTCTTTTTTTCTTTCAACATTAATTTGAATCTCATACCATTGCAGTACAATACTTCCAGATCTCTAATAATATTTTTTCATTGTCTTAAAAGGCAAAGCATAAGTGCTTGAAAGAGCCATTTTTTAGAACAAATACATGCATTAAATTCTCATAGGGGTGAGTAAATGAAGGAGTAAAAAACATGCATGTACATTACCATATACAGTAGAGAGATGCACTTGCGTTTCAAACACACTACAAATAACTCAATTAAAGCTGAGCCAATTTAGTCAAGTCAATGCATTTAGCCATACAAGCTAGCTAAAACCAAAAACCAAAAAGAAAAGAAACAAGATCCGTGAGCCACAAGAAAAGGAGCTGTTTTAGGCAGCCGACTAAGTAAGAAAGAGAAACACACGCACACACATTTGCATTATACAATACAACAAATACACAAACTTTATTAAGAGAGAAAAGCGGGGACCGCACTCAACGCTTCTATATAGTGACGCCATCTCACAACACAAACAATTAATCAAAAGTGTACTCACTACGATTTCTTACATTCTCAACTCTTATAAAATCCCCATCCCATTTCTCTTCCCACTGTTCCATCAATCCCATTTTCTCTCATTTTCTTTCATTCTATTAGTTCTATCTCTCATTCATTTCTCCTATGGCCAAAGATCTCCAACAACTCCAAGAATCCGAGGTTGTTTTCCCCGACCACCACGACCATCATCGCCACCGCCACCACCGCCACCACGACATCAACAACAACAAAAACGACACTTGCTTAGATTACCAAGAAATGGATCATCAAATGTCGCGCGTGTTACGTAACAGCAACTCCAAGGACTGCAACTTCAATAAAAGAATAAGCAATTCGGTCCCGGTCAATATTCCGGATAGCATATTCCACCATGGGGATAATGATGACCTTGAAGATGAACAAGATGATGGGGAAATGGAACCACCTCACGTGATCATTGGTCGTCGACTAGCCGGAAAAATGGCCTTCTCGGTGTCCACCGGCAACGGGAGGACACTCAAGGGCCGGGATTTAAGCCAAGTTCGGAATTCAATTCTTAGGATGACTGGGTTTTTGGAAACGTGAACACTTACATTTATGAGTCTATGACCATGGTCTATATAATTCAGCCATGGCCACGGCTGCTTAATTTTTTTTAGAAATGAAAGGAAATCGAAGTGAAAAGGAAGATATTTTCCTTTGTTACTGTCTGTATTTATTTTTTTAGTAATTTGGGAGGAAGGGATTGTCATTCATTGTAATAGAAAAGAGAAAAAGAAAAAAAATTGGGATAAGAAAGATTATTATTTTTATATGGGTTTATTGTGAATACTTGTGATTGGCTTTTCTTATTGTAAATTATGCTTTGTCTGTTAAGGTTTTGTTTATTTTTTATGTATGTGTGAATGCTGCAGCTTCCAGCTTGGTTTTTCTGGTTGGAGCTTTGTCTGCTCTTTAGACAGAATCCAACGTTAACAGCCTGTTTTTGTGTGTGGGTGTGAGAGAGATATTTAAAGTGAAAAATGTTGTTTTCCATATGTTTAATGGATAATACATTTTAACTTTAATAACACCAATTGTTAAAGTTTATAATTGGGGTACAATAAAAGTGAAGTTAATAATCTTGTTGAAAATGATGTTGCGTTCATCACAATCCACCCTCTCAATAAGTTGTGAAAAAAATTATAAAATTTATTGTATCGTAATATTGTTGTAATACATTGCACGTTTCTCACATTAGACACAATTGTTAAAAGACATCGGTCTCCTTGTAATATGGGGTTTTCTTCTACTCTAATAAAGGGCTATTGGGACTTTTTGCTTGCTTGAATCTACACATTTTTCCACTCCAAGAGAAGATAAAGGGTTTTTTCTTTTTCTTTTTCTTTTTCTTTTTTTTTTTCCAAAAAAAAAAAAAAAAAAAGGAAAAGTGAAAGGAGGTAAAGGGGTTTGCTCATAAATTAAGGATTGTTGACTCAAAAGTTTAAAGTTATTTGAAGATGATGAATTAAATCATTTAATTGTAATAATAAAACTCCCCTTAACATGTGGGTACAAACTCCCCTTTAATAAATATGGTCCAAAATGTGAGATTTTTAACTTTTTTAATGAGAGGTAAAGGGGAAACATGGTTTGAGTTCAGCACTCCCTATTTCGATACCATGATAAATTACCGATTGTTTCTAAAGTTTGTATCAAAGCAAGTGGTCCTAAGTTTGGATCTTATCTTCGCTCTACCTCCAATTTAAAAATATGATCATGTGTTGAGCATCACTTATTAAGAGGGGATCATGTGAGGAAAAGTGTTAGAATATTGGTTAAATGATTAATTTATCATTTCTTATTAGTTTAACCTTTTGGAACAACTAATAATTTATCATAGACCTTATCTAACTAATTCTAATTCAATGTTTCATTTTTTAGAAAATTTATACAAATTTGATTAATTTGCTTGAGTTGAATCGGTAAATTCAAGATATATTGGAGTTGACAAAAAAAAAAAAAAAAATCATTTTTTATTTTATTTTTTATTTTATAGATATGATAAAATTCGAAACTATGATATTCGCTTGATAATGATTATTCTTTACCATAAAACTAAAAACGTGGATAAGTTTATTTTTTGTATAGACAAGATTCGATCTAAGTTTCTTTATTCAATGAGAGAATTTATTAATATATATATATAAAGACTTCTAAAATTGACTTGATGTTATATATTACAGGTTATCACACCCTCAAGACTCAAGAGGAATACATATATATAGAGTCATAGACACGTGCTTTTCCGTTATTAAAGTAGATTTGAAGTGATTAGGGTTTATTTGTTTATTTGCGATACTGATGCTATATTTTACTCCATATTTTAAAATACCAACGAATTGAAGAAGGTAAAAGTTCGAGTTTGATCCTTATATCAGAGTCAATAAATAATCAAATAGTTTGGGATCTTAATTTGGGTCTCTAATCACTAGATAACACCGGAATTAGGGGACCCAAAATTGATTAATTAGCATAGATTAATTTTGTTTATACACTATGTACAATATCTATCCACATTGTAATGATTAAAGAATAAGGTTAAGAACAATGAGTTTGGCCCATATTCAGAAATCAATTATTTTTTAATCTTTGGGTCTCTAACAACTAGCTGACACTGTAATCAATTGTTCAATTTTGTTTATTTAGGACAGCATCGACATCTTAATGACCAAAGAAAAAAAAGACTAAGAAATGAGTTTGGCCCTTAAATCAGGGTCAATAACCAATTAGTCTTCGATCTCCAACCACCAGATGACCTCGAGATTCAAGTATGGAACTTGATCGGTGCCGTAGGTGTATAGGGTAGAACTATATCAATTCCCTATAACATTAGTAAATTTAAAATATTTTGGCACGAATTAAATTTATGTGCAACTCGAAAATGTTTTGAGTATGAAACCATTTTTCACACCTCGAGTCCATTACAGTATTTTACTATTAATTTGGAACTAGTAAGATCATTGGATTTGACTGAGTTAAGGCATGGTTCAAAAATAGGATTGACTCTTGTTAAAGTCCAATGGGCCTAACTCAATCTCAAAAGACACCTTGAGAGATGAGGATTGCCCATGACTTATATATCTATTACTCGCTCCAACTCTTTCTAATGTGGGATTATATGTGATAATCTCTAACATCCCCCCTCAAACTCAAGGAGATTGAAGCTTGAGTTTGGAATGGTAGTGGAACCGGATTACGGTTTTTTTTTTTTTTGTGATACCGGATGGTTACGACTTGTACTACCGGATTACAGCGATACCGGATGGTTACGGCGATACCGGATGGTTACGGCTTGTACTACCGAAGTGTGTGGAGGAGTTGAATGATTGGGAGTTGGAGTGAATAACCTAGCTCTGATACCATGTTAAAGTCCAATGAGCCTAACTCAATCTCAAAAGACGCCTTGAGAGATGAGGATTGCCCATGACTTATATATCTATTACTCGCTCCAACTCTTTCTAATGTGGGATTATATGTGATAATCTCTAACAACTCTCTATAAGCTTCTTCACATGTTTCGTGGTTAATGGTCGGTTTCATACATGTTTAGGAGTTGATCTCTACTTCTCTTTTTCTTTTTGAGGAAATAGTTGATCTCTACTTAAATTGGCGAATACATTATAGAGGGTAATAATTTATTGTTTCATCATTCTGATCGAATTTTGTAAGTCTGTAAATTAAAACAAGGTTTGGTCATTCAATATTGTCCAAAATTGTAATGGAATTCAATTACAATAAGCAGATCAACATTCAGATTTTGTACATCTTTCAACATCATTTTGTAGCAACTTCAAGGAACTACTAGGAAATAATTACTTTGTGTATTTTCTTTTATATGTTAGTTTATTCTTCATATAAAAATTCAGTTTTGAATTTTAGTGTGTTTCTCATTCTTGAGATTATGGGAAATGGTTATGAAAGTACAAATCAATGAAAGATGATATTCTTGATTTAAAAGAATGTCGAATTCTATTTTGATGGATGATTGAATTGAAATTTATTACGAAATAATTATTTTGTGCCTTTTCTTTTGTTTATATATATTTTTTTAAACTGAATATATGTTAGTTTTATTTTTCATGCATTAATTAAGTTTTGAATTTTAGTATATTTCTCATTCTAGAGATAATCATTGAAATGAAAATTGTTGCGAATTTTAGTACAAAATCAATGATATATAATATTCTTAATTTAAAAAAAAAAAATGTCAAGTTCCATTTTAGCAAAAAAAGATTAAAACTATGCTAGTTTTATTTTTTTCATGTATTTTTTTTTAAATTGTTGAATGTTAATATATTTCTCATTCTTGAATGATGAAAAAAATTTAGTTCATGATTTGACCTCCCAAAGAGTAAAATCTTAATTCTGTTCCTAACTTCTCAATTTGGCAATGATACAAAAAAAAAAAAAAATGTATTTAATCAAGTCTAGTGTTTATGTCCTAAGGACAAATTTGTCCCTAAAAATGGTGTTTATGAGTCTTTTGGTGAACGTGTACCTCCCAAGATATCATGATCTCCAACATACAAAAGAAATACTACAATATGTATGCCCAACAAGCTAGAACTGGTTTGTTTTTCTTTGATGGACACTTATGGACGAAGATAAAATATTAACAATATTTGACTTGAATGCAAGAAGGATAAGATATTTATAAGAAAATTTGTGATCGTTCAAAGGTACAACCATTCATGGTGAACAAACACACCACAGAGTCTGTGTGCCATTACTCAAACCCCACCTTTCTTTGTCTTGTAATAGTTACGTCTTAATATGCACTGGAATGATTAAGCCCATTGACATTATGTTTAATATTTTGACTTTTTTCTTATTTTACATGTTGCGTATTAATTACTTCAATTAAGTGATATAATTCATTTGGGTCAATAGTGTATATAATCGTAAGTCCTAACTTAATTATGTTCATGAAACCAGTGGGTGCACTTAATTATTCCTCCATTTTAATAAATTCAGGATTGTTACAATGTGAAAAAACAGGGTCAAGTACATATGATATCATGGCACTTCAGATTGTGCTTAATTATTCCTTTAATTTTATGGATTCACAATCTGTTTGTACAATGAACAGCCTTTTAAATCAATTACTCCTCTTATCATTCAATTTTTCAGAACTTCGTACAATCAAAATATATTAATTATAGTTTGAGGATGAAAGCATGTACGAATGTATATATGATAAAATTTCTCTTACGTGTAACCTTGGTAACCAAAAGCCATATATTGTTGAAAATGGCTGTCGGTGTCTTTGTTGTTGTTGTTTTTTTTTTTATAAGTATCGGTGTCTTTGTTGTTTTTCTATCATGTTGTTGATATTATTATAGGTTCGTTGTACTAGTTAAATCAAAGTTTCATTATCAAAAAAAAAAAAAAAAATGTTAAATCAAAGTTTCGATAATATCAATTGTCAAGTTGGGGTTGTGATCGATGACCATGTGATCTACCTTTTATGAATCATCATTGCTGCTGATTGAGCTCAATCAAATGGCCGAACCCACACAAATGCATGTGCAAAGACCTATGTTATAATCAGATTGTCTAAGAGATAATGGTTGGGACAATACCATGCTTATGCTATATATGCACAAGCAACAAAAAAATCCCCAGAACCCAAGAAATATAGTGGGGTTCCAACTTTTGTATATACATATTTTATTTGCTTATAATGGCAAGCCATCAAGAGGATAAAAACATTTACACTATGATAGGAAGTTGGAACCAATTCATAATTTAATTAATTTAATTTTCATAACTAATAAAATAAAATCCTAGAAAAAAAGAACAAAAGCTGAAATCAATAAGAGAAAATTGATCTTATAAATTATTATTATTTGGTTATTTACTATACATAATATTTTTATAATATTTTCCACAAGTTGAATTTTTTTTTTTTTTTTAGTTTTCATTTAAACCTATAACTGACATTACTGTATTATCTACCATTCACAGCTTGATATATCAATAATTATAAAAAAAAAATTTCTTTTTTGATATAAAATTCTACGTGCATATAAACTTATTACTTTGTTTTTATTTTAGGAAGATAACTTAAGACAATTAAATAAAGATTTTATTAGAATGGCAGAAATTTTGGATCCTAATGAAAATAAAATCAAAATGACACCGAGGCCACATGTGAAACTCGAGGTTGCATGCTTGACGTCACTGCCACCCGTTTCAATCAACCTGTTAGAAAAGGACATGACATTTTCAGGCTCATTAAGACGTTAATCAACGACGTGGAACATAACACAGCCAGAGATTCTCAAAAATCATAATAGAAGAGTCTCATCTCATTCTTCAATATTTTTAATAAGATACGCATGGTTGTATCTAATTAATTTTTCTCTTCTAGTTCTTGGTGTCGTCTTGTGTTGTGTTAGGATGAGCCATGTGCCTTATCTTCCAAAGTTGGTAAAACAACAACTAGATTATTAATTTAATTAAATATGTAAAGTATTGAATTTTGAGAAAAAGAAAAATGAAAAAGAGCAAGTCAAATAGCTAGATCTTGCAACTTTCTTTTTGGCTGACTTAATCAAATCCAAACAACATCAAGAAATTTAATAATCTTTTGGACCCAAGTGTGTGGTAGTTGGGATGACAATGGACTTAAGTATGATTGATGTGTTTTCCTTAATTTCCCCATCAAAGTCACAAAATTCAATTAGCTATTTACTCTCTTTTATTTTCTAAGACAATTAATTAGCTAGTTACTAGTTACTAGGTAGGTGGTAGCGGAAATTGGTAAATTAATTCGGTGTTTTACGTATTTGATTACATATTTTTTTGTTTATAAAATATGATTGAATTTAAACCTATGGTATCCGTTCCATGAATATTGTTTTTTACCATCAGGTCAAGATAGTTGAGCTAATTAGAATCTATTATTTGATTATATATATAAGACCAATATGAGGTACGACATTAAAAATAAATGTGTTAAAATAAATGATTGTGTAGAGATAAAAGTCTTGTAATTCAAATGATTGGTACTCTCGGATATATTTTAAAGGAGATGCTTAGGATTATAAATCTCTCACTTAACTATCGAATTATTAAGGAAGAAGAAAAAAAAGACTTTGCAAAAGAATCCCATGTGTGGATAAGATCAGAAAAATTGGTTACATTATTAATTGGTTTATCACGGGACTAATGTAATGTAATTCGTCATCGATGACAATGTTTCACTCTTTTCATGTAGTCTTGTACTGTTGTACGACATCTATTTATAACTTTTTTTATTTATTTAATCCATTTATAACTATTAATATATTGAATTTAGCAGCAACAAAAAAGTATTAGTATATTGAAAACTAAGAGAGAAAAATAATAAAACAAAAATAGTAGCCCATTGATTTATATTTTATGCTGTAACCCACATCACGTATATATGTATGTTCATATATTATTTTATTATATTATTTGTCTCTATCACTAATTCACTATATAGCCCAAATGTAGCATATTCTTAGTTTCCAATTCCTTGCTTACGTGAAAAATGTAAGAGAACAAACCCAATTTAATCACTGTGATGCACTTTTTTAATCCTAAAGAATAATTCGCTTGGATTATCCCTGTGGTGCAATTTATGACTGGTTGATGTTGCTATCATCCAAAAGAAATAGGCAAATTTAGCATATATTAAAAAAAATTTGGAAATTTTTTATCTAAATATGGTCAACTAAGTTAAGACAAAAAAATGTGACAAAACAAAAACACATAAATAGAAAGAGGCCGTGTTACGTGTTGCATTCAGCAGGATTTCCCCACGGGTTGCGCTACTTGATTCAATTGGAGTGCACATTAGGAAGTGTTAAATAGAGTCTTTATGTTTGGTCCACGATTTTGACGTCTTCATTGCTATATATTTAACTACAATTTTGAATTACACTTTTAATCTTGTTTTGTGGCCTACATACATGATACATGTATTCAGCTTATCCATTGGTCATAGTATAATATAGACCAAACGAGAATTTTTCATCAAGATCGAAGTTAACCGTACATATCCAATAAATTAATTGGTGAAATCATCTCTCTTTTTTCTTCGTTTTTATTTTCTTAAATAGATTATTGATTGATCAAATCATCTTGTTTACTATATTTAATTATGGCTGTAATGACAATTTCAGACTTGTTTCGTGGCATATAATTATTAATTAGCCACCTTATCCTTTGAGCTTGTAGTATGGAATTGGATAAATCATGCTTCCAAATCCGACAAATTGATTGATGATATTTTCTTTTTTCTTTTTCTTTTTTAGGCTACATGATTGATGAAAGTATGAAACCATTGTGACATTTACCTTCGCTATAGTTTACTTTGTTAGATATTACCGTTAATTTACCGGATATTGTAACTGTAGGAGGTCAAAATAGTTTCTCCAATTTATTTCTAGGGTTGGAATTGTATGTTTGGGTTTTGGCGTGTTAGGGAGGAAGAGAGGAAAACGACACTGGATTTACCATAGTTCGGCCAATAGGACATACGTCCACCTAGTCTTTTCTTACTCATCATTGGTCATCCCTTACAATAGAGTAGGGAGACCTTTACATAGGCTACATGGGAAATAAGGAGAAAGGTACATAAGTAATTGGGTATAACTTAAATGGGTCAAACCTAAATATACAATGGATTGGACTTTTAGGCTCTAATATAATTTGACACCACACAGTAACCTTTTTCATTAAAAAGATAAAATGTCATAAAATAAAATACAGGATAGTGGGAATGTATATGTTTGTAATTGGCCAAAAAAAAATATTGATAAAAAAAAAATTGGCCAAAAAATAAAATAAGTAAGCTCATCAAGATTGATTCTATGTTTGGATTGGGATAGAAGAGAGGATAGTATGAATATGTTACATTTGACACTCGAAACAAATATGTAATACTGATTAAGCCTTCCATTCCTCTCATAACAGATATACGAACTTAATAGTATATGCATTTTAAAATAAATAAAAATAATAATAAAAAAAACTTAATAGTATATGTATGTACTATTAGTCTACGAGCAAAAAGAAAAAAGTGTATTTAGGTACAATCACAAATTTTGTCATGTTTTCTTTGCTGCCTTGTAGATCTGATCCAAAGATGTTGATTTGTGTGATTAGAGATGAACATTGATGTCAAGACGGGATTGGGAGAATAGAAAAGTGGGAGGATGGAAAAAGGGAGGATCCAAGACTACCTAAAGCGAAAACTCTAAATAAAGCCTTTACAATATTGTTTATAAAGATTTCCTATTTATACATGAAAGGTTTAGACAAAGCTCCACTTATAAATAATGTGGGATTAACATAAACTCCTGTATATATAATTATTATTATTTAATTCAATAGTTGGGGAGAGGGATTTCAACCTGGATGTCTCATTTGAATAACACTAGGAAGTACCAATCAGTTGAGCTAAGGACCCTTTGCAGGCCTAATATATCCTAACATCATAAATAAACGTATTGAATAATGAGCAGTTTAATACAACAATGTTAATATACTAATGGTAAATTATTGAATTGGTAAAAAACTAAAAACTAAACACTTAGCACTGAATCTAGATACATCAAAAACAGGATAGACTTGATTGAACATAAACTGCTGCTATTGTTGCAACATAGTTTGTCATCGTATTTGTGGTGATATTGCTGGCAATGAGCAGAATGTAGCACAACATTGACCAAAAAATTGAATCCTTTACACTTGAACAACACATTAGAGCAAAAGGTGAACAACTACAACTGCAGAGAAACTGCCTTCATTTAGTATTTGCTTCAATCGGAAAGAGCTTTGCATAGATCAAAGCACAACAGCATAAAATGGTGATGTTTAAACTTTCAGAAATCTGATTAAAGTCACACAAACTCTTCAATCAGGCAGGTGGCAGTGGCAGTCTAACCAAAGGCCTCCCGTAATTTAAAACAGGTTCTTGAGGCAAGCAATCCCTAAACAAAAGGAAACTCTAATAAATTAAACTAGCACATGGAAAATTTGAGTGACAGTCCCACTTACAGTAGAAAAATAGATAAAACTCGCAATGGAAAAAAAAAATGCAGACTTTAGAGAACCTGTGGCAACTGAGATGGATCACATGGATATTGGCCAAAACACTTATGATTAAATACAATCGAAATTCAGCCTCTGCGAGATGCTAATGCTGTCTTCCGGTTCTTTGGTGCATATGCAAATCGGCTGAAGTCCACACCATTGGTTGGCCTTCAATGAATATACACCAAATCAAAGATCATGATGCTAGTAGAAAAAATCAAAATGGTAATAAACTTTGGCATCGGGGTTATAGTATGTTACCTATTGGAACAAGTATTCTGGACATCTTTCATAGGAGCACGGAGACCACTGGCACGAGAACCAGATGAGGAGCATCTAAATGATGTTATTACTGAAACAAATTTTTCCATTGATTTCTCTGCTATTTCAGAATAATGGCTTAAATGGGAAATGTTGGATCCAAATTTTTCTTCTGTAGCTTCTGTCTCTGTAGATGTTCTGTTGGGATTAGGAGCACAGTAACCTAAAGTAAAGAAACATATCAAATGTTTTGTCAAGGTTAGGAGCTACATGGTTACCGGGAGTAAAGAAACATACAAGATGTCCTTCCTATTATGTTAATAATCTGGCACTGGAGGCATTAGGTACTTAAGTATAATAAGAGAAGGACAACTTATTTGAATAAATCAAATTATGGCAAAAAAATGTAGATGGATATTCAATATCCTTTATACTCAAGTGATTTATAAGTGTCCATTCCTGAGAGCATCTTAGTAATCCTGATATAATTAAATAGAGGTTCATGCACTAATGTACCTATATTTGTTAAATTCTCTAACCTACAAACACATGAAAGAAATTGCTTGATTTATAAACAAATGACTATTACATCATGAACAAACTTTGCATGCAAAATCTTAGAACGAATTAACACTTAAGGAAGCTTTCAATAAAGAAATGCAAAAGTCCGAGGTTTCTTTTTCTTACAAAAAAGTGTTTTTATTTATTTATTTTTATTTTTACAATCCCACAAAAACAAAGAAGAATGCATACTGTGGTTAATTTCTTATCTTGAATTCTTCATTTAAAAGTCTTATTTACTACTATGGGAAACTTGCAAAAGTCTAATAAAACAAACATATACATCTTTCAACTATATATCAGAATTCCCCCAAAATGATGTGGACTAGTATTCCCGCAAAATACCCCCTCTCCCTAGTGAAAAATTATCTTATGAGACAGTCTTATGGAGCGTCTCTCTCACAACATGTGGGTTCCACGGGTGTGTGGGCCCACCAAATATGAGAGGGATGCTCCATGAGATGATCTAATGAGATACTTTCTCTCCCTCCAGCGGCTTGCCTACAAGGCCAAAATAAAGAACCTAAACTGTTAAGAATTTGGACACCAACAAGAATCTAAAATATGCACACAAGACGGCAAAGTTTAAGATATAGAGATATGGATTTCAGCTTGAGTTCAATAAACCAAATAGCTTTTAATTAAACTAGATCGATGTGGATTTCAGCATTTATAAATGTAATATCCATAACAAAGTTCCAAATCCACCACCATGAAAATAATGACAACTGAAGAAAAACACAGAAGTTATTGGATGATAAAGAAAGTTTCATTTGGCAAGACAAGCAGCATAAGCTCAAATAAACGCATCATATAAGTCTAAGTTAGTGAAGCATACACTCAGGAACTGAGAATTCATGGAGTTCAGTTTGATTAAAAGTATACGCACCAAACCATAAATAAATTTTCCTTCTGAAGAATTTTTTTACTAAAAGCTCTTGTAATTGATATTTACCATTATCAGGAAGAGCTGCATCTGCACACCTAAGCTTGGGTTGCACATTTTCCTAAAAGAAGTTAAAACATTAACAAAGTAAGAAGATTATTCAATGTACTATCAAAACATAACTAAAAGCGTAAAGTGAG
Organism: Fagus sylvatica; assembly: GCA_907173295.1. Lineage (NCBI taxonomy): Eukaryota > Viridiplantae > Streptophyta > Magnoliopsida > Fagales > Fagaceae > Fagus > Fagus sylvatica. Next base: position 29,019,211 of record OU015767.1, on the reverse strand, counting down.
AACACCTACATTTTCAACACAGTCATTTGGGGAGGTCTTCCTTTTCATGACTGTGTCCTTAAGATGGTTATTTCTAAAAGATGCATTCTCAGGTATGGTATTCTCATATACATCATTGAGGCCATTAGTGTTGATCTTTTCTTGGTTATTGATTGGGTCCTTCCGGTTTTCTGACTTGTGTAGAAAGTAAGAACTCCTTACGACAACCTTTCCTGTCTCTGTTCTTGTTTTGCCCTCAACCGCATGTGGAATGGTCTTACATTCTTGTTCCTTATGCAATGCTGTACAAGGTTCTTGAATTGAATACTGTGGTTGTTGCAGTAGAGTATGTTCTGGACTTCTTGTCTCAGCTACCATGTCTTTTATGTTCATAAATATACAAGGAAGTGAGTACCAAGTATGAACTCATCATTGAATTTGTAGATCTTAAGGGAAATTATGGCCTTACCAGAAAACTCTGTAACTTCAGAGGCCAAATCATCTTCCACCTAAAGAAAAGAAGGAAATTAATTTATCACGTCAATGGAAGGCCTGAGAAGATTCCAACAGCTAACTATCAAGTGATGTTTAAATGAACTTTGTCAAAACTCCTATTTATATCACTCACAGGGTTGTTAGCAAGAGGGACAGTGCCCATGTTTTTGGACTCAAGCAGGGATGCTGGCGAGCAGTTTGTTTTACATTCAGCAGCATCCACAGTGATGTATTCGTTGGGACTGAGAGAAGAGTTATCCTCTGGACTTGGATGATTAGGTGACACCCGAGGGGCCCTGAATTTTCTCTTTGCTTCAAGGGATGCAAAGCCTTTAGGTGTTAAGGAAAATAAAATTACTCAACTTGTGCATAAAAACAACTTGAACCATGAGTGGTGATCAATGCAACTAGGACAAAATGTTAGAAAACATTTGGTACTCGACAATACCATAAACTTATCAACAATTATTTTAGTTTTTATACTCTCCTCTACCACAAATCAAAAGAGTGCTGATAGCTTTTTAGCCCTTAAAACCATAATTGTGAACTTCCACGGATGCATTAAGACCACAAAAATGACTTTTAATTTGTCCAAATATGACAGCAGGACACATCAGCAGTTTATGTGTAAAGGAAAGTGGAAGTTTGTCTAATGTGGTGCCCTGAAAAACGATACATTCCAGATCTTGAGGAATTGGTCCTGCATGGCAAGGGATGCTCCTAGGAATTTTTGGCTCTGAATTATAAATCAGACAGAAAATCTGACAGGAAGCAAATTGCAACTCCTGTATTAACTAGTTAGAATGTGATATATTACTTAAAGAGCAGAATGATATAATCGAATCATAGAAAAAAAGGGCTTCAAAGGATACAGAAATACTTAGTCAAGAGATTCTTCTGAACTGGCAAATCTAGCTTTTTCCTTACACTATCAGGATTGAATTGTTTGAGTTGGGAAGTTTTGTCAAGCACCAGGTCAGCACAAACATTCTCTGTCTGTAAGTCCCAAGAAGATGGAGGGGTTGAGCACAATCACAATTATTGAGGGAAACAATTTAAGCAAGTGTAACAAAATTAATTAGTTCAATTCCCCGAAGTCAAGTAACATATTCAAGTCTAATGCAATACAGAATAGCTTTTAGAGGTATCAAAATGTATCAAATTAAATTGAAATGGTTTTACTGTTCTGCTCTGCTATATAAATATCAATAATAAAGCTATGCATCACACGGTAATAGAATGCAATTTTTCAAACCTGTTCAACAATCTTTTCCCAATTGAAATTAAAACAAAGGAAACTAAAATGCTGAGAGACAAATACAATAGTTAAGTGCAGAAAAAGTCATGTAGATGGGTAAAACAGAGAGTATAGTCAAACAAAAGATATTACCAGCAAGAAATGGAAATTAACTATGATACACAAGACCTGCATGTTCTAATTGTTTAATTGGTATTGAAACTTATAGACCAGGATATACCTCTAAGCCTGGTCATAAGTACAGTATGGAAGCAGATTATTAATTAATGATATAATATGTGTATGTATGTATTTATGGATACATCATAATGTACTTGGTTAAGTTTTGGAAACTCTCCTTTAAAATCTTCTTTTTTCTATTGAGATTAATTTCCATTTATGTTCTTCTTTCCTTTTGTTAGAATAATGGTTAAGGGATTAAATTCATCATTTTCTAAAAGCTTAAACTTTTGGGACAAGCGGTAGTTTATCATGGTATCAGAGTAGGCGGTCTTAAGTTTGAGCCCCCGGGTCTCCACTCTACCTCCCATTTAAAAAGTTAAAAAGTCTCCCATGTTTGGTCCCACATATTAGGGGGAGTCTAGGCCCACACATGTGAGAGAGAGAGAGAGAGAGAGGGGGGGGGGGGGGGGAGTGTTAGAATAATGGTTAAATGATAAGTGATTAAATTCATCATTTTCTACAAATTTAAGCTTTTGGGACAAGCGTAGTTTATAACCTTCCAACATAGTCTGGTTGGAACACAAGTGAAAGCAATTCACCTAATTCATCACAAAAAAATCCGAACGCAGCTGCACTTGAGAGAGAGAGAAAGAGAATGGAATTACCTGAAATGGCATTTTTGTAAATGGATCAATATCACCCTTTGCTATGCCTTGCGCTATATGTTGCGATATCAATGTATCCCATGTCAAGGAATGATCACAAGCATTTCAACTAATAGAGAAAAAGCATGCAGAGAACTAGACAGAGAACTAGACAAATAAGATGAGTTGTAAGTAAAGGATATGGGCCTAGAAAGTCCAAATCTTCTCCAATAGTATCTGATATGTCAGATAAATGTGCAATATCTTCATTGATTGGATCATAAACCCGTTGATGCTGGAAAGTCAATATTGCTTTCTTGAACGATTCTTCATAGGATGGAGGGATAGAAACAGTGCTATACCTCAAGTGCTTAATTACCTATATTGAACCAATCATCATTTGGAATATATCAAAAAAATAAAATAACTACAAAATTCACCAACAGAATTTGAAAAACTTCATTGACAAAAAAATAAAATAAAAATCTTCAAGCCAATTGAAACACTATAACTCATAATGCTCACAATCAAAAGCATTTCTTGTTATACCTTCATTTTTCTTACTTTCTTGGTTATACCTTCATTTTGTTCATGTGTTCAATGAGTGTAAAGCTCTCAGTCTATCTAGTTAAGCATATGCAATATCAAGTGCATTGACAGTGAAACTCACCTTGTCGTAACTTTTGAACTTTTTGATTAATGCATGAGCCCTTTTCAGGCCCATTCCTGGCAATGACTGCAAGTAGTCACATCCACTCAGAATACACATCTCGAGAAGCATTTGCTTATTGAACCCTGCAAAACTGAGATCCTTGTTCTGTTGTAGCATGGAATTCTGAAACTCAACACCTTGTCCAAACTTGTCCATCTTGAAGATAATCTGGTTTTAAGAAAGAAGTTTAAGTATCCCAGCCAAACAGTTAAAATAATAAGCCTACAACAGTAGGAAGAGAATAAGATTTTCTATGGATCATAATAGAAATTGTGATGAGATAAGAAGTTAACAAATCAACTTCTGTTTAACTCACTCTGGGACAGCCGAATGGTATAAGATCCGAGTCCTCAGTGATAACTGCTTCAACCTGCTTGCTGACTGCCAAGAAGGTCATTTGGGCATCTGCCTCATAAGGAGCCACGACATAAGACACATTCTCCCGCTTCAACACCTTAACCATGAAACCACATCAATGAGATAGCATCATCAAGAACCAAGTAGAAATATGATTTAATCTCAGGATCAGATCCTTCTGGAGAGTTAGTCCACACTTGTGTTAAAAGCCTTTTCTTACCTGAATTAGTTCACATGCAATCAAAGGTGAAATATCAACAGCTTTCTGGTAGCACTCATAAGCAGCAGAAGAATTTCCTTCTGACTCATGCTCAATAGCACGTGAAAGGTTTTCTTTCCTCACCCTGGTAGACAACATTTCTTTAGTTAAAGGTTTTAATCATGCTCTCACATTCAATGATAAAAAAAAAAATAATAAAAATAAATAAATAAAAAATTAAGCAAAATCATTTGCACAATCAAATAGTATTTTTTAAGACTAAATGTCCAAACCATTCTATCGCAGTATGGAGAGAAATAAAGAACCAAGACAAAAGGTGCCAAACAGCAGGGAAGCTCCATGTTGTATCTTTCTGAGTCACATTAAAGAGACATCTAATAGAAGGGAACTTCTCACTGGAGTAGGCGGCATGAATTGCAGGCACAAGAAGATAATGAACGGGATTTATTTAAGTGATTCAACTCCATAGCAGAAAGTATGACTTCAGATAGGATAGAATGATGGAAAAGAATACATGTGGTCGACCCCAACTAGTCTGTTAAGGATCCATAGCCAAACCAAAAAATTTGGGACTAAGGCTTGGTTGTTGTTATAACTCCATAGCAGAAAGTGACAATGAGAGCAGAATAGCTAGAGGTCAAGATGGAGGCAATATATTGATTAACTCATCCACTATTTCTAGAATTTAACACACACCTAAAATACCCAAGGGTAAAAAAGCTAACACCTACCTGAACTGGATCTCTGTCATTTTTAGGCTGGGGAAAATATCATAATGCAGACTCATTGTATAACCATAAGCACATCCACAAAAGTGACAATCTAGACAATTGAGCATTTGTAATTTAAGTGGAGAATTGGATCAAAAAGTCAAAATAATATACAAACAAAACTTGGCACTCTAAAAGAGCTGAAAAGCTAATGTAGCCAATTCCAACCAGTTAGGGTAAGTCTTTGTTTTTTCTCTAGTAAAGTCAACCATGTAGTGAATACTTAAGCAAAGGCCAAGCAGTAATGCATTACAAAGGCAAGTGGAAGTGATACTTTAAAAGATGTCTTGTGTACCTGGCACGCTTGTTCTCTTGTTCAATCTTCATTGGCAGAAGACCCCCATCGAATACCAGAACAGGTTTAACACCATGATGCCGAAGCAGATTCACTCTATGCATGCAATATTCAATGTGCCTGAAAGATTAGACACAAAATGACATGTATTACATACAACAGATCTCCAAAATAGAAGTGACATATTGACTTCTACCATTTGTTAATTGATAAAATTACTTTCACACTATAAATAATCTCTCTTGGTTAGTGTAATAATTTTGCTTCCTTTTTCATTTTTTAATCACAAAACAATGTCAAATATTTTGTAGATATAATCAGAGCCAAGTTATTGAGATCTCCTTTACATGAATGTCAATAAACTTTCAAAAAATAAACCATCTTTGTAAGTTAAACATCTTCTTTCCTTTCTTCAGGATTCAATAAACTCACCTAACATAACCTATTGCGTGTAGTTGGCTTAACTGAGTTAAGTTCCTCACAATTTCCAGCAACTGGAAAACTGGTTAAGATAAACCTTCCTCCATCCCCAAAGGGGGAAAATGATGAAGGGTTTCTTGCCAATAGTCCTGTTTAGTGAAAATAACCACAGAGTGTGTTTCAGGGCAATAAATAATGAACCCTCCTTCTCTATAACTCAACCAAAGAAATACATTGACAAATGAACCAAATTATCATTTAAAACAAAAAACCCTTCTTCTTCTTTTTTTTCATTTCTCCATCAACTCCCTTGCCACATAATCCAAACCCATATAGAGCAGAGAGATTGTGTGAAAGGTGATTTTAGCTTTAGGGCATTTTAAAAAAATAAAAATAAAAACATCAAATGCCCAAGACAAAGAATACCCATCATCCCAATTCAATAAAAGCATTGAAATTTTCGACTACATTACACAAATCACTAAAAGAAAAAAAGAGATGCTTTTTCAAGACTTGGGCATGTACCAAAGAGAAAACCATATAACCATTAAACCAAATGACCAACACAACAAAACCCATTACCCAAAATTTGACACAAACACACACACCTGGTGGTGGGTAAGGCCTTGCATAGGTCTCTGCTGCAAGACAAGGCACCCTTGTGGAGCCAAGAATAGGTGTCCACCGCAACATAACTTCCCTCCAATTCCTTGATATGGATTGGTACCATTATCGATTTCAACAATGGCAAAAGCCCCTGAATCCCCATGTTGTTGAAATCTCAACCTGGCTATACCAGTTATTGAGCTAAGAGTGAAAGTTGGGACCGAGTCCTTTACTCTTTACTTGGCTACTAATCTTGGATTAAAGACAAGAATATATTCATATAACAATGTGATTGTGTGAATTTGTGGTTATGATTATGCCCCCAGTAACAATTAGCATGGCGGGAAACTTTAATGTGAAATTGTTGGTGGGAATATAAGGCATGTTTGGCGCTGCCATGTGCTATTTATACAATACAGTGTTTAGTGGTACGGAAAAAATGCATTTTTTTAACTTTCTATTTCTATGTGACCTTTTAAAACTAAAGTGAGTAATTTGCCCTCAAACAATTAAAATGACTGAATATTATTCAGTAGTCTTGGATTACAAATAAATGTTTAGTTCGGCCTCTCATAAAGTGGTGGACTATGCATTTATTTGTAATCCGAAGCTACTGAATAATCACTATAAAATGACTATCAATTCTTTCGCTAGTGCCAGTGATGTCATATGCAATTTCCATTAAGTCACGTTGGGGACTACAAACATGTTATTGTAATATGGGGGAGCTAGACTTTTTTATCACCTTCTTCATTTGATAATTTTAGCATGGAAGGTTAATCATCTTTGAAACCTTTTTTTTTTTTTTTTTTTTTTTCCATCTCATGACAAATTCAAAGAAGGTCTTGTTGGACCTTTGTTTGGTGTTCTCCAAGGTGTTGTAGGAGAATTGCTTGAAGAAGTACTCTTCCATCATTGCTTCCTATATACATTCCTGTCTTTGCTTGGTTCTAAGGAATAGAACCACCTCAAAGCTTCCCTAGTTAGAGATAGGGGAAGGTATGATGATCTTGTTCTCGGTTTAGCCCCTTCAACTTCACCATGCTTATGTAATTCTTCAAATTTTGTTTTGGATCACTGCTTCCATCGAACTTGTTTGCATCAGCTATTGAAAATTTGGGTGGAAGTTGGCACATTTTATTTTTGGATGGCACAGTTCCTTCTCCCTCATATGGGTTCACAATAATTTATGCCAGAATTTCGTGATTAAGACAAGTACCGTTGAATTCATGCTGTTTTATCTTTCCTTTTCAACCTTCTTAATGAGTCTTTCTTCGCATATGGAATGTTCAAGTATGATCCTTTCATTTATGTAAGTTTTACACTTCCTGCAGAACCAGTCATCCATTTTATCATGTATTTTCTGATATTGTCTTCATATGCCTACTAGGCAGGGGAAAGAAAAGGAAAATAAGAACCTTACAATTATTTATAGTCAGTTTCTTCTTGTTTTCAGTAATTAAATACTGCCGCAGTAATGTTTTGACTTTTAAGTGTTACTCTCAATGTTGGAGCATTGTCATTTACTTAGAACCTACTGTATTTTTCATAGCATATGATTGCACCTAATTTTTTCATAGCAATCTTACTGTTGCAGTAAGATTCATTCACTGAATCAATGACCCACAGTTTTTGTTTCTTAATTTCCATTTTTTGGATGCAGGTTCCGAATGGAATTGGAACAATTTTGGGGCTTGTTCAATAGGTTTTATACTACTATTTTAGCAGTACAATTAGAGAAGACTTAAGAGTACCACTAATAAATGCAGTGAAGCTTCATACCAAATATTTTCTTCTTTCTGTCTAGTGAAAAAGTTGGCAACCAGATTTATAAAGTAAGAACGAAGTTGATAATATCATATAAGCTTCAACACTGGAAACTATGAATCAAATGGGAACAAGAAATTGGAAAACAGATTAGGTATGGACCACTAAATTTCCAAGTAGTAAAAAGCTTTTTTGTAGGTAAGAAATTATTAATTGGGCATGTGATACTCAATGCGCAGCTCCTTTTGCTGCTTAAAGCAGACATAGTCATTTACTATGAATATTTTCTTTTTCTTTTTCATCACATAGAAAGCTTTTGAATTCAACATTGGCACTTAATGTTCAAGGATCTGACATTATATATGCAGCTTGTGATCTTTAGCCTAAAGCCAACATGAATCAAAGTACTTATCTTGTGCAATATGAGAGAATATATAAAATTGAAATATTTTAAACTCAAGACCTGGTAACACTTTTGCTAGTCCTTTACTTCATATACTTTAAGTTGCAAAAGGGCCAAAGTATTGAAATGGCAATACTTAAGTGTTGAAATCTATGTTTTTTCTTTCTAAACTTCAGAATAACTTTCCAATTCCTTATTTACTTCTTATGTGTCCTACATCTGCTTTCTTGTTGCTTTTTGGATTTCTTTGAAAATAAATTTCAAAGAAATTATATCAAAACAGGCTGCAGCAGGAAATTAATCAAATTCATAGCAATAAAACCATCAACTAAAACTGAAGAAACCCAATGCCATAAGCCATGAGAAACCACAACCAAGCAATTTTGGAAACTCAATTAATTAACTCTAAACACTACAAAACTCAACAAAATGGTTTCAGATACTTTGTCAAAGCAGCCTAGCCTGATTTGATACCAACAATAATAGCTTCAATTTTTTTTTCTTCATCCTTATAATGGTTTATGCATTGAGCATTCCTCTCTATCCATAGTATTGATACATTAGTTGCTATATATTGATTTGAGGTATTGTTAACATCCCAAAAATTCCACTGCTACCGAGTCCCCAACTGTATCTTATGGAGACAAATTTTGCCACATCTGCTGAGTCTTGATGCTCTTCATATTCTATGTTTCCGATGGGGATTGCACTTCCACCACAATTTATATTTAATGAATATTGTTCTACACAGAAACTGCAGGTTTGTAATGGAAATTAGATAGAAGCAAACATTGTAGAGCTATAAGGAGATGAATATTGTCTTGTTAGTTCATTTTATTAGTTGCCTAATACATGATGAAATAACTGATTTCTTTTTTCATTTCTAAGAATTTCTCAAAAGTCTAACAACATAGTTAATAAGGTTTGAATCTTAGGTAATATAATTACCTTTTGGAAAAGGATTATTCTTTAGACACTTGGCAAGTATTCTTAATTAGTGTAGTGCAAGAAAGAGTTGTGAGCTTATGCAAAATTAAAGGGAAAAAAGAAGAAGAGCAAACTCTTCTGCAAAATCAAAGAAAAAGAAGACAAAAAAAAAATGTTGTTCTTATAAGTTTACAAGTTAGAGGCATACAAGGGTCCATTTATGTGATTGAAACACTCATATATGAAGTACTGAGTTATGGTTTACTAATAAAGAAATAGAAAGTTATTTGATTTTTAGTAGGAACTTGAAAATTGAAATTCTTTTTACCAATATTTCTTTGGCAAGAGTGACATTGCAATACATTGTCAAAGCTCAAGTCCATTACAGAGAGTAAGATAGTACATAAAACTAAATTTAAAATCCAAAAGACCTTGTCTAGCTACAAAGAATTGTACGAAATACAAAGAAAATAAAACATTTTTAAAAAAACTAATCATAAAGATCAGCATCCTCAATCCCATGGGGTGCTTTCACTGCCTCTGGAAACTTAAAATCTGACCCAAAGCCCCTGGATTGCTGCAAGTTTTGAGCAAAAGCTTGGTACTTGCGGATGTCAGCATCACTCACACTCCTTCTTGCAAACTTCATTGACTCCTCAAAGTGTGCTGCCTTGATCTCAGCCACTTCTTCTGCTGCAGAATCCTCTGCCATAGCATCAATTTCCCTCTTTTCCCTCTCAATATCCTTCTGAATGTCCTCTCTAATGGCATATTTGCAAGCCCGCTGGCATATTTCTGTGATATCAGCCCCACTAAAGCCTGCAGTAAGCTTGGCAAGAGCTGTGAGGTCAACATCTTTTGCTACAGGTGATTTCCTCAGACAAGCTTTGAAAATCTGAAGCCTAGAAGTCTCATCTGGTAGAGGGATATAAATCAATTGGTCAAGTCGACCGGGTCTTAGAAGAGCTGGGTCGATTATATCAGGCCTATTAGTAGCTCCAATGACAAAGATGGTTTTTTTGGATGATAAGCCATCCATCTCAGTTAAGAGCTGGTTCAAAACTCTATCAGCAGCACCACCAGCATCTCCAATCCCACTTCCCCTCTGAATAGCAATGGAGTCAAGTTCATCAAAAAACAATACGCATGGTGCAGACTGGCGAGCCTTGTCAAAAACATCCCTAACATTGGCCTCACTCTCTCCAAACCACATTGTGAGTATCTCAGGACCCTTGATGCTAATGAAATTAGCTTGACATTCATTGGCAATAGCCTTGGCCAAAAGGGTTTTCCCACAACCAGGAGGGCCATAGAATAGAACCCCTCTTGAGGGTGACATTCCAAACTTCTCAAACTTCTCAGGATGCTCCACTGGATATTGAACCGTCTCTTGAAGCTCCCTCTTCACACCCTCAAGTCCACCAATGCTTTCCCAGCTAACATTGGGTACTTCCACAACAGTTTCACGCAAAGCAGAGGCAGTGCTGGTTCCAAGAGCACCAATAAAGTGATCATTGGTGACAGCCATGGAATTAAGAACCTCAGCATCTATGGTTTCATCTTCCATGTCAATCACATCCATTTTTTCTCTAATACATTGTAATGCAGCCTCAGTACAAAGAGCAGCAAGATCCGCACCAACATGTCCATGAGTCTCCTTCGCCACTCTTTCCAAGTTCACATCTTCAGAGAGCTTCATCTTCTTGGTATGGATGCGAAGAACCTCAAGACGCCCAATTTCATCTGGAACACCAATATCAATCTCTTTATCAAACCTCCCAAACCTTCTCAACGCAGGGTCAAGACTATTAGGCCTATTAGTAGCTCCAATAACAATAACATGTGCCCGGGAATTCACACCATCCATCAATGTCAAAAGCTGTGAAACAATCCTCCTCTCTATCTCTCCTCCAGTCTTTTCACGCTTGGGAGCAATGGAGTCAATCTCATCCATAAATATAATGGAAGGAGCATTCTTCTCTGCTTCTTCAAAAGCTTTCCTCAAATTACTCTCACTCTCACCAGCCATCTTGCTCATAATCTCTGGTCCATTAATACAGAAAAAGAAAGCCCCGGTCTCATTAGCAATAGCCTTTGCAATCAAAGTCTTGCCAGTACCAGGAGGACCATATAGCAATATTCCCTTAGGTGGTTTCACTCCAATAGTCTTGAAAAGCTGTGGATGCCTTAAAGGCAATTCAACCAACTCACGAATCTGTGCAAGTTGTTTCCTAACACCACCAATATCATCATAACCAATCTCATCCAATCTTTCCTCATCTTCTCTCTTCACAGGCTCTCCTTCACAGTAAACTTGAGTGTCCGGTGCAACCACGCAATACTCTCCAGGATCAGTCTCCATAACCTTAAACTCAACACTCCTCATTCCACCTCTCACAAGAAAAAGATCACCTTTCCTCACCGGCCTATACGAGTCCATGAAATAAGGCTTCAAATAAGCATCAAAGAGATTCCCAGTAAGGCCTTCGATGGTGTCATCAAGAGGAAGAACATGAACTTTGTTGCCGTACTTAACATCGGGGCATTGATGAAGCGAAACCACATCACCAAGCCTGACTCTGAGATTGGACCGCACCACCTTATTCATCAAAACCTTGGAGTTGTCACAAGCGTCATCACCGAGAATAATGCAAACCGTGTCCCGCCTCTTCTTTCCTTTGATCAAGACCGTGTCACCATGAAAGAAGTTGAGGGTATCCATGGTGTCTGGGTGTAGTACGACGACAGAGTTGTCGTCGTTGTTGATGGGTTCGTCCACGATGAGCCTATTGGGAGGCTTCTTCTTCTTCTTCATGGGGTCAGTCTCGCAGTCCCTTTTTCTTTTGAGGGATTTTGGTTGGTCGGCCATAATAGAAAAGAAAAGCAAAGAACGATAGGAAGCGATTAAGCAATATATTGTATTTCAGTATTTTGAGTATAGACTATAAAAGAGGCATTGGGTATTTATAACTGACAAACCAGTTCTACTCCGATTCGGAATGGTGGAGGTAACCGACTCCTATTCCGATTGGATTTGGAATTTTTTTTTTTTTTTTATTAAAGATTTGGAAAAATTAAACAAGAGAACAAATATTTTAAAAAATTAGGCTATCTATTTTTATTTTTTCTTCAAGACTTCTAATACCTCTGTCACATACAAAAAGGTGCATGGGTGGTTTTAAATTAGATCAAAACTTTATAATTTGTTCAATTAAAATCTCAAATTTATGAATCTATTTTGATTTGGGGAAAATTATTTTGTAGACTACAAATAAATGTATAGTCTCTCTCTCACATAGTGGTGAGTCCTATTATAAATTTAAGGCATAAATACACTTTTGGTCCTTATATTTAGGGGGTGTTTTCAATTTGATCCCTATGTTTTAATTTCATTCAATTAGGTTCTTGTGTTTTTAACCCGTTTTCAATTATACCCTTGGCGTCATCTCCGTTAGAAATCTGCCTACGTGGCAAACGGAAATTTCTGACATGGCTAATAGTGTCAATTAAAAATAATAAAAAATAATTTAATTAAACCACATCAGCACCACGTATTTATTCTTATTATTTTTTTCTTTTCTCTTATTTTTTCTTTTCTCTCTCCCCACCACTAAACAGAGATCGAAGACGATCAGCAAGGTGAGCTCGAAGACGATCGGCGAGGTGAGCTCGAAGACGATCGGCGAGGTGAGATCAAAGACGATCGACGAGGTTCTTATCCCTTATTTTTTCTTTTCTTTCTCTTTCCTCTGTTCTTATCTCTCACCAAATCTCTTTCCTTTTGTCCTTATTCCTCACCAGATCTCTCTCTCTCCACCACTAATCTTGGACGGTGAGCTTGAACACGATGCATGGCGAGGTGAGATCAAAGGTGGATTGCTTCACAGGGCAGCGATACAGTTTCGGTGGAGGACAGTGAACAGAGCTTGGAATCGGAACCGGCACCGGACTCCTCCTACCTGGATGATTGGACCTGGCACCGAACTCCTTCTCCTACCTGGATGAGCTGGGTTCAGTGAGATCGAAGACGAAGCTCCGTGAGGTGAGATCGAGACCATGGCAGTGCATTTTGGACCTCCATCATCTTTGGACGTGGCGGCGATTTTTTGCTGGTAATAGCCATAGAGAAATCGAGGGTTGTGGCTCCAAGCTTTGGGTGGTCAGGTGAGCCAGTGTGGGGTTTGAGTCTTGGGTTTCACTTTGGTGAAATGGGTAATGGTGAGACTTTGATTTTGCTTTGTGTGTGTTGGATTTGAGATGATTGGGTTGATTTTTGGCATTATGGCTGACCCATGAAGTGAAGTATGTGTTTGATTTGGGAATGGATGGTTCTTGGGTGAACTTGGGTTTGATTTTGCTCTGTGTAGCTTGGGTGTTTGGCTGCCAAGAAAACGGAAGTGAACATAAAAGTGTGTGTATGTTGTGTTTGGTCTACAAGAAAGTGAAAGAAAATAATAGAAAAGGGGTTTCAGCCTTCCAGTTGGTGTTTTGTGGTGGAAAGTGGTAGAAGTGAGTGTGTGTGTGTTGTGTTTAGTTGGCAAGAAAGTGAAAGAAAATGAGAGAAAATAAATTGGGGATTGAATTCTTTTTATTTTATTTTTTCAGAAAAGTAGATTTGGATTTTTATTTTATTTTTTGTTTTAATCTAATGTGGTTTTTATTTATTTATTAAGATGATGACATGGATTTTTTAAATATTAATTAATTATTTTTTCATTATTTTTTTTTGCCACGTCATTTTTTAGTATTCCATGTCAGTCTTTCGTTTGCCACGTAGGATTAAAACTAACGAAGTTGACTTTAAGGGTAAAATTGATAATTGGTTAAAAATACAGGGACCCAATTGAATTAAATTAAAACATAGGGACCAAATTGAAAACATCCCCTAAATATAGGGACCAAAAGTGTATTTCTGCCTAAATTTAATCAGTGGGATACACATGTGAAAGGAGGGATACGCATTTATTTGTAATTCTAAACTACGGAATAATCATTTGACTTGGAGTCTCCATCAATCTCTGTCATTATTATTACTAGTCGGTAACCCGTGCATTACATATGACCACTTTATAATAAAAAATTCATTATTATAAACCCAAGTGCAATGCATGTGACAAATTTTGTTAGCAAAATTGACAAAAAATGTACTTAGAGGGTCAATTTCAACAATTAAAAAACCACAGGTGGTTATATTGCAAAATTGAAACCCTAAGGGGTCAATTTGCAAATGACCCAAACCCTAGGAGGTGATTATGCAATTTAGCCTTATGTTTATATATATAGAACAATATATTCTTTCTATTAAATAAAATATGATGTGTCAAAATTCTAATGGAATGTTTATTATAAAATAAAATTTAAATTTAATTAAAAAATACATATTAAAATAATGAGATGTAAAATTGTGAGAATTCAAAAGTTTATGTGAGGCAATATTATGAGGTCAATCAAAAGTAAAAAAATTTCGATTTTACATTACAAAATAAATTATTATTATTTTGTTTGAGACCATAATGAAGCAGAGAAAAAAGAGAATTTTTTTACAGAACTTTATATTCAACTAAGTAACCAACTTTGATTTGCTGGTATAGAAAATTTATTTTCACTTACTCACTCTAAGCAAAGTTCTCTCTATAAATGCAACTTTCTCTATCTATCATCTTTGTTCAATCGTTACCAAACTAATTTATCAATAAGCCTGAGATGAAAGGTAAAATTTAATTTTTATGTTTTCCGAAAAATGGTTTTTTTTTTTTTTTTTTAAAGTCTATTAAGGACCAACTTCTTAACATTGTTAAAGTGTCTTGTTATATCCCAACTCATATTATTTTTTAGTCCTTTAAAGTCCAAAATTGAAGAGCTATACTTCACCTCGAAATGCCGCAATCAGCAAGTAAAGTTTTGTGGTCTAATATTTTAATGGAAATTTGCGATTTAACATCTCCCTCATTGTATCGTTGAATTTTTGATTCACTTGAATAATACAAATACAATTCTTGCATTCGAGCAAATGTCGAGGGCACCATCAAAGAGCCAAACGCTAAATTCATAAAATGTTTTTCAAAATAGTTTCAAAAACATAACCAAATAATGTAACGTGAATTTTTTTGTTGAAAACATTTTCTATCA
Source organism: Fagus sylvatica (assembly GCA_907173295.1). Classification (NCBI taxonomy): domain Eukaryota; kingdom Viridiplantae; phylum Streptophyta; class Magnoliopsida; order Fagales; family Fagaceae; genus Fagus; species Fagus sylvatica. Next base: position 29,004,067 of record OU015767.1, on the reverse strand, counting down.
AAAAATATTTTACATTAGAACAAATGGAACCTTAGTATTATAAATGCACGAGACATTTCCATTATTTTTTTCCTTCTTTCAAGAAATTAATTGTTATCATCTCTTAATTATAATCTTAATTATTATTTATCATGATATGTTATATAATTGAAGTTGATTCCCGAAATATTATAACACATAATAAATATTATAAATGTGTTATAAGATAATTTCATAAAAAATATTTCAAAATGCACTTTGAATTGCACGAGACATTATAATCATGTTACTAATTTTCAAAAGAGTCACGTCTTCACGACTATGAGCCAAAAAACCGTGTTTAAAAAAACACAAAGTGCATGCTCTTTAATTATGAAATCTAATGCATTTATGTCATACTTTATTTGCCGTTTGTAAGAATTTTTTTAAACTTTATATACTAAAAGATGAATGATTTTTAATCAATTAATTAATCGTTCATATAAAATCTAATTCTTATATATTCGTCATATATTTTTTATCGAATAATTTAGGATATTGGAGTAAATTAAACACGAGCACTAAGTTATTGTCTTAGGCCTTAAATAGTATAGAGAACAATACGAAGAAAACAAAAAAAATAAGAAAAAGAAAGAAGCAGGGAACAATAGTTATGCATGGGGTCAATCTTCTTCTTCTTCATGGGGTCAGTCTTGCAGTCCCTTTTTCTTTTGAGGGATTTTGGTTGGTCGCCATAATAGAAAAGAAAAGCAAAGAACGATGGTCGATAGGAAGCAATTAAGCAATATAGTGTATGCAGTAGTATTTGAGTATAGACTATAGAGAGGCATTGTGGTATTTATAATTGACAACCCATTCCTTCTTTGATTCGAAATTCTGGAGGTAACCGGACTCCTATTCCGATTGGATTTGGAAAAATTAAACCAGAGAACAAATATATATATATATTTTTTATTTAAGAGTTCTAATACCTCTGTCACATACAAAAAGGTGAATGGGTTGTTTTAAATTAGGTCACAACTTTATAATTTGTTCAATTAAAATCTCAAATTTATGAATCTATTTTGATTTGGGGAAAATTTTTTTGTACCCCTAGACTATAAATAAATGTATAGTCTTCCTCTCACATAGTGATGTGTCATACTATGAATTTAATTAGTGGAACACATCATTTATGTGAGAGGGGAAGTAGCCCTTTATTTGTAATTCTGAATTACAGAATAATCACTTGATTTAGGCTGCGTTTGGATTCTCTATTTTGGGAATGCATTCTAGAGAATGCATTCGTGCTAGAATGTATTCTTGAGAATGCATTCTCTAGAATGCATTTTACTGAAAATAGTGCGTTTGGTAAAATATTGAAATTATTTATAAAAATTGATTATGCTGAAAAGAATTGTGTTTGTTTGGTATTTTAAAGAATGCATTCTTCCTATTAAATAATATATTATTAGTATACATTATGTAATTAACAATTTTTTTTTTTTTTAAATATCTTAATACAAGGCTAAAAATACATTTACTATCAATACAAAATTAACAATGTAGTAAAGAAATAAAGTATTACGTTGTGATTTAAATTAATGTCTACTAATAAAAAAAAATGGGTTATGATTTGTGCGCATCTCCTTGAACACACTTTTATAAAATTTGAACAATGTAATAAAAAAATATAGACAAATGAGAATATTTTTTTGAAGATAAAAGAAAGAAAGAGAAAAAGTAGGAAACAAAAGAGGGGGAAGGAAAATAAAAGAAAGAAAGAGAAAAATTAAGCGAAGGAAAAAAGAGATAAATGCTGTTGTAAGTGGATCCTATTTACTTTAGCAAAAATTAAAAGTAGAAGCTAGAATCAGAATCCAAAATATTTTGGATTTTGACTTCTGCTCTAGAAATAAGAATTTGTAAAATGCATTATGCCTAGAATGCATTTTACATTTTCCAAAATCTCAACCAAACACCTCAGATTTTTTGCAGAATACATTTTATGCATAAAAATCCGTGAAATCACTTTTAAGTAGAGGATCCAAACACCACTAGAGTCTTCATCAATCTCCATCATCATTATTATTATTATATTTTATTCTAAACCATAATGAAACAGAGAAAAACGAGATTTTTTTTACAAAACATTATATTTCAGCTAAGTAACCAACTTCAATTTGCTGGTATAGAAAATTTATTTTCACTTACTCACTCCAAGCAAAGTTCTCTCTATAAATGCAGCTTTCTCTATCTATCATCTTTGTTCAATGGTTACCAAATTAATTTATCAATAAGCCCGAGATGAAAGGTAAAATTTAATTTTTATGTTTTCTAATAATTTTTTTAGGGTAAATTACACTAACACCTCCTTATTTTAACGAAATTAGATTCGGCACACCCTAGATTCGAAAATTGACACTCCACTCCATTTTTTGAAAATAACAGACACTATGTCCCCTTTTGATCAAGTTTGATTAACAGTGTTAGTTTTTTTAATTCAGTAGTCCATTTTTAAGTTAAAAACAGTGATTTTTTTAACAGTATTTTTAAAACTTTAATTAGAAATAGGTATGTTCAAAAGGAAACCGGTTCTGTTCATTTGACTAGCCTCGTTCACATGTTTTCTTACTTTACTCTTTCTTTTTTAAGAACACTCTACTATCTTCTCTTCTCTCTTTTGCTGCTTCGGTCCTTTCTAGGCAACTCAACAAGGTTTAACTCTTCTCTACTATCTTCTTCTTCATCCTTTCTTGGCAACTCAACAAGGTTCAACTCGTCTCTCTTCTCTCTTCACTTTTTACAAATCAAATCAGTTGCAACGCGTGATTTAATGAACAGTGACAACAAATTTTGGGAATAGATACACATCATAAAACAACTTTTTTTACGGTTGCAGCTGTCGGTGGAATGCAATCATCTCTCAGGATTAGGAGCTTGCTCTTGAGATAAATATAAAATTGAAATATTTTAAACTCAAAGACTTTGTAACACTTTGCAAGTCCTTTACTTCATATACTTCAAGTTGCAAAAGGTCCAAAGTATTGAAATGTCAACGCTTAGGTGTTGAAATCTATGTTTGTCTCATTCTAAACTTCATACTAACTTGCCAATTCCTTATTCACTTCGTTTGTGTACTGAAATTTCAAAGAAAGAATATCAAAACAGGCTGCAGCAGGAAATGAAAACAAATTCATAGCAACAAAACCATCCACTAAAACCGAAGAAACCCAATGCTATAAACCATGAGAAACGACAACCAAGCAATTTTAGAAACTCAATTAACTAACTCTTAACCCTACAAAACTCGACAAAATGGTTCAGATACTTTGTCAAGCAGCCTAGCCTGATTTGATATCTACAATAATAGAATTTAAATTTGTTGGGTAAATTATACTTTATCATCCTAAACTATCACCCATTTTTCATTTTACCCCATAAACTTTAAAAAGTATCAATTGACCCCCTAAACTAATCCAATTGCACAAACGTAATCTCCTGATGCCAAAATCCAGTTAAAATAGACGGAATAGAGCAACACGTGACACGCACGTGATCCGGGCTCACCTGAATAACTTTACCAAATTCATTTTTATCAAAACCCCGAATTACCCTTACCCCCCCCCCCATTAACCAAATCTGAGATAAAACCAGTGTTGTATAATCCGTTCCGTTCCGGCCGGAACAGACGGAAAATCTCGTACCGGCATGCTAACCGGTACGAGTCACCCCTATGTTCCACCTCGGCCAAAATCTCGGCCTGTTCCGGCCGTTCCGGCCTGTTTCGGCCAGTAAGCTTGTTTCAGCCGAAATACTTTTTGGGCCTTTGGTTTTTATTTTTTTTTCTCTGTTTTGAGTCAGCCGGCCCTAAGTTTGTTTTACAGTAAAACATTTGTGGGTTTTGGGTTTTGGTGATGGTGAGAGGAGGAGCTGAGTTTCACCTTTACAGAAAGTGAAGAACTTGGTCTGAAGGTTGAAGAAGTAGGAGAGGCATGTGTTTGAGAATTATTGGCAGAGCCTTTTCCTTTCTTTTATAAAGCTATAGTACGGATTTTGTTTTTATTTTTGTCTAGCTGTTGCTTTTGGGGTTGTGATATAGTTACATGTGAGTTTGTGTGGGTGATGCTTTAGGCCAATGAGATGTTGGGTTTAATAGACTTGACTTGCATTGACTCTCAATTAAGGGCAGCAATAAGATTGTTGGGAGGAAAATCAAATTTCACACAAAATCTTTATAATCGCAGATTTGTATGATAGATGATAATGTGATAATAATAATGATTTCAAATAAGAACAAAAAATAATTACTTATTACACATTTCTGAAAAACATGATGAAATAATGATTGTTAATCTGTTATGTTATGAATGATAGATAATAAAGTGATAATAATAATGTGTTCTTATGAAAATTAAAAAAAATATATATATATATATCAACTAAACAATTGAGAAAAATATTAGGCTAAAATGCATAATCACCTCCTAGGGTTTGACTCAATTGCAAACAGGCCCCTTGGGGTTTTGATTTTGCAATATAACCACCTGAGGTTTTTAAATTGGTGAAATTGACCCCTCTAAGTATTTTTTTGTCAATTTTGCCAACAAAATTTGTTATATGCATTGCACTTGGGTTTATAATAATGAATTTTTTTATTATAAAGTGGTCATATACAATGCATATTAAAAATTTTGTTAGTCAAAATTGACAAAAAATATATTTAGAGGAGTCAATTTCACCAATTTTGACACTCCTTGTGATAGCCCAGCTGATAGCCTTAATCCTTATGCTGTTGATGCTATTGATGATAATGATGTTTTTGATTTTGGGGAATTTGATAAATAGTAATGTTAAGACTTAGTGACATTAAGACTTCTTGTTATGTTATATTATGTTATGTAATGTGATTTTAATTAAACTTTTTGATGAAATATTAGTTAAGACTTTGTATTATTTGATGTTATTTGTCTTACCAATATGATATTAAGACTTAAGAATTTGTATTATTTGATGTTATTTGTCTATAGTTGCTAATTTTATATATATATATATATATATATATATATATATATATATATATATATGCGGTAAACCCGAAACGGAACGCCGAAACGGACCGGTACCAAAATATTCCATTCCAATGGCCAAACCGAAACGGATGCCGAAACGAAATATACAACATTGGATAAAACACCAGAATGCGCCCAGAGACTTGTAAAGATGACAACTTAAGACTTTCTGCAGCCCCCAAAATAAAGTGGTAGCAGAAAAGTTAATTATAGCTTTTGTCTCCTAAAACCCAAAATAGCCTTTTAGAAGATTCTGAGTTCGAACATTTCTTCGTTTTTCTGGTCAATTTCATGGCGAAACCTCTGCTAATCAAAATGCAGATTCAAGAGCTTGAAAATGGTTTGGACTAAGAAGACCCACCAGGGAAAAGAAATAACTTTCTCACAATAACTTCTTCCAGATCTTCAACTCTTACCCAAAATTACACTCAAAACACTGACTTCAGATTTTGCAGAATTTGATTCAGTGAGTTTTCATGCACGGAGAGAAAGAAAAGAGAGAGCTTTAATCGTCGATGGGACTGTAGCAGCCACTATCCCAGTATAGAAAGCAATACGGGTACACACGGATTTATATCTCCTTTATTATGCTTTCTCTCTTCCCATAAACACCTTCAACCACGATCACATCGGGGTTTTCTCAGTGGGTCAACGCCGGTTTTGGGGGCCATTTTGTTACACGGTTGAAAGTTTGTTTTATCTCAGATTTTGTTAATGGGGTAAGGGTAATTCGGGGTTTTGATAAAAATAAATTTGGTAAAGTTATTCTGATGGGCCCGGGATCACGTGCGTGTCACGTGTTGCTCAATTCTGTCTATTTTAACTGGATTTTGGCATCAGGGGGTTACGGCCGTGCAATTGGATTAGTTTAGGGGGTTAATTGATACTTTTTAAAGTTTAGGGGGTGAAGTGAAAAATGGATGATAGTTTAGGGTGATAAAGTGTAATTTACCCAAATTTGTTTCCTCCTCCTTATAATGGTTCATGTATTGAGCATTGCTCTCTATCCATAGTATTGGTCAGATACCTCTTTAGCTTTATTGCCATATTTTATGAAGTTGGTTATTTAAAATTAGCGGAAAACCATCTCAATCAAACAAGAAAATAGTTTACCTTCAATCCGGTTTGGAGGAATCCTCCTCTAACCTACTACGTGACAAATAAATAGACCATCCACGTGTACTTTTAGTCGCATGACCTTTTTAATGAGTTATGTGACTTTTTATAATACATATGTGGATAGTTTATTTACTTACCACGTAATGGGTTGGAGGAGGATTCTTCCAAACCGGGATGGAAATAAACTATGTCCATCAAACAATCCTCCTCTCTATCTCTCCACCGGTCTTTTCACACTTGGGAGCAATGGAGTCAATCTCATTGATAAATATAATGGAAGGAGCATTCTTCTTTGCTTCTTCAAAAGCTTTCCTCAAATTGCTCTCTCTCACCAGCCATCTTGCCAGTCTCCATAACATTAAACTCAACACTCCTCATTCCACCTCTCACAAGAAAAAGATCAACTTTCCTCACTGGCCTATAAGAGTCCATAAAATAAGGCTTCAAATAAGCATCAAAGAGCCATTATACCCGGAGTCCCCGACTCATTTAGCCATATTAGATTAATGATTTTTAATCCCTTTAAATTCCAAAATTGAAGAGCTATACTTCACCTCCAAATTTTCAATTGTTTAGCCACAATCAGCCTAAAGTTTTATGGTTTAACGACATATTGCAATTTAATAGCTTCCTCATTGTATCGTTGAATTTTTCAATTCACTTGAATAATACTAATTACAATTAAAGATTATTATTTCTTTCATTAGTGCAAATTTCAAGGGCACCATCAAAGAGCCAAACGCTAAATACATTAAATATTTTTCAAAATAGTTTCAAGAACACAATCAAACACTAGAAAAAAATAAATTTTCCCTGAAAACTTTTTTTCTAACAAAAAACGAAATCTTAGTAAGTGATGGTGACAGCATTGTAACACCAAAAACAAAAATCTATGAAGTATGAAGATCTCGAAATTAAAAAAAGAAAACAATAAACACATTTCTATAATCAGAGCAGTTGGTTTTTCGATGCTCAAATCTTGGTTTTACGGATATTTGGTTCCCCTTCAAAATTCTAAGATTTTTCAATGCATTTAGGATGTACTTTTTGGCATAAGGTGTATGAAGATAGTTTATTACAATGTTGGATTTAGGATGTAACTTTTTCGCATAAGGTGTATGAAGATAGTTTATTACAATGTTGGATTGATGGGGGCGAGACGAAGACGACGAGTTGGAGAGTTTTTACAAAATAAAAATAAAAATTATTTAATAACAACCTAATGTTGGGGTGCACGTGGAGCACCAAGGTCTAGCCCACATCAAAGCAAGGCCCAATTGATGAGCTTGCTGAACAAGTATAGAAGACTACTTCTATTAGAAGCAGGAAGCTTGTGTTCTATTAGAAATAGAATAAGTGAAGAGGTCAAGTAATTCTATAAGAAATAGAAGACTTAAGCGGTTGATATCCTATTAAAATTAGAAGTGTAGTGTTTGTAGGAAGTTGTGTTCTATTAGAAATAGAACAACTCAGCCGGTTAACCTATTGCTATATAAAGGCAATGTGTGTGTGAATTAAAGGAAGAGCCGCAATAGAGAATTGCGTGAAATTGTTGTGCCGCAATATTGAGAGAGCAATCTGCAATTGTTGTGAGTGTGTGTGAGAGCAAAGATGAGTGTTGTGAGTGTGTGTGAGAGCAAAGAAAAACTAAAGAGATTAGATTTTTTCTTTAGCCGTGAGACATACACAAATTTGAGGTTTCCTTTAAAGAATTTTTGGGGTTTTCTCTAGAGAATTGTTGAGTGTTAATTCCTAAAGAGAATATTATTGTATTTGGTGAGGACCTCAAGTTAATGCTTAACTTGAGAAGAACTATTGTAATTGAGTATTATAATAGTGGATTTATTCGGAATTTGTCCCGTGGTTTTTCCCTTCAAGTAGAAAGGGTTTTCTACGTAAATTTTTGTGTCTTGTTCTTGTTATTTATTTCTGCATCCCACAGGTTTTAGGAATAAAGTTTTATTCCCAACACCTAACACATCAAATTGTTAATTTAATTGTCGATGCAATTTTTGCCACATATCTTTCCCATGTCAGAAAGCATTTGTAGATTAAAAAAAAAAAAAAAAACCTAATACCCTAACAACATTGTTACAAAATTGATTTTAAATCATCTCCAAAATTAATATAATATTTATATTTTGTAAGACTTGGTGCATTTCTTTTAATTTACTTTTTTTTTTTTTTACTTTTTCTTTTAATTTACTTGAGGTCAATCATGTTCCTACTTTTCATTGAATTAAAATAATAGATTAAGAGAATGGATGACATAACCCACAAATGAGACACTTGCAATATTGGTTTCACTAAAGACTAAAGAGCCAAAAATCTACAACTTTTATAGTATCTTAATGAGCTTAAACTTAGAAGTAACATAAAAGGAGATTCCTGTCCGACTATTAGATAATGTCACATATACCACCCACAAAATCTTACCTATCTATATACTTGGAATAGCAAATATAATACAAAAATAGAATTTGCGTGTGATTATTCATAGAAATCTAGCTTTAAAATTTTCATATGATTATGATGAGTTTTGGAAATCATAAATAGACGATGATCAAACCACCTGGATGTAATTACATAAATAAATAAAAAATAATTAACCCTTCCAATTTATCAAACACAACATGCCCCTCTTCCCTCTCCAAAAGGGTAAAAAAGTAAATAGGGGCACAGTCACCGTCCTGCGAAGCTTCCAATCATTAATAAATAAATAAAACCTTTTACCAATAAAAAAAAATACGTGTTTCACGCGTTGTTTTAAAAGTGAAAAAAAAAAAATTTAGAAACAGCGTGAAAAAATTAATTAATTAATTAAATAAATAAATATATATATATGAAAAACCCTTGGGTCTCACTCTTTTAAGCACTGAGAAACACTCACTCCTAAACCCTTTTTTCTCTCCGTGACGTTCTTCTCGGCTCTCTGTCTTTGTTGCGAGGTTTTGGCGACGGCAATCAATCGGAGAATTTCGTTGTGTTTGATTTCGTTTTGGTAAGTTTTTGTTTTTGTTCGAAACCCTATTTTTATGTGTTTCTTTTGAAATTCCTTTTGAGCTGTTTGGTTGCTGAGAAAATAGGTGGAAGAATTGGTGTGAAACATAAATGGGGTTTTGAATTTTGGTTTCTAAACTTGGGGGTCAAGAAAACAATGCCGCTGCGAGTTTTATTCGATTATTATTGTTCATGAATTTTCCTTTTTTTGTTTTTTGAAATTGCAAGAGGTTTAATGTTTGAATTTGCATTCTCGCTTTTTGTTTTACTGAATTTCATCGCGAATTCAAAGATATTGGAAAAAGGAAAAGGAAATTTCGTTGCCGTAGTTTAATTTTGTCACTGGGTTTCTATTTTTCGTGTTACTGATTCAATTGGGGGTATTTTTTTGGTCTTCAAAACCCTAACCCTAAGTTCTGTGTTTTCTAATTATGTTTTTTTTAATCGTTAACAACGTTATTGATTCAATGGGTATTATTACATTCATGTCCTTAGTGAAACAACTCCTGGTTTTGAATTAGTTTTGGGTATTTTGGTTTAGTATTACAATTCACTCTTATGTCTTATTTTCTTTTGGGTTTACTAGTTTTTTTTTTCTTTGTTAATTTGAATTGGACATGGGTTTTATATTTATTGGTAAGTTACACTCACAACTTGTGGTCTTGAACCCATGGCACCGTCCGTCCCATTATTATGGGAAGAGGAAGTGCCATTTGAGGTAAAGTTTATTGGTGATATGGTCAAACACATATTCTACTAAGAACAATGTTGCACTCTCAACATGATTTGATTCAGAGAAAACCTAGTGTATTTTATATGTCTTAGATCAGTGAGCCATTGATTACTGGCTTTGATGTGAATATTAAAGATTGAACACCATTTTCTCATGCATTCATTGAATTAATTATGCTATCGAAATTAATTCATCTGTGTCTAATAAAAAAAATCATCATTCTTTATTGAATGTCTTTTAAATTTTCCTTCAATTTTTACTACTATGTACCAGTGTCATGTAAATAATCTCTTGTTGTGCTTATTTGTTGCAAAATCTTTTGCAGAGGTCATTGCTGACTGTGCCTTTTTTTCATTGTCAAGCATGGCACTGCTTTGCTCAGTGTCAGTGCATTGATTCAACACCTGGGAATTGTAAATTCTAGACAGTGTTTTTGTTCGATTCTTGCAGTTTTCTCAATATGATTGCAACTGAAACCATAGTGCCCAACAAAAAGCTTAAAGTTAAATTCTCCACGAAAAGAATAGAGGCTACTCCTGGGAGGCAATTGTTTGAGCTGGGGCAGCAGGTCTCACTTGTTGGTGAATGGAATCACACTAGTTCCATGATTGGAAATATTCAATCTGAGATGAAAAAGACGAACAATTCTGTGATTTGTCGTTCTGATGGTGGAAAGAAGTTGGATCCTGAGTATTTAAAGGAAAAATCCTCTATGCTGGGGTCTAACAAGCGGGGACCTTCTGACTTGATAGATTGTCCAAGGGAGAAGAGGCAAAGGATGGATCGTAGTTTGACTTCGCAGTGTTCCATCATTTTGAAAAAGCTGATGACTCATCCAGCTAGTTGGGTTTTCAAACATCCAGTTGATCCTGTGGCATTAAGTATTCCAGATTATTTCTCGATTATATCCAAACCCATGGATCTGGGAACAATAAAATCCAAACTGGAGAAAAATATCTATTTTGGCGCTGAAGAGTTTGCAGCTGATGTTAGACTGACCTTTTCTAATGCGATGCTTTATAATCCTCCTACTAATGAAGTCCACAAGATGGCAGTGGAATTAAACATGGTTTTTGAGACAAGATGGAAAGCTCTAGAGGAGAAGTGGAATCGTGAAAACTCAAAGGTTGGACAAGGGAAACTTTCAATTGGAAGAATGAAGGAGACTAAGGATACAAGACAGAATGTTCATAAAACACCTCCTTTGCAAAATAATTTGTTGCTTAAGAGGTCCATGTCATCCATTGAACCGGCCAGAAGGAGTTGTGATGGAAGAGATGTTGAAGTAAGTAATACGTTAATGTTATTCATGATCAGATGCTTTTATTCTATTTGTGTAGTAACAATGAACAAGATACAAGTTTTTATTATTTGGATGTTCGATTGTAATTCTTTAAGGAAGCTCAGCTTTTTGAGCTTTCCTTCTCTTGAATAAAACTTTTACTTGAAAAAAAAAATTATTTGTTTACCCATATTTTGAGTTATTGGACTCAACTAACTTATGTAACTTAAGATGGATTGTAAATATCGGGTTGCCACTTTTTCTTATTCACCTTTCATGTGCTTTGTATGTATTAATTTTCTTTTTCCCCTTAATCACAATATATGTTTTCTGCGTTGTCTGAGTTGTGAATGTTCTGTTCATTAGTTTTTATTATTTGGATGTTCGATTGTAATTCTTTAAGGAAGCTCAGCTTTTTGAGCTTTCCTTCTCTTGAATAAAACTTTTACTTGAAAAAAAAAAATTTATTTGTTTACCCATATTTTGAGTTATTGGACTCAACTAACTTATGTAACATAAGGTGGATTGTAAATATCGGGTTGCCACTTTTTCTTATTCACCTTTCATGTGCTTTATATATATTAATTTTCTTTTTCCCCTTAATCACAATAGATGTTTTCTGTGTTGTCTGAGTTGTGTATGTTCTGTTCATTGGCACAACAGATTGCCAAGACAGCCCAGAAGTGCTCACAGAAGTTGTCAGGAAAAGACTTTCACAAAGGTATTGAAAGTGGTAGAAGACATGCTTGTGGCTCTGTCAATTCCAAGCCTCCATTGAGCCCGATTGCTCATAAATGTGGTAGATGTGGGAGCATTTCATGCCAATGCAGCATTTCTTGTGATTCAACCCATGCATCCTCAAGGGGTTAGTTGATCTTTTCTTTTGCTGCCTCTTTTGGTTATCCAGTGCTCAATTGGCTGATAGATGTCCTATTTTGGTTCAGATTTATCTTTGGAAAGATCATTGGACAGAGATCATCGCTTATGTGGTGTTGATGCTTCCAGACAGGTATGTTTGGCATTATTTTCATGGATATCATGAATATGTTTGGGAGTTGAGTGTCTTGCCATAAGATGAGTTAAAACTTACTTTCAAATTTTGGATTGTCAGGCTAAAAGCATGCCAGTATCTCAAATGAGCAAGTCAGATCCGGATTCTGATGGTGAGCGACTGTTTTCATTTGACAATGAATATGTTATATTTACCAGTTATTTGTCAATAATCTGAGTATTGACATGCTGTTGGTGATGATGTGTAGGGGCTGTAAGTGCTTTGGATGATGAAAATACATGCCTTAGTTCTCAGCCCTCGCCTCCTGTCACAGATGCTGCTTCCCAAGGAGGTCAGTAATGCCTGAATTAAGTGTTACTTGTTGTCATTTGACTTGGCACATCAATAGCTAATAAGTTTGTTTCTTTCCTGTTGGTTATAGGATGGAATACTCCGGTTTTTGATGTACAGCTGTCACCAAAGAAGGCTCTCCGTGCAGCAATGTTGAAGAGCCGCTTTGCAGAAACTATTCTGAAAGCTCAACATAAGACACTTCTTGATCATGTAAGACATAATTTCTGTTTTTGTAAAAACATTCAGATGCCAAATTAGGACATTCTCATAATGTGATTTTCAGATGCCAAAAATTTCAGATGCTTATACGTGCTATTTTATTGTTTATGATTAGGGTGATAAAGCTGATCCTTCGAAGATGCGGCAGGAAAAGGAAAGATTGGAAAGGAGACAACGTGAAGGTGAATTTAGCAACTTTTTTATTTTTGGGAGTAAAAACGATAGAATATTTCATTAAATAAATCTGACTGTACAATACATTGGAGAAGAGATGACTTGCTCTATCCAGACCAAGTCCTCTTGAACTTGGGCTGCCTATGTTAAAGCACAAGCAGCATGATTACAATATAAATTTAGAAAAAAAAAAAGATAATGCTTGGAAACATGGTAGTGATTAGTGAAAGAGAAAAAAAGAAAAATCTCGCTTTGATACTATAAGCTGTATATAAAAAAGGTCTAGTGAAGATGAATGCACAAATTATTAGTTTGCATGATTCTTTGTTCAATTTCCTTGTATTTCTTGGCTTCTTGGTAGTGTTTACAGAGCTATTTTCTCAGTGTGTGCCACTGTCTGTTTATCTGAATGGTTGATTTTATGTGATTTGGTGTGCGTAGAGGGCTTATTTTAGTTATCAAAAAAAAAAAAATATGACAATTCATGTAGGGATTTGTAAATGGAGTATAAATTCTCAAATTTCTCTCTCATGTGGTGCATGTTGATGATTATGGATTTTTGCTTGCAGAGAGGGCTAGGATTGAAGCCCAAATTAGAGCGGCTGAAGCTGCTGCACGATTGAAGGAAGAGGCTGAGCTGAAGCAGCAGCGGCAGAGAGAAAGGGAAGCTGCTCGAGTTGCACTTCAGAAGGTTTACTTTTGTCTAATTGTTCTCTACATTTCAAAACATATAGAATTTGATTTTCTTGATTACATGGGGCTTGTTATTGATGTCTCTCTCTCTCTCTCTCCCTGCAGATGGAAAGAACTGTTGACCTTACGGAAAATATGGTGATCCAAAAGGAAATTGAGATGTTATTTGGTTGTTCTGTATCCTATCGGCTCCAGGGATCTCTGGCACGAACCCTATTGGAAAAATTGGGTTTATATATCAAAGACGATGATGATGATGAGCTGATTCTGGATTTAGATGGGGAGGAAGGGGAGATTTTTTCATGAAGTTGAACTCATTCTACTATTCTCTAATTGTATTAAGTTCTTTTTTCCAGCTCTGCTTGTTTATATCATCAGTGGAGGGAAAAGGGGCCTTGGTTGTATATGACTATTTTTGTACGGGGTGATAGGGAACTCTAATAGAGTTACAAAGTAATATAATGACCATATTTTTCATGTTTCCACTTTAAATTTACATATTGTTTGAGAGGTGCGCTTTTGTATAAAATCGTTTTTTGTCTCAACTAACTAATAGACACCCTTTTTTTATTTTTGCCAAGGACTAAACGTACACCTAATAAACTAGCTGTTGTACTTTGTCGAACTTACACTGGGATTTGCGAGATAAAAAAATGATTAGTGCATTCTGAAAGCAAAAATATATGATGCAGACCAAAACAATCACGATATTTTGAGAAACTAAACTACTTGTCATTGAACATCATATAAAGATCCTTGGCAAAGTATAATTCTGCCAATCATTGTAAATTCTTTAGCAAAATGCAGAAGAGCCAATCGCAGCCGCAACTCAGACTGGAATCCTAGAATTGTAACTAGGATAAGGTAGCTGGATCAAGAAAACATCTTGCTTCCACTAGGCATACACTAGAGAAGTACACAAAACAGATCATATTGTGTAGCGATTCTTAGCAGCTCTGTCGAGTTTCTTTGCATCATCCTGAAAGAGCGAACCAAACATTAACTTATGCAGCCCATAAACTAAGACAATGAACCAACCAATAAGTTAAACAAATTAGTTCATGTTAACGTTAAAATCCTTACATGGAATATAAATCCTATGGAGTCATTGTAATCAAGGAACTCCTTCCACTGTTTCCCAATACTCACCTGCAGCGAAAAAAAAATTGATGTGGTTTTAACAATAAGGCAATCATTGTAAAAAAGAAGGCAAATGACTGTGTTTCAACCGCACTTAATGTTGGGGTTCACAAAATGCACTCAGAATAATGTCTTAAATTGACTATGGGAATACTACATCAATTCCTAATAATATCATAAGTGCCACAATTAGCTGAATGATGTCAATATTATGACAAGGTTTCAAAAGAAGAAAAAATGGCAGCTCTTGAATTGTTTTATATACAAAACTTGAATAGAACGAACAAAGAGAAAAGATAAAATGTGGCCAGCAGGTTAATCAAGATGATCATATGGGCTCACCCATCTGCTCCATTTAGTACCAAACTTAGTATTTTGATTCATAAGACAACTATTCCAACTTGCACATCCAAGTGGCGCATTAAAAGGGGTAGAAATAAAGGTAGCCATACTAAAATATAAACTAAGGATCCGTGTTATACTCATATATAAAGAACAAAGTAAGTTGCATCTATGATACAGCATCCATATAGATTAGGCAAAGTTCAGAAGTCCTCTGGTCAAAAGAACACATGGGAACAAAGAATACAAGCAATACAATGATAATTCATAAGTTTATTTGCTTAATAACCAGTTACCTGTGCAGCTTCATCCATAGCATTCTTGGTCCATAGAGATATTTTTTCCTGCCTAGCTCTGACATTGACAACTGCTCCACAAATTTCATCTCCATGATCAAATTGTTCTCCAATCATTGCTAGCAACTAATACCATCACATTCAGAAAGTAAGAAACCACAGAGAATTTTTAATTCAGAGTTTAGTTATTTAGATGGTCTGAAAACATACTGTATACAGCCAAGAGGTATCAGATTTCCCTCTTTGAAAAGTTGCTGTCCACTTCCCTCCATTAGCACAAATAGGATCCTCCCATTTAGGCTCTATATCATTTTTAAAACAATAAAAGTCTGCTCCCACAGCCAACTTGCCTGGATGATGAATATTATTGTAAACACTGCAGACAGAATAAATTATGAGGCACATTTGTCAGTCATTTCTAAAAAGATACCAACAGAAAGAAAGTGATCATACAAACTATGCCTATGCTTGTAAATTTGCCAAAAATTAAAATTAGCGAGGTATTCTCTATTCTTCTCTCATGTCTACAGGCCCAATTTATGTTCTACACGTGTAGGAAAATGGGGTTTACATGATTCAATTAGTACCTATATTGGGTTTCCCATAAAATGAGTAAAGAGTATTCTGTTAATTTTAAGTACTAGAACTAGATCGATTTCCCAAAAAAAAAAAAAAAAAAAAAAAAAAAAAAAAAAAAAAAAAGAAAAAAACAAGATCGAACAGGTTAAAACAAGATCGAACAGGTTAAAATCAGAGCATGAATGCAAGATCAAACCATTAACACAAAAAATATTCTTGGACCCCAAGAACCAAGAACCTGTTTGTTTACAATAAAGAATCAAGGATGCTCCAATCTTTCCCAAAAGAAAGCTATAATAAGAATCTAATAAGCAAAATGCTCCACCAAAACGTATCACATGCAATAGTATATTACTCCACTATTAATCAAGCTCGATCATAGTATTAATTCAAGATCCACAAATCTTCAGCTAATTCATTTCCATCAAGCACATCAACTGCTAAAAAAACAAAAACCCACCACAGCTTTATACATATCTTATCTTTTTTCCTGGTTTCTCTAAGCAATTAATAAAAAGATCGAAACTTTTTCATTTTCTGAGCATCCAAAAAAACAAAGACTAAACGAAACATAAAAACCAGAAAGAGAAAGCAAAAAACCTCCAGAACTCTTCGACGGAGGAGTAGGTGTAGATGGGTCTCATAGAGCTACCCCAAGCAGCTTGCTTGGACTTAGCTGATGGGTTATCGAACCAGAAGGTCCAGGAGTTCTCAAGCGGGTGTGTCACCGCCGTTGTTGTAGAAGATCCCTTTGAATACTCTTCTCCACCTACGATCTCTCCCTCCTCCAGCTCCTCCTCGTCTTCCTCTCCAATCCTTAGATTTGGGATTGGGTTTGAAGCAACGCTGATGTTGCTCTGCTCCTCAAGGGTTGCAGGTTTCACTAACTCCTCCACCATTTTTCGTTTCTCGGTTTCTCTCGCTGTTTCTTTGGGGGGTTTCTTTTTCGCTTTCTCGGTTTTCACTTTTGAGAGAGAGATATGTCTGATACTTTATATATTATAGTAAATGTGGGTGGCAAATGGGTTGGGTTTAGTTGAGTTAGGATGGGCTTTGTGTTCGATTTTGGGTTCAATCCATAGCCCATGTAGTTGATGGGTGACACTTTACCAGCCGGCCACTTTGTGGTTATTGGGCTTCCTTTTGTGAGGGGTGTACAGAAAACCAAACCTATCGACCTAAACCGGCCAAAAATTGGTCGCCAATGTTGGCCATGATGGTCGGAGATAAAATCCGACACCAAAGGTGATGCAATTCGATCATCAAAAACTGCACTGCACTGCACCGCTATATATATATATATAAAACAATGTCTGTGATGCCTAAAAAATCTGATAAATGTGTGTACGTTAAGTCTCACATCGGGTATATACTGGATCGAATTGGACTTTATAAACAATTGCAAAGAGCCTCAATTATAACTTGACTAGTCCTTTTGGGGTATAAGCGCATATGTGGTTAGCGTTTTCCTTGGGTTGTTACAAATGGTATCAGAGCCAACCTAGTAATGACGTGTGGGCTCGTCCATAATGGGCCCTAACAAGAATGTTAGGAATTTAAGTGGGGGAGATTGTGATACCCCAAAAATCTGATAAGTGTGTGTGCGTGGCTTTATGTTAATTGCAAAGAATCTCAATTATAACTTGACTAATCATTTTTTATGTAGGGAAAAAAAAAAAAAAAAAAAAACCTAAAAAAATGAACCATCAAATTTCTCATTTCTATTTTCTCTAATCCCCTATTTTAGTCTTTCTCTTTAACAAAGGTTAGCTCTTTGGTGAATTTCTTAAAGCCTCATCGTCACCAAGTCGGCCTTCAAGATCCACTTCCCTTCCCGATGTCGATTATTATGGTAATCCTCGGTAAATTTTTTCAATCAATATGTATTTATCTTAAAAGTATGTGACCAATCGAATTCTAAAAGGTTAAATGGACTAGAATTAACTATTAAGGTGGATTTTTAATTTTTTTTTAAGATTTTCGTGAATCCTTGCTTAAGAAGATTTTTTTAAGAAAAAAAATAATAATAATTCTCATAAAATATATTATTTTAAATAACAAGTGAAACTTATGGAGGGTTGTATTTTGGGCTGTTTTTGTAAAATAATGCATATTTTAATATTATTTTCCTAAATGTTTGCCAACTGAAATAAATTTGAAAAATAGACTTTGTGTTTTCTAAACACAAGTTTGAACCAATCTTGTATTTTACAAACACAAGATTGATGTCAATATAGTGTTTGTAAAATACAAGATTGGTAAAACTGCTACTCCAACATAACCAGAGCCCTGACCGGATGTACTTTCTCTCTTTCACTTTCAACTTTTCTCTCTCTCTCTCACTTTCACGTTTCACTTTTTACTATTACCCGTTTTCTCTCTTTCTCTCTTTCACTTTCACGTTTTCTCTCTCTCTCTCTGTCACTTTCACCCCAGCCAGCCACCCTCCCCGTGCCACCAGCACCAGCGTCACCAACAACCGCGCCACCACCCTCCCCATTCTAGCATCCCTGCGGCACCACCCCCTTGCGCGCCAGCCCACCGTGCCAGACCCACCGCTCTAGACCAACGCTCCAGACCACCGTGCCAGCACCTCCACGCGCCGCCAGCACCCTTCACCGCCAGATCTCTCTCTCTCTCTCTCTTGGATTTATCTCTCGAAGCCCTCAGCCCACACCATCAAAAGGTACGGGATTTATCTCTCGGATTTATTTCAAGCAATCTCAGGTTTTATTCATTTTGATAATTTTGGATATGGGGTGGCATTCAAAGTAATGGGGCTGCTTGTTGCCGTCTTACCTTGTTGGCTATTGGACTAGCAGTTATCACATATAATTTGTTTTTCAATTTAATCCAAGTTTGCTATGCTTAATCATTAAGAATATTCTTTTGGAAGACGATGGACTCATAGAAAGTGGTATTACCTTCTTTTTCTGCAAAAGTTTAATCAGCTCTTTTATTTCCATTTTTCAAAAATATTTCTTATGTCCCTATCTTATTCCTGGTTCTTCTAGCATACTGTAGAGCATTGATTGTTGTTTCTGTTTGCCTAATTGTTTATTGTATTTTGCCTCTATTCAGCTTATGGCGCTTAAAAGATTCAACTTTTTAAAACCTCATTTTTTTAAGGACTGCTGTCCTTTTACCTAGCTTTTTTTAAAACAAAATAACTAATGAAAATAAGCTATATCAAAGGTACACTTAGTGTAGTAAATTTTAATTTCCTTAATAATCCATGTATTGCAAATGTTGAAGAAAAAAATACAGTAGTAACTACTTTGTTTGAACCTTATCAAATGATTATTACTACTTTTATGAAACCTTTGTTGACTAGTTGTTAATTCTTCGGTAGGCTCTTGTATACTCCCCATGTACTGGGACTTGCTCATTTCCATTTACTAAAATTATAGTACTTATTGAAGAAAATGAAACCTTTATTGGGGTGTGAAAGGGAAAAAATAATAGATAAGTATGCTGTTACTTTTAGTCCACTATAAGATTTGATTTGATTTGTTCACTGTGATTATCAAAGCTCCAATTTGGATTTACTTATTAAAAACAATCTCCAATTAGGATCTATATTAGAAATTTCCAATTTCATGCTTGTTATGGAGTGTGGACCTTTAAGGTGTTGCAAATATTTGCGTCTGCATCTCATCAATACATGCATAAGTCTAGGGTCTCATAGTTTTGTGCTTGTTCATGAATTGATTTTGTTCCATACATATTTTAGGATAAAACTACTTATGTTTATGTTCCTTCTCTACTCATGTTTAGTACTTTGATACCCTAATGTGCAGCCCATTTGGAACTTCAACTCTTGGAAATTTTATGATCTCTACTTCTCCAACTTCCTCCCATCTGTAACCAGGATATATAATTTGCTTTAGCAAAAGTTTCACTTTTTCCAAAGAAATAATATTTGAATTAAAGGAAAAATGATGCATTATTATGTTTAAGGTATTCAGAAATAAATTAGTGGGCTAATGCAACAAACCTGTATCTAGTAACAAAATAGTGAAGGAATGTAGAAACTTTAACTATGCCCAATTCCTTTCCAGGACACAGCCTGCCTCCAGCTCCAAATAAGAAGCAGTGTTTGTAAGACTCCAAGCTCTTATCCTGTATTCCATTTCATTAATAAATACTTTTTAATGATATAGAAACGCAAAATAGAAAAAGCTTAGCTTATCTAATTAACTAACCAGCCATCTCCAAGGATTGAATGTAGAAGGCTCTGGATAGAGGCTTGAATCATAGTTGATCCCCCTTGTGAAAAGATATATTTTCCATCCTTTCGGAATGAAGAATCCTGAAAAACCCAATAGAAATATAACAAATTGAGCCATTATGGTTTTACACCTACACATGCATGTAGCTTGCTATGTGGCCAAACCTTAACTTCAAAGACTATATTATATATGAAGTTATAGGTTTGTTGAGTTAACATACCATTCAATTCCACATCTTGTGTTGTCTTCCTCAGTACCCCATTAACCACAGTAGCCAACCTTGAGGTTTCAAGGATCACCTGTACCAAGAGCATAGGATATATAGCTTTTAATGTATCTTAATTAATAAAAAAGAAGCATGTAACATTATTTGAAATTTCAATTCTGCTTACAGCAGGAGTGAAACTCATAGACTTGTAGTCATTCCAGTCAATTGGCTCGTCCGGCTTTTTTCTTTCTCGTATTGCTAAATGTTCTTCCTGATTGAGTTCATCCAAAAAATAATTATGAACATTATCATGATGACAAAAAAAAAATATAACACATATATGATTAGTAAAACTCTCACTCTAAATCTCTTTAAATTGAAGTTTATGAATTTAAAATCATATGGTTGCTTTTAGCATTGATTTGACCTCTCATTGTCTATTTTGTCGTTATTAATATTTAATTATATATCTTTTGATTTGACCTCTCAATGTCTTTATTGTCATTATTAGCATTAATTTTACTTATGTTTTGATTGGACATATCAATGTCTTTATTTATGTAGTATTTGCCATATATAGAGGTACTGATGCAGCTAGATCCGTTGGATCCATCACTGGTGGTGCCAGAACTTATGGACCCAGGTCCTATTGACCCATCAGTATTGACACGACAACAGTACCATCGATCCAATGTCATTTGGAATACTGTTGTGGTAAATAATTTATTTGTAATATGGCATACACAGTGCATTTATTTGCTAGACAGTGCATTTAATATCTTGTTATTTTTGTAGGATCAGCCATTACTTTGTTGTCGTCGTCGCGAGGCGGTGATAGCTCGGGCACCTCGACCGCATTCGCAGATTGTGTCTTATATCACACGGGCTGGACTATATGGCCTATACCCACTAGGCTTCATTCAACTTGATTGGGCATTGATCACTGCATTGGTAGAGCGATGGCGGACCGAGACACATACTTTCCACCTACTGTATGGTGAAATGACTATCACCTTAGAAGACGTTGAGGTGTTGTTAGGATTGAAGGTTGATGGAAAAGCCCTTGTGGGGTCCACTCAAGAGGATTGGCCTGAGTTCTGCCAACGATTACTTGGTGTCACTCCACCACGCAATGAGTTGGATGGAGGGCGAATTAACATGTGTTGGTTGAGTGAGCAATTTCAGGTAGCCAATGTAATAAAACTTTGAATGTATATTTTTTTTTCATGTTGGTAAACAAAAATTTTTTTTATGAATGCATATCTATGTCTATATACTTATAAAAAAAAAAAAACCAAATTGTCCATATGTATATTTTAGCATAAATGAATAATTTTGTGAATGTTAGTATAAAAAACATTAATTCATATATGTTTGTTGAATATTTTTAATGTTAATTATTTTTCGTTTTTTGTATAGGCTCCAGTGACTGCTCAGATTGATGAGCAGACAGTGCAGCAATATGCCCGATATCATTTGTTAGTGTTGATGGGGGGGAGCATATTTGCTGACAAGTCCATTAGCCACGTCCATCTACTTTGGTTGCAGTTTTTGGTAGATTTTGATAGGGCTAGAGAGTATAGTTGGGGTAGTGCAGCCCTTGCTTGGCTGTATAGAGAGATGTGTCGAGCTTGTAAGGGCAGTACAAGCATTGGTGGGGCACTAAATTTGCTGCAGTTGTGAGCTTAAGGAAGTTGCTGGCAAAGTGACGAATGCAATATCGGTGATGGCCGTTATCACCCCGCCAATCATCAATAGTTCTCCCATTAATAGCATGCAAAATCCCTCCATGGCGGTCTGATATGATGCAAAGATGTTTTTTACTCGTGACATGTTTTCTAATGCAGTCCAAAAACCATGACCAACTATCACCATTTTCGCTTTCAACAACTGCAAATGCGAGTGGATAAACCTCATTGTTCGCCTCGGTGGCCATCGCAATCAACAACTTCCCTTCATATCTACCATAAAGATGTGTTCCATCGATGCTGATAACTGGCCTACAATGTTGGAACCCTGTAATGCAAGGACCAAATGCCCAAAAAACACGGTGAAAAAAATTAATATCTGCATGGTTGGTATGAATGTTTTGGTATTCCACTTGTGTACCTGGATTTCTATCTTGTACTTCCAACAGAAACTTGGGTAACTCCTCATAAGACTTATCCCAATCCCCATATATATTGCCAATTGCTTTCTGTTTCGCATCCCATATCTTAAAATAAGAAACATCTTGTCCCCATATCTCCTTTATTTCGGCAGTTAAAAGCTTTAATTTGGCAGCAGGGTCAGTCTTTACCAAATGGTGAATCTGTCTTTCAATAAATTTTGAATTCATCATCTTACCATTATTAGTAACGGTGCTACTTGTACATGTGTGAGGACCATTGTATATTGTGATCTCCTAATATTCTTTCCTCTTACGCTTGCATGCCCGGAGGTACCATTCACACTTAGAGTAATAAGTTGCCCATTTCACCATGTTTGACTCACTCACTTTATAACTTTGGTTCTTGTCTATGGAGTACGCCTTAACTGCGAATTGCAGCTCATCTTTGTTGTTGAACAACATCCCTTTGCTCAATTCCATCCCCCTTTTCCAAACGGATACACACTGCACCTCATCATTTGATGGAACTATAATGTTGTCCCATGTATTTGCAATAAACGCTGGTGATTGAGCTTCCATGATAGGATAACTAGGCATAGCGTGTTCTTCTTCACCTTGATCATCCCCCAGTGCATTATTGTCATTGTCGTCATTATCATCATCAGCAGCAGCAGCTTGACCATCAACACCACCACCACTAATGGCTATCTCAATATCTGAATCTTCATACTGATCATCAACATCAAGATGATGTCTCGACTCACTAACAATCCTATCGATGAACTCATCATCAAGATGATCCACTTGGAGAGTCTGAGCATTCATTATAACCTGTTCATCTAAATGACTTTGTTCAGATGGAAAATAGTCATGTTGATTGTTGGGACCACATTCTTCCGTGAGTGTTTGTCCCTCATGAGACGATGTTATGAGGGGTTGGGTAAGATCATGTTGTGTTATAGGCTCCATAACTATATATAACTCAATAACTGCAAGTTGAGGCCAAGCATTGTGTACATCAAATATGAGATTAACATCATCATCGGATGTTATCAAAACAGGTATGAACTGAGCAACGTTGTTGAGTATTATATGAGGATGCCGATAAGTAATAGTCATGACATGCAAATGATGATCCAATTCCAGTGCTTTACATATTTGCTTCTTCAGTTTACTCAACTTCGAAATTCTATGTTTTAATCGAATAATCTTTGTCTTCGCATGTTCCCCTTGATACTGAATCCCTTCATGACTATTAGTTATTTCTCCATTGTAGTGAACATAGATGATAATTGGAGCTATGGATAAACCTATTTAAATCAATTCAAATTATAACATGTTAGTGACAAATAACACATATTAAGTATGAACACAATAGAATCTCGTGGTACAAGAATTTATTTTAAGATGACTGTGTCTTATTTATTTTTATTTTCAGAAGATTAATAAATGGTTTCAACATATTATTGGGTGATTCTATTTTTCTTCTGATTTTATATATTTATTTATATTATATATTTTTTGTGTTTTTTAATGCAATATTATATGCCTATGATGGTTATAAATATACTATGATCATCAGCTATGAACATCAATGTGAGCCAATTGTATTTTTTTTTCTTCATTTATATTTTTTTGTGAAAGTTTTTTTTTTTCTTGTCACAATTAATGTTACTTAGTGTTATTTCTTCATTCAACTTGTGTATTGTAAAGTTTAGTTTAGATTTTATTCTTAAATTTATTAAACTTCTCATAACATTATTATAATAAAACAATTAATTTTTTTTTTGTACCCAATCTAGTGTTTGACATTTATAAAGAAATAAAGGTAAAACAAAAAGATATAATCAAATATATGTTGATCTAAAATAATAATTTATTAAAGAAAAAAAAAAAGACATTAGAACATCAAACAAGCCACAAATCATAGTCTATTGCTGAGATTGTCAAAACTATTATTAGTGTTTTCTAGACTACATCTGAAAATAATAATTTAACAAAAAAAAAAAGATCTTAAAATAATAGATGAAAGAGATCTGAAAATAATAAGGATGTAGATTTGTTTACCGTATTTTGAGATAAGAGATATCCAAATAGATCAATGAAGTAAGGGGAAGATTTGAGTGAACAAGTGAAAATTGAGAAAATCGCCGTTTCTGTGTTGAGAGGAAAGACAGATATGTGTTGGGATGTTTCTGTGTTAGGAGGAAAGACAAATATGTGTTAGGATGTTGAGAGGAAAGACTGAAATATGAATTGAAAGAGGAAATTTTAATGAATCTTGTATTTAGGAAACACAAATTCAATTTTATTCTGCGTCAAATCATCTGAAAAAGAAAATATCAAATCGTCTGAAAAAGAAAATGTCAGAACGTGGGAAAAAGGGAAATTAAAGTTTTAAATGAAACTTGTGTTTACAAAACACAAGTTTCATTTAACAGTCACTTTACAAAACACAAGTTCCATTTAAATTTTTACCGCCACTGTTTGTACGGACGCGTGAAGCTAATCTCATTTCATAGTTAAATGAAACTTGTGTTTACAAAACACAAGTTTCATTTAAATTTTCTTGCACAGTACACACACGTGAATGGTGAAGCTAATCTCATTTCATATTTAAATGAAACTTGTGTTTTGTAAACACAAGTTTCATTTAAAATTTCTCTACTACAGTACGCACACGTGAACTGTCAGCGGTCAGGTCATTTGAACCATCAGCGGTCAGGTCATTTCAAACGGTCATTTCATTTTATATTTTAAATGAAACTTGTGTTTACAAAACACAAGTTTCATTTAATATTACTTATGCATAGGGATGGCAATAAACCCGCGACCCGCGGGTACCCGCCCCGCCCCAAAAAACCCGTCCCGCCCCGCCCCGTTTATGTAATTGGGTATCGGGTCGGACTTTTTTTACCGAAACGGGTTTTTATCGGGTTTTTATCGGGTTTTTAACAGGTCGGGTTTTATTGAAAAACCCGAATCTGACCCGAACTATTTAAAAAAAAAAAAAAAAACCCTAACAATCTGAACTACAAGCTGACCCGAACCTCTCAGTCTCTCTCTTCTCCGATCTGACCTGCCCCGCCCCGTTGAGCCTCTCTCTGAGTCTCTCCGATCATACCTTACCGTCGAGACTTCTCCGATCGTTCACCTCATCGGACGATTTCTCGGTGCATTAACAAGTGAACTAGGATTTTGATTTTCAAGTGATCGAGACTTCTCTGATCATACCCGCGTCTCAACTTCACTGGAAGATCTGGTATATTTCTACTCAATAATATATATGTTTCTACTTTCTACTATGGGAGATTGTTGAGTCCACACCCATATGTTTTTGCTTTAATATTTTATGTGCTTTTCGAAGCTTTATTATGCTGATTTTGACTCTGGGTTTCAGACCCAATTTCTTTTAATTTTTATATCATGATTGATGGGTTATTGTTAATTTGTTATTGTTTGGTATCTGGGTTTTTGTTGGTTTTGAAAAAAAGATTGTGTGTAGGAAAAAATGGCTATATCTCATAGGTGTTCGACCAAAGTCCTCTAAGAGGATCTTTGATTTCCTCTGTTTTTATTTTATTTTTTTTTAATTTTAAATTTGATTTCCTCTGTTTTTAATTTATTTGAATTCTATGAAGCTTTGTGGATAAGTTTGGTCTTGGCTATAAGTTGGTATTGTGAACTGAGAAAAAGGGTTATGTATGAAACTGATTTTGATGTTATGAATGGTTTGTTGGAATCATAGAGCACCAAATTGTGATACTCTCTGAAATATAGAAAGAGTTTGATATAGGACTGTCCTTGTTACATTGGCTGCAAACAAACTTACTGAATTATACTATGTGTAGCTGTATGTCTTCTTCAACATGGTTCAAGGTAAGTTACCTTAGGTAACAAAGCCTTTCAGGCTACATGGTTTCTTATCTGAAGTCGTTAGGTGCATTCTTAAATTAAAGTTGGTTATCATGTCCCTTTAACTTTATTGATTATTTACTGTAAACCTTTGTATTATTCTCTTATATATTATTGGCTTCTGTTGTGATTTACATGGTCCAAATATATCTTCTAAAGAAACATCCCTGTTTGTCTACCTAAAATTGTGAATTGGATTTTTAACTTCAACCTTTTCAACTGTAATACTGTGGAGTTGTGTCTTGCATTTGTTATAGCTGAATTGATTTCACATGCAATGTTAACAGCCTTCAGATATTGTTTCTCAAAAGTTCCAATTTTGTGCAGTGTAATTGTTGAAGCTCTAAAGGTGGATAGTCTGCAGAAACTTTGTTCATCATTGGAGCCTATTCTTCGGAAAGTTGTAAGATAGTTTTTCTTATAAATTCTGCTTCTTTCCATGAAGATTTAGGATAATTTGTTTTTCATGTTTCACCATGAAGTGATAAATTGAATTTATCAACTGCCCAGTTAGTTATTAAATGAATTTTTTTTTACTCATCTGGGAATGCAGAACTGATTCCTTTTTTTTTTTTTTGAAAGACATGGTTGCATATATCATATGAAAGTTGTTGAAGCATCTTATCTTATTCTTAAGAAGTTTTTATTATTATTGGTGTTATCTTGTGTTGTCATGCACTTATATTATGTAACTTATGTTGTCCTTTCCTACTGCTGTAGCCATGGCCTGTGGACATGAAAGTATTGCATGTATTGCTGTGGTGCAGAAGACTACATCTATCCAACTAGGAGAGAGAGGGTTTCTTTGGAGCTTCGGGCTTGTCTTGATTATGGGATTTTCATTTTCTACAAAGCTGGAGAAGGTTGCAACAAGGCAACTAAATTCAGCCTAAGTTGGGTTGGATAAGGGCTAAAAAAATTTCATTTTGGATGAGACTTCCACCATCTTGTTAACCTCCAAACATGGCTGCCGAAGTTACCACCTCTAAAATTTTCAGTCATACATATCTATATATTTATGTTTGTGTGAGAGAAACAAACTGTGAAATTGAGGACCCATTAGCAAATGCATGGCTTTAAGATTTAGATAGTGAAGGATGTATTATATGTGATGGTTTTTCTTGCAAGAATTTGTATGACAGTAAATATGTAGCTCAAAGCATTATGAAGAGAAATGGGATTAAATGAAATACCCAGAGATAGATTGTTACTAATGTGTGATGGCCTTTGTGATTCATACAAGCTTCTGTGAATTGAATCTGATGTGGGTTTGTTGAGAAACAATAGAAATGCTACTTTCTTTTATGGAGATACATTCAACATTTTGTGTATTTGATTTGTGATGTTTTGTTATTGAAACAAGATGTGCGTTTGGTAGATTTGGCCTTGTCAGAATTTTTATTAGATCTACTATTCTTGGCAGTTGGCAGCTCCTACTGCGACATTTCCTGCAAGGGTATAGACTCAGTAATTCAAAATGTTAGGCTTTGCTGAAAATCATGAAATTATATGCTTAGTGACATAGACAATATTTATGCTTGAAACAGAGGAATCTTCTAAAAAAGCCTTTCTTACCTCTTGCTTTAACCATTCTTTTAGCACTCTCTCCTTACCAATGCAGACTTGAATCTCTATTGCACATGACCAAACCATTTTGATTGACTAACTTCATAACCACCCATTAATGTTGCCTCTTTTACTTCTCACCAACTTTTTTAGTAAAAACTTCAACTTAATCCGTAATTCATATCCAATTATTTCCATTAAATTCAAATGTAACATGGTTAATATAAAAGCTATTTCAGTCTAGTTTAGATACCCCTAACATATTAAAAAAAAAAAAAAATCGGGTCAGGTACCCGTCGGGTCGGGTTAAACGGGTACCCGTTGAAACAAACGGGGCGGGGCAATAAACGGGTTTTTTTGGGGCGGGTCTCTAAACGGGTCGGGGCGGGGCGGGTCGGGGTGAAACCCGACCCATTGCCATCCTTACTTATGCAGGCACGTGAAGCTAACTAGAAAAGTAACCAAAAAAGTTGGTAATCTTGTGTTTCTAAAATACAAGATTGACAAAAAAAAGCCAATCTTGTGTTTAGTAAACACAAGATTCAATTGAAACTTGTGTTTAACAAATACAAAGTCTATTTTTCAAATTTATTTTGGCTGGGAAACATTTAGCAAAATAACTTAAAAAAAAAGCATTTTTTTGCCAAAACTCCCTGTATTTTGGGATGTGAGTTCTTACACATGATTAGATTTTTTACACATAGTGAATCTCATTGTGCAAGAGAGATTGGAAGACATTCATAAGTCCATTGTTAAGGTCCGTAGTGCAGTGCGGTCTGAGAAATTGTTTTTAAGAATGTTTGAGAGATTCAAATAATAAGCAATTGATGATGAAAAAAAAAAAAAAATGCAATTTAAGAGTTTGGTGCGTCTTGGTGGAAGAAGTGAAAGTCTTGCATAGAAAATTAGTTAAGGTCCCCATGTTCACCAATTAATCTTTGGGAAGCAATGCAGTCAGTGGAAAGTCTTGAGCTTGAATTGAATCGGGTAATTTACTAAAACAGTGTGTTTAATTGTTTATGAGTTTTTTGTTTACTTATTTATTCATTTATTAACATTTTTTTTAATCTTAGAATTGTCACCAAAATACGGTTATTGATGAGTTGGAGACTTGAAGTTGGAGCCATGGAGGTTGAAATGGAACTATATGGAAGATTGATGTCTATGCCAAATGCCAACTTGAAGTTGTTTTTTATGTTTTTCTTTTAGTTCAATATTTAAAAAAAGTTTATTGTTAGGCATGTAATTTAACAACTTTTTTTCAATGATTGCTTTAATTTTTTTCCTTTATGTTTGTAATTGTTTACACTAGTAGACTAGTAGAGTAGTAGTTTAGTATTCTTGAACTGGATGGGTTTAAACTTGTTGGTTTAAGCGCTTGTTGCTATATTTCGTAGGGATTTGATTTATTAGGGCTATTTGAATGATTGAGTGTTATGTTGGGCCAATATTAATTATTAAAGGTTAATATGTTATGTTATTAGGCCTATTTGTTTTATATTTTTATGTTATTTAGGTTTACTTGAATTATTGCTTGTTATGTGTTAGGCCAATAAAACTTTAAATGTTATGTTATTTCTTATTAGGTCTACTATCTTTATTTATTGATTGTTATGTATCAGGGCCATCCTTGATTTAATAGGCTAAGAAATTAAAATGTTTTCTTACATTAAGCCTAGCTCAATCCAAATGTTTTCTTACATTAAGTTAAAAAAAAAAAAAAAAAAAAAAAAAAAAAAAAAAAAAAAAAAACCCGAATGCCTACATTCAAAAAATCCCACAAAATCGCACTGAGTCGAGGCCCTAAAACTGGCCGAACCGCATCGTGTACACCCCTACTTTTGTAATGAACTGAATTTATAGTCTTGTCTTTTGAATTGAAAAAGAAAAAAAAGGCTTATCTTTGATTTTTTTTTTTTTTTTTTATTAGTATATATTGCACATTTTTGTCCTATGTTCTAAAATGTCATATCTGTTTTATTTTATTCCATATACTTTTATACTCGTTTCAAAAATGTTCATGCTGTCAATTATCACACTTACGTGTTGTGTGTGTTTTATGACCGAACTGTGATTATTAGACTATGACGTTTATGTGAACTGCTCTTGTAGTGTGTACAAAGTACAAACATCGTGAGAATTCGTTTGTGGTTTAGCGAGCAAATGTTAGTGTGAAAAGACACTGGGGGTTAATTCGTGGCCCTTTAGAGTTTAGACTGTTGATGTGGTTGAAGACAAGCACTGGATAATGAGTAGTTTTTCACACAGCCGACCAAGTGAGCTATAGGCAAACTTGTTACATTTTTCTAATATAAATAACTATCATGTTGAAAACATTTTCTTGGGCTATTGATTAAATCACCAAGCTATCGACATGGATGGAAAATATGTTTTCTACTATATCCCTTACATATTGGAACTAAGATTCCACTTTGCTCGCAAACCATTCGTGAACGTATTATCTCTTGCCTTTAGTTTGTTGACACCGACAAAGTTGTGAATGGGAGAGTCCAACTATATATATTTGTATTTCCAACCCAAAACAAAAAAAAAAAAAACTAATATTCATAGCTAACCTTGGACCACCCATTTGGACTGCATCAATAATATATTCACTATTTTGCAGCATGCATATATGTGTTTGGAATTTCTATTCTTTTATTTGTTAGTGGCATGAAGTTGTAATGATTGCATAATTTGCATTATTTCATGGATATGTAAACTAACACTTATTGGAATTCAAAAGGATCTCCCATTTGTCGCATCCAATTTATAATTAGAATTGAGTAATGCTACATACACGACATATTTTATAACATTTTTCATAACAGTTGAGTTGACAACTATATATTAGTTCTCAACATCTCATCTGAATCTACCACTGGCATCACATTATTATCAATCATTCACAGTTTGACATATCAATAATTGTGAAATTTTTTATGATTTTTTTTTTTTTGTTTATTGATCAGGATTTATTACAAGTGTTTATATATACAAAAAAAAAAAAAAAAAGAACCAGTCACTTTTCTGATCTTCTTAAAATTGAAATTCCCTCCTTAATTTACTTGTCACTAATTAATGTAGGAGATTTTGAGTTTTGAATCCCCCTCCTCTAACTTGTGGTAAGCAGAAAAAGAAAATCGATAAAGACACTATTGCCACTCACACAGTACCACTGCACAAAATAACAAGTATAGTGTATTATCAGTTTGGCCATCAAGCACTACTGTTGTCTTCTCCAGTTTTGATCCTCATATAATCTAAGTATGTCCTTCCATTGAGACTCCGAGAAAAGAAATCCTTGAAATACTTTTCCATTACCACCCTTCTAAATAATGGTGGGTTATTTGGGTTTAACAAACTAGGTACTGGCCCAAACTCCGCCTCAAATTTTGGGTTGAAGAACAAAGCAATGGAGATCCTCTCTTTCACTGAATTTACATTTGCCCTGTGCTCAATGCTGTTATAGAGACCATTGCTCATAATCTGCAAAAGTACAATATATAATATTAGTTTTTGTTTATTTGTCTTGGTTTTTGGGTTAAATTTTACAAGCTTGCTACTTGTTTGACATTAATTATATACTTGTGGCTCCAAAGCTCCAAGTCACATTTCCTTCGGGGCATTGCTCTACATGAGCAGGCTCCCAAATCACACAAGGCGTTCACTAGGAAATAAGTTATGTCAAGGCCCTCACAGCTATGATAGCATTCCCATGGTGGGAAGATCTTAGTTGCACTTGACTCATAGTTAGTGTGCATCTGTTATAGCAAAAGTTTAAATATCAAATATGTTTGTAAAATCATGAGTGCTAGGCTATGTGGAGCTTGGTTTGCCCAATCCGGTTTAGACCCGACAAGACAAGAAGTGTAATGATTTTAAATGGAGATTTTGTAGAATTTTCAGCCCATTTATGTTATATATATATATATATATATATATATATATATATATATATATATATATATATATATATTATAGCTTTAGGTTTAGGGTTTCTGTATTGTAGTTGCCTAATATAAAGTTCTCTCACACATAGTGAAAATAGTGGCAACTCCGAGGACATAGCTCTAGTGGTAAATCACATAAATCATTGTGTCATGTAATTGTTTATATTTACTTTCTTTCTCTATTTTCGTATCTCACATATTATAGGAATAAAGATTTATTCCTAACAATGAGTTGGTCAACCATTCTTACTTTGTGTGATGTTCTGAGTGACATCCCTGCATTATTTGTGGAACATATATGGATATATATATGGTTTAATTAGGTTATTGGGTTCTTTTTCAATTTTAGGGTAACCGCCTTTACTATAATCTAGTCCAAGTTTAAGATATTTTTTTTTGTTGGGTATCTAACTAGTAACAATAGATATAGTATCACGTGTTATTTGTACTAGATAAATCTTTAGATTTATTATATTGAATTTACATCATGAAATAAATCTTTTTTAGCTCATTGGCATTACTTGATGTTCTTTATGCAAAGAACCAAGGTCCAAAATCAAATCTCCACCTTTTGTAACATTTGAATTATAAAAAAGAAGGGTAAATTATAGCAACATTCTTTGAGGTTTACAAATATAATAATGTCTCTCTCTATTTTAGAAAATAACACTCCGTCCCTCATATTCATTAGAAACATTTCATTCCCTCACATTTGTGAGAAAATGATACTCTACCTCTTCACTTTTGTTAAAAAATAACATTATGTCTTCTTATTTTCTGAAAGATAAGGGAGCAGAGTATTATTTTCTAAAATAAGAAGAATGACATTTTCATATTTCGCAAAACTTTTTGTAATTTTTCCAAAAAGGAAAGATTTATATTAAATAATGAAGATCCGAAAGGTGTGACTAGTAAGTTCAGTTGTTCATAAAATTTTAATGTTATCTAGTTGTTAAGTAACTAAAATAGAGAAACCATTAACTAAAATAAAAATAACAATAGAGAAACCATATGTTACGTAACTTGAAGGCAACAAAGAATTTTCCCATGATACCGTGTTTGAAAACGTTTTTTTTAGCAGATAAAGAAGTTTGGATATATGATAATTAGGGTTTCTATAACGTAGACTCGATTCAATATTTAATTATGTCTACCATATTCTTTGAAAGAAAAAAAATAAAAATAAAATAATTTTGAAAGGAAGGAAAGAAAAGAAAGTGAAACCTCGAGAATGTCTCCAACATTGATAACAAAGGCATTTGGGATGAAATTCACAGGAATCCAAACACCATCTTTCTTTAATTGAAGGCCTTCCACTCCATTAACTTGGTGGAGGATGGTGATGCCAGCTGCGTCTGAATGAGGTGTGATACCTACAACCAGCTCTGGTTGTGGGCATGGTGGATAGTATGTCAACCTCACAGATTGCATCCCATCTTCAAACAATTCCTTCATCTCTTCCATTTCCATGTTAATGCCCTTTCCCAGATAACCGAAAAGTTGCATAGCAAGTTTTTGTGACTCCAATAAGTAAGCCTCCAAAGTTTCTCTAATGAAAACAAAAAAATAGAATTAATAATGTTCCCAAAAAAAAAAAAAAAAAACAGTTTATCTCCAAGCTGATTTAGAAAAAAGTTATTTCAACCTACTTGACAATTCAAATAATTATCTACGTAAACTTTTAGTAACAAAATGTGATTTGTTTAAATAATTTAATAAATCACGTAATTTAATACACGTGAATATATATGGTGGAAAACTTAAAATAAAAAAAGAAAAGAACATAAATGAGAGAGAGAGAAAACCTCAAAGATGAAGGGAGTTCTGGGAGGAGATGTGGCTTTCGTCTATGAATAGGGTTTATTATCATGTATACCCTATCACCCCAGTCAAGCCTTTGGCTATCGGATCGAACCACAGTTCCATAGCCTTGAACATCACCTGGCCTTATCTTGAACTTCATTTTTTCTTCCAAGGGAAGCTTGAAGAATCCTTCAACTTCATGATTCAGCTTCTCCAAGAGTGAAGAGCTAATTCCATGATTTACCAACTGCACAGCAACAATATAACAACTATTAGGTTGTTTAATTACTAGAGAAGAAAGTGATAAAAACATACCGAGATATTTAGAATATGTCAACATGCATGCATGCACGTTTTTCTAAAATAAATCTATTTCAAACAGAGAATATCGTTTTTTAAAGCCACACGAATTTCATAACAAGTGAATGAATTGAAAACCAAAAAAAAGTAAATAATTGAGAACAAAATTAACCTGAAAGAGACCCCATTCCTTGCAACCTTCGTGCAACTTCTCTAGTTCAAAGTCTTTGGTTTCGAGGGAAGCCAGTTGTTTCATGTCAATTGTGGGGATGTTTGGCGCCGGGGTTTCTAGACTTGGAGGGTCCTGATCAACGCGAATATAGCGTTCTGGGACTTTGATCTTGGGGTCTTTGGCTAGCTCTTCCTCGATGCTCAGGACTAAATGAGAACTACTGAAACACACTGGCTCTGACGATGCCATTGCTTAATTTGCTGAAGAGCATCTATTCCATCATGGTGTACTGGGTACTTATATAGCCAGATAATTCAATCCATGGAAAAGTTTATATATAAACCTTAAAAAGAAAAAAAACGTGTTAAATAATTTAACATGCTAGCTAGTATAAAAGAGTGGGAAACTCATAAAGAACTAAAGAAGTGACGGAACGGAAGTCAACCGAGAATGAGGAAAAAAAGTAAGAGAAAAAACAAGGTATGTATATTTTTATATAAACTAGTATTGGGGGTCGGTGGTAATTAGAAAAATGAATTAATGGGTTTGGAGGAACTAATATTATTATAATGTAATGAATTGAAGGAGATTTTTCTAGTTCGATTTGAAAGAAAACTTTGTCCATTATTTTGAGTAAAAAAAGAGGAAATCAAATCGTCTTTCTGCCTTTATGGTTCTTTGAAGTTGTAACAGACAATGAGTAATTGATGCAAGTTATTATATATTTACAGATTCACATGTGTAGCTGTTAAGCAACCTTAATTTGATAGAGAAATAAATTTAAATTAAAGTGTTTTTACTATGCTACCTAATTTTGGCACTATTAAATGCGTCAATGATGAGCAAGAAAGGAAATATAAAAAGAAATAAAGAATGGGGTTGAGTGGGTAGCCTTTCAAAAGTTGGCACTATATGATAATAACTTTTCAAAAGTTGATTGGATGTTCTCAAGAGAAAGCAATGCATGTGCTGAATAATTAAAACCTATCTTCGATCTGGATGACAAATTCTCTTCTAGATTAACATTTTTTTTTTACCATGCATCTAAATGCAAGTTCAGAAAAAGTGGCTAATACTTTTCAGTTAGACAATAGTATAAAAGAGTACGTATTTGCTTTTGGGTTTTGACGAACAACATTATTAGTTTATCATATGTATACAGGACATTTAAATTCTATGGAAATTATTAATCACCTTTTTGGCCGTGTGGAAATTATTTTTGAAAATTTAAGTGGAGGTTGGAGGTGTTCCGTCATGCAATTCTTTTAGAACAAAATTATAAGTTCACACCACATTTATAACTTTTTTATTTTTTTATTTTTTTTTTTTATGGTATTACAAAATTGTGGACATCAATTTCCACAATTTATACATATATTCACAATTTGTAGATATTGATATTTACATTTAGGTGGTGTGTGGTATAGATGATTTCCTTTTGATTGAAAAAAAAAAGGTATTGGAAATCAAATTTATGTAAATATGTCCGCATTTAGTTTGGATAATAATTTGACATAACTGTTAAAATTACTTTGGAGACATGAGCTCATTAAAATCCTATATTGCCTAAGAAAAAGCACTTTCCTTTCTTATAAATTTTTCTCTTTGGATTAAAAAGAATAAGCATAAGATGGAACCCTTGATAGACAGAAGTCACATAGCATTTTTTATCCATGACATAATTTTTTCAGTGATATATATAATTAACATCAACATTATACATTGTATTAAGAGTCTTCTGATTTAGTGATATTAGTTTTTCACACATACAAATCTTATAGTCATCACGTGGGGTGCTGTGAAATACATACATGTACCTCTCCGTACGTTAGAAAGACATAAATCTCTCATGTGTGAAAGGTAGACTAGTTGTTAGTCAAGTCATGAGTAAGACAAAACTAGTATGCTAAATATTCTCATCAATCTTGGAACAAATTATACATACATAATATTGTCATTAATCTAGGACGAAATTGTTATATATTGTAAGATCTGGGAACAATTCGAGGTTGCGTAATGGATCGATGTTTCTTTCACCTACTACGTATTAGCTACATTTTGAACTAGAGCTTTAACAGGAGAAAAACGTGCATAATTATTATTATCAACTTCTTCTACATATGAAGTTGATACATGCATTGTTTGACAAGATTAGTAATTCGGTTTACTATTTTCACAGAAAAACCACGTTCCCGATTGTGACATGCCACTAGGGCTGAGCGCATGCTAGGAGCCTAGGATTTATTCAAAAATCACCAATAAAATCATTATTTATGATGACATATTCTAATAGCGGAAGTCCACCAAACTGATGGTTGGGATGTCAATTAATATTTCTTCTTGCTCACATTCTTTAAATATTAGATTCCATTGCAGCACTGAGATTAATAGTTATTGGTTATGTGCCTAATGCCTTGTGGGAGTGATATGGGATGGGTTCATAGAAGTACAAGCCCATAGCGCAGCTGCTCACCACTTGATCTTGAATTAATCAATCTGGATTGACTGGGTTATGCTGAATGGTTGTGCAAAATTAGGGGAACATTGACTGTACCTGTCAATTTCAATAAAAGGAAGCGAGGCTAAAGCTTCCCGCTAGTGCTTTAGTGCATTAATGATTAATTGTATAGGGTTGCAGTACTAGTATGATTTGGATTACTTGCATTATAAGTAGGATTATAATTCCAATTTACTTGGTTTAGGATAATACAAGAAATTTAAAATTACAATTTCAACCCTATAGTTTCGGAGGTGTAACAAATTAAATCTTATAGTTTTAAAAGTAACAAATTCAATCCTAAAGTTTCAAAAAGTAACAAATTAAATCGTATAATTTCAAAAGTAATATATTAAATCGTATTAGTCTCAAAGTAACAAATCAAACTTTGAGATTTCAAAAAGTAACAATTTAAATCTCAATTTATTTCAGTAAAACGAGTGTTTAATTCATTATTTTTAAAACTATAAGGTTTAATTTGTTACACTCCTAATTTATAAGGTTTACAATGCAATTTTGCCTACAATAAACTTTTACATATAATAAGATTGAACCTTTATATATATGACACCTAACTAATTAAATTTTAAAAGTATCTCTCTAATTTTTAAGTGACTTCTTGTCATATTGTATTGGAAAACAGAGTATTGTACTTTTCTATGACAAAGTATTACTTGATAAGGATATATTGTTTCAAAATTTATAGTCATTTAAATGTCACTACATAGATTAATTTCCAAAGCTTTCAAGGCCTTATATTGTGGCTGTCGGCCACTTCCGGGAGGAGGACAGAAACAATGATAAGTAAAGATATAAGACAACATTGAAAATTACATTATTAAAATTTGTAGTCATTTTGATTTTATCCTCTTAAAGTTTAAAATTTGGATGGTGTCCCTAATGTTATATCTCACTTTGATTGGTGCCCCTCTATCCAAAATTGTTGATGAGGTGACTGTTAAGTGCCACCTCAACTCAAAATGATGTAATTTTAAAACATTAAAACTACGTTATTTTGTCTGTCTTAGGCAAAATTATATATATATATATATATATTTTTTGTAAATTACTTTTTAAACTTAGAGTTTTGGGTATGTTTCATTTAAATCTTAAACTTTCAAAATGTTTCATTTAAACTTCAAAGTTTCTTTTATTAAAACATTCTATCACTTTATTTTTATTTTTATTTTTTTTGGGTTAACACCCTTAATATCATGTGAACAATTGGTTTATATGAAATTTCAAATTTTGAGGTTTAAATGAAAGTTAATGAAAACTTAAGTAAAATATTTGAAACTATAAGATTTAAATGAAACAAATTAAGGTTTAAATGAAATATTTTGAAAATTTAAGGTTTAAAAAGCAATTCACCCAAAATCTTTTTAAAAAATATTATAAATAAATTTCTGTTTTTTTTTTTTCCTCCCCCATTTTCTCTTCTCCCAATTTCATTTTTTCGTTAAATGATTTTTTTTTTTAATAATAAATTTTCAAAAGTTTTCTTTTAATTGGTGATGCTACATGCTCAACGATCGGGGCATAATTCCCTTAAAAATCTAATTTCCAGAGTCTTCAAGACAGCAAGAAAGTGAACATTTCATCTTAAAGATCAAGTGATCAACAATGAATTATTTATTTATTCATTTATTTACATTTGTACACAGCATCATATAAAACATGGTACCAAACAAACCAGAAAACAAACTGACATATTTTTCTTGCATCACTTGGTTTTGTTCATTGTGTGAACTCATTAAAGCTGTAGCCAAATGTTAGACAAGACTACTGGAGGTGTTACCACTCGAATACACTACTATGCATTGGATTTTATTGCCACACCACAATAAAGGACTCGATTCTTAAGCTGAAAATACTATACATCTTTTTGACCATCAATCAGCGTTGCTTCCCCACTTTTGATTCTCATTTTCTCCAAGTGTGACTTCCCATTTAGATTACGGGAAAAGAAATCTTTGACATATTCTTCCATTCCAATCCTTTTAAATAATGGTGGGTTTTTGGGGCTTAACGTACTAGTCACAGGCCCAAACTCCGCCTCAAATTTGGGGTTGAAGAACGTAGCAATTGAGATTCTTTCATTGTCTGAATTTACAGTTACCCTGTGCTCAATGCTAGTATAGGCTCCATTGCTCAGGATCTGCAAAACGAAGTGACAATTTACACAATAACCATCATGTTCTCCGATTGTTGTCACCTATACTTCAGATTCTAAGAGCTTACAAATAATTTGTTATAAAATAATACTGTTTGTAGTTTTGTTACAATAATTATCTTATGAATTAGATATATGTATCATTCTTTTCAACAGTATGTATGTGAAATTCACACCTTGTGAAAATGATGAGAATCACGATGAGATTCCTTCTAATGTTATTATTACTGTTTTGGTCTATGCATAAGATCCTTAATTTCTTGTTTTAGTAGGCCAACTACGCAGGGAAAGCCAACTAAATTAGGTTTGCTAAATTCGCGGGTCCCAAAAGGCGTCGGGTACTGTCTCCTTGACCAAAAGCGGGGTCCTAAAGTCACAGTATCATACTATGTGCCTGATTTTAAACACTCAATTATCCACATGTGCAAGCCTAATATTGAAGCAATAGTTTCTGCAACGTTACCGAGGTGCGAGAACAAAGCAATGGGTCATATTCCAACAGGAATTTCAAGCATGGGAGTCAAGTCCCTAGTAGTAGTGCCTAAAATTAAAATGGAGTGGGCATGTCTAATTATGAGATAGATATTACTCTTATACCAAAAAAAAGAAAAAAAAGAGAGAGATATATATTTTTTTGCTAAAAAGAGAGAGATATATATTGTCAGCCAAGTCAAATGAGGTCTTATTTTGTGACTAACACACATATCAAAACAGAAGGAAACAAAGGATGCAGGTTTTACATAGAATAATATGGGAATATGCAATATGAATTTTGCTTACAAATTAGCATGTTCTAGTGCCTGGCCAAAACAAGAGAAATAAGTTTATTTCCATATTTACAAAACGCATTATTTATGCAATATATATGGTTTTATGCAACATCTATATAAATGATATTAAACAAGGGTAACGTTAGAGACATAATATTTTTCATAACTGCTAACGTAATCTGTTGTGATTAAAGTAAAATCACTTTCACCTAGATTCATTATAAACACCATTGTTAATTTGTTACTTATCAAAATACTATTATCAGTATTTTTATTTTATACCATTCACAGATTTAGTCTTTAGACTTATTAATTAAAGTAATAGAAAAGTTGAATTTGATAGCTAGGGTTTTCAAAAATCTAGACTTGATTGATTCAATACACCACGTGCCTCTTTTTATTTTTTTGGTTATTTTTAAGAAAGTTGGATAGAGGTAGATAGAATGAAAGATGACAAACCTCCATAACATCTCCAACATTCACAATAAAAGAATCTGCAAGGAAGTTTACAGGAATCCAAGCCCCATCTCTTTTTATCTGGAGACCATGTACTCCATTGACTTGGTGAAGGATGGTAATACCAGTAGCGTCAGAGTGGGGGGTGAGACCCACAACAAGTTCTGGTTGTGGGCAGGGAGGGTAATAACTCATCCTCATTGATTGCATCCCATCTTCAAATAACTCCTCGATATCTTTGATGTCCATGTTCAGAGCTTTTCCCATGAAACCTAGAAGTGTCATGGCAAGCTTTTGCTGCTTCGAGATGTATGACTCTAAGGTGGTTCTGTAGGAAGTGAAAATATGATATAGAGGTAAGGAAAATACTAACTATGAATTTCACATCGATTTACAAATTAACATGTCAATATATATGACTGGTAGATTTCAAAATGTAATAAATGATTACTTTTTTTTTTCTTTTTTTTATTTATTTATTTATTAATGACACGTTAATTTATAAAAACTATGTAGTAAAAATTTTAATATCTCTAACATTATTCAAGAAGTAATGGTGCGCGTGCGTGAGAGAGAGAACCTCAAGGATGAAGGGAGCTCTGGAAATAAATATGGCTTTCTTCTATGAGTAGGGTTGATTATCATGTAGAGCCTGTCACCCCAATCAAGTTTTTGATCTTTGCATCGAACGATTGTTCCATAGCCTTCAAAATCACCTGGCCTTGCCTTATATTTCGTTTTCTCTTCCAAGGGAAGCATGAAGAATTCTTCAGTCTCATGTTTCAGCCTTTCTAATAGTGAAGAGCTAACTCCATGGTTCACCAACTATATAACAACGATATATAACAACCTCTTAGGATACTGTTCAAACTTGTATTTTTTGTCTAGGGGAACCAAAAAAATAAATATAATGGAAAACAAGACATTGTGTTTTGAAACTTAATTTGTTTGTCTGAATGTTAATAATTAAATGGTTGGCGAAATTCGAGAAGAACCTGAAAGATGCCCCACGCTTTGCAAGTTGAATGCAACTTCTCTAGTTCCAAGTCTGTGGCCTTCCCCGAGACCAATTTTTTCATGTCAATTGTGGGGATTGTTGGCAAGGTACTGCAATTAGAGACAGAGAGAGTAGGAAGTTCTTGATCTGGACGAATATACTTTTGCGGGACTGTTGTCATTGGCTCTTTCGCCAGCTCCATAACGCTTAGAACTGAATCAGAGCTCCATGGGACAACTGGTTCCAGTGTTGCCATTGCTTAGCCTAGGAGTACCTCTAGTAGCATGGTACAATGGGTGTTATATAGCATGTGAAAAAATTAAAAAAAAAAAAAAAATGGAAAAGAAAAATGTTTATGTTGACGACATGGTTTGTTGTGATTGGAATAATATTACTTTCATTTGGGTTTACAAATGACACCATATCATAAACTAATCATAACAGACCATATCAACTGTTGTAAAAAATGTTGCATCCCTAAACTTATTGATTGAAAAAAAAAAAAAAAAAACAGAGGATTAGAACAAAATAGTAAGAAAAAAAATAAAGTTTGATAATATGAATAAAATGGAACAATTTAGGCCATCTTCTGATCACTTGGGATGAAGATGCATAGATACAATAGACTATGTTAACAGTTGTGAACAATATTATTTTCATATATTTATAAATTTGAAAGAAACAAAAATTATTATTTTGTATTAAAACAAAATAATAACAAAACTAATAGTTTGGGAATATGAATAACAACAGAACAATTTAGGCCATGTTATTCACTTGAGTGACGTATAAAATATTGGAGGGTCTGAATTTTTCAAATAATAATGGAACTGCATCAAACATTACAGCACGATAAATCTCAGTCTATTGGAGACTGTTTGATTATGATAAAATAAAGTAAGAACTGATCAAAGTAAATAAAGGCTGAACACATAATTTTAGATGGTTCGGCAACTTGCCTACAATCCACATAAAGATTTGTAATATATCAAATATAGCTACAAATACAGTAAAATACATTGACCGAGCACCATGAAAGACTCCCTCTCTCAAGTCTCTTTTGCAAGCTTCAGCCCCACCCCCCCTTTCATGTTGCTTTTCCCTTCACATGTATAGAGTTTCTTGTACTTAGAATTTATTAGAACCTAATAGAACATATACAAGATATTTTACAGATATTTATGAGATATTTTGTGAATTAATCATATTTACCAAGTTGTAAAATACATGTGGTATGGACTATAAAG
Organism: Fagus sylvatica; assembly: GCA_907173295.1. Classification (NCBI taxonomy): domain Eukaryota; kingdom Viridiplantae; phylum Streptophyta; class Magnoliopsida; order Fagales; family Fagaceae; genus Fagus; species Fagus sylvatica. Next base: position 28,961,716 of record OU015767.1, on the reverse strand, counting down.
TAGAGATCAAATCCAACTTTACTTCTTATTTTATTTCTAACTCTATACTTGTCTTAATTAACTTTTGCCCCCCACAAATATGATTATCAATTGGTTCACCTCTTCTTTTTGGCAATTATGGTTAACTTATATAATAAAGAGAATACATTCCATAAGGATCTGGTATATTACCCTAGTTTTACACCTACCAATAAAAACAGGACACCTCATATTTTTTAATTTTATTCCACACTAAGCTCATCCACACAGAATATTACTCCTAAAACCAGTAAAAAAACAAAAAGAATCTATGCAAACTGGACCGGATCTGGAGAGAGAGACAGCCCAAACCACCACCACTGCAACAACCACCGAAGAACCACCATTGCAACAACCACACCCACACACCACCAAAAACAACCACCACCAAAATAGTAAAAAAAAAAAAAAAACACCACCGCTCCTAAAAACAGTCAAAAACCAGAAATAAAAAAAAATTTGGTGATCTTCATAGCCTCCATTTTCATGTATTTTGTTATAAGTATATTTTCTGTTTAGAGTTAGTTATGAAATTAAGCCTCAAGGGTCTTGAGGGGCTGTACAACCATGCGGATATTTCCAAGTTATGTGCAAAGAAGAACTTTAAACCACACAGTGGCATTTTCTTTTTTAATGCTGAATAAGATACATTTTTTTACTGAAGAAGACCAGAAACTATATCGGAATGAAAATTGTAGTAGGCCCTTTTTGAACCAGTCAAGCTCAAGAGAACTTGGGATAGAGTGGGCATGTCTAATTACATGAACCGATGACCAAAAAAGAGAAATACGCTGGAATGCGTGGTTGTTGCGGCGGTGGTGGTGGTTGTTTTTTTTTTCGTTAGTTTTTTTGACTGTTTTTAGGAGCGGTGGTGGTTGTTTTTTCTTTTTTAACTGTTGCAGTGGTGGTTGTTTTTGGTGGTGGGTGGGTGTGGTTGTTGCAGTGGTAGTGGTTCGGTGGTTGTTTCAGTGTTGGTGGCTTGGGCGATCTCTCTCTCTAGATCCGGTCCCAGTTTGCATAGGTTCTTTTTGTTTTTTTTACTGGTTTTAGGAGCAATATTCTGTGTGGGTGAGCTCATTCTATGGTGTGGAATAAAGTAAAAAAAGATGAGGTGTCATGTTTTTATTGGTGGGTTTACAACCGGAGTAATACACCGGCTGAATATATTCTGTATAATAAAACGTTTTTAGCTCATCGAGGGGGTACTTTTCATGCGGACGGAACTGGAAGTGTCTTATACATTTTTAATTAATTAATTATGCAATCTTCAATTAAAGTCTTTTCTGTTTTCCTTTTCAGTTGATGGATGACGTGTTTTTTATATACTACCTAATTCTATCTTTATAATAGAAAATTCAAAAGCCTGAATTGCTGGATGTTGAGAAAAATATAGTAAAAGTATATAATTCTTTTTTTACTCCACTAGTCATTTGGCCTAATGGTGCAAGGGAAAATTCCCCCCCATTTGGCAGAGGTTCGAATCCTCTCTGCCCTTCCCAAACAGTGTGTGCGTGTGTGTAGTGTAGATTGCTATCGTCAAATCAAAAAAAAAAAAAAAATATAGTAAAAATATATAATTCTTTTTACCATGTTAAAACATGTAGACTCTCTCTCTCTCTAGTTGCTAAGACTAAGCGAGACATGTGGAGGCTGATATTTGTCTCATGATAGAATCTCTTGACAAAAGAACATAATTACCCACCTACATGCATATATAACACCGACTTTATGGAAAGGACAATTTTTTTTTTTTTTAGCCATAGTTATAAAAAAAATATGAGAAGAAAGATTTGAATCTCTTGTTCTTTTCATAAAGGAAAACAGATGATACTAATAAATTACAAGGCTTTTGACATGCAAATATTAATTGGCTAAATTTTGATGTCAAATAAAAGAATTGAGAGTAAATCCGCCTACACAAGGGTTATGAGAGGAGAGAATGTTGTCTTGTTGTATTGATCATCAAATCCCGACCAAAAAAGAAGAAGTGTGTCTTAATTGTCAAAACAATATATGGAAAGGGTAATGGTTGTCTCGTACTATATATATTTATCACACCATTAAAAATTTATGGACATATATGTATATTCATAACTTGTAGATATTGATGTTCACATGTAGTACGTGATGTAAGATAATCAATACCTGAATAGAAACACTTATTTAAAATCCCAAAATGCCTAAATAAACAGAAAAAGTAATACACTTTTATGCATTATAAATTACAAAGGTCCCAAAACATTATAAAAATAAATAAATGTTGCCGCTAATTAATCCTTTAAGGAGGGGATAATTTTTCGGCTCTTGGCAGATTCTTTTTGCGCCTACCAATCAATGTTGCCGCAATTGTTTTTTTACAACTAGCCGTATAAGTTATAACACATCATGCTTCTCGTCCTTGGGTAGTAAAATCCAAAATGTTCTCTATTAGTGGCTACTTTGTTGTGTTATATATAACTTGTTCTGGAAAACATTACTTTTTATTTTTATTTTTAGCGGCACTTACTTTTAACATTAAAAAGAATAAATTGAACATCTATACACGACCGGCCTCTTGTACTTAATTAATTGTTATTCTTTTCAAGACATAATCTTTTTTTTTGGGTAATCCTTTTCAAGACATTATCAGTGAAAGTTGTGGAGGAATTGGTATTACCATATTATACTATTATTATATCGTATTGCTGCAAAAGTAAAAATAAAAGAATGTCTTAGTCAAGTTACGAGAGAGACTATCCAAATTGGAGGAAAAGTACTTACAAGTTACAGGTGTCTAATTAAAAAAAGAAAAAAAAAAAAATATTCCTTGAATCTATCCGAAATCCGTGGTGGTATACATCTTCCTGCACTACGTGTAACTCAAAAGTGATGGAATATTATTTTTCTAAGCCAAAGCAAAGCAAAACGTGCTTAAATACAGTATTTTTTTTTTCAAAGTTGATGTGCGTGGTTTGACAAATTTGCAATGGATGAGTTCACTGTATTTGAAAAAACCAATTGAACCACGTTTCTGAAAGAGACAATCAAAATTCTAGAGATTTACCTTTTAATATATAGGATAAACTTGAACTGGTGAGTGATATTTTCCTTTTGTTAATGGGAATAAGATTCGCTTCACTTCTATGATTAAAATTTAAATATCAGATTTAACTCTATATATAGATGGTCACATCAATAATTACCTTTTAATAAATAGGATAAACTTGAACTCATCAGTGATAGTTTCCCTTTGTCGGTGGGAATAAGATTCCCTTCATTTCTATAATTAAAATTTTATTTTTCAGATTTAATTGTACATAGACGGTCACATCATTAAAATGACGTGATAATCTATACATCTTTAAATTTTTAATATTTAATTTGGACCATGATATGGATTCATTTTAGATGGAGAGGAGCAATGTGTTTTAATATATAGGATAAACTCGAACTCATTTTGTAATAGTGAACTTTTACTCATAGGTGGGGATAAAATTCTCTTCATTTTAAGATAAAGATTTTATTTCATATGTCTAACAGTCTATATGGTCATGTCATTTAAAATTTTAAACGTCGTGACAGTCGATATATTTTTAGATTTCTATCATTTAATTTGGACAATGAAATGCAATCATTTCAAATGGACAACAATTTTTTTCGTCATCATTAATGATGTGTGATTAATCTCCCAAGTCCCAACAACATTTTGCCAGGTCTAGCTCAAACAAGCCAAGTTTGGCTATTCAAACGGCTAGGTCAAACCACCAATAATATTTTGATCTTAAAATGATCATGGGAATATATATAAAATGAGATTGTTTTGTGGAGGTTAAGATCGATCCTCTCCATTTCACAGTTAAAATAAGAATTGGTGTTATAAGCTCACTTAAAGATTTCTTATTACATTGCCAGCGTCAATGTTTGCAAAGTCTTGAGTGAAAGACATGGATCAAATTATCTAAAGACATTGTTGGCATACAATAGTTTCCTTGCCTTGACTTGGAGGCTATCTTAACATGGAGTAGGGTTGTAAACGAGCCAAGACAAGCCAGTTATTAAAAATTCAGAATTGTTCATTTAATTTATTTCAAACACAAGCTGAACTCAAACTCATCACCAAACTAAATTATGTGTTCAAAACTTAGTTCATTTTCTTGTCGAAAGAAGCTCAAGCTTATTCACGATTGGAAGTTGTTTGGTTGGTATTTTCAAAAATTGCTTTTGATAATGAAAATAAAAAAATTTTTTTGGTGTTTTAAAATAAAAATGTGTATGGGCAAATTTAATTTAAAAACAATTTTAGAAAAAAAAAAAGTCAAACTTATTTTGCAAAAGAAACTCTTCTAGAGAGAGAATCCAATTTATGTTTAATCCCTTACTTCTCATTCTTTTGTTAAGCTCTTCTGTCATCTTATTCCCTTCTGCAGCTCATAGCAAAGTGTTTCCTTAAAGAAATAGCGAGACAGCTTCTAAAACCTTTAGTTGAAAAGGTAATTAAATATTGAGTTGGCCATGGGATTAAACAAGAAACAACTCATATATAATAGGACATGCGTGCCAAGATATGTAATCTCACGTCTTTCGGAGACTAAGAAATAAACAATATTCATCTCACAAACCAACAATAATTTATTCCTCCATATATGTTTCATATCTTCAAAGCATTTAACAGAACACGAAAGAAACCGTGCATTAAACAAACCAATTTATTTTTCTTGAACCAAGTGTTGCCATGCATTGCCACATTTGATTCTCATTTTCTCTCTCTCTCTCTCTCTCTCTCTCTCTCTCTCTCACACACACACACACACACACACACATATATATATATATGTTTAGCCATCATGTAGTAGTGTTGCCATCGCCACTTTTGATTCTCATTTTCTCCAAGTGGGACTTCCCGTTTATATTACGGGAAAAGAAATCTTTGACATATTCTTCCATCCCGATACTTTTAAATAACGGTGGGTTTTGTGGGCTTAAGATGCTAGTCAGAGGTCCAATTTTTGCCTCGAATTTGGGGTTGAAGAACATTGCGATTGACATCCTTTCTTTCTCTGAATTTACAGTTGCCCTGTGCTCGATGCTGGTATAGGCCCCATTGCTCAAGATCTGCAATATCACATAATACCATATATAAGTAGTTGACATATTTGAGTTCTCTGATGGTTGATTCTTGTTTATTTGTGCACGCCATTTACATTACCACGTGAGGTTACTGTGTTTGTATTAATCATCATGAATATGAATCCTAAGCGTTACAAGTTAGTTATGCCAAATAAATGTGGATTCCGAAAATCCCATGGTCCCAATGACTAGTGCCAATAAACCTCAAGGCCTCAAGGGGTTATTCCTATAGTATCGAGGTCTCATATGATATCTATGAGCTAGGTCATGGGTTAAAATCTTTTAAATAGTAGCTTAGGATCATCTCTAAAAGATTTCTCTTTGTAATTATTCGGTGAATGTGTTGACAGGAGATCTTCCGAGAATAGTTAAATATTCGAAAAGATTTGGACATCCATGTTTCACTTAAAAATAAATAATATAGTAATATATATATATATATATATATATATATATATATTATAAATCAAGTTACAGTTAGTGTATTAATTTTACATCATTCAATAATTTTTCATTTGATTAATATATTAAGAATATAACTATTGGATATTACATGCTCTCATTATTCTTAACATGCATGCCAAATTTTATATTAATCGGATGTTATAAAAAAAAATCATGTTCTATACGGTGGATTTCTCAAAATATGACTCTAAAACAAGGGCAAAAGTTACATATACTTGAAAATCTGAATGTTGGATTATATAACATTAATCCAATCCATATACTTAAATTACATATACTTAAATTACACCTAGTGTAACTTTTTCACCAATCCATAATTTTTTATAACATTAATATTTTGAAAATCTGAATGTTCGATTATATATTTTTGTTGCTCTTAATACGTCAGCCAAATTTCACATTAATAAGATGTTATTTAATTACTATTTGATCCACGAACTTATTTTTTGTGTATAATTTTAACATTTACAAAAATTAAAATTTAATCATTTTATGATGAGATAGTTATTGATCTCTGATCATCTTGATATTTTACAAGTAAGTATGTAAGGAGATAATATAATCCAATAGTTAATTTGTCAAAATAGTCTTTCAATAAAAAGTTATGGAATGGTGTTCTATTGCATAAAGTTATTCATGAGTATAAGAGTGAAAATATATCATTTTGATTTCAATAGGGGAATATAATGCATGAAAGGTGAAGATGAAAAAGTACAGATTTTTAAAGATTGTATTTCAAAAAAAAAAAAAATTTGAAAATAAGACTAAGCAAATTAACCCATCTTCAAGGATTAGTGATGTTTGTGCAAATTACCATGCATGCATACGAGTTTGTGTGAAAAATACTTATTTAGAAGGGTACAACTTAGGTACAGTTCTTTAGGTCAAATACATTAGGTTACTAGTTGAATTCAAATACATTGAATTTAAATATTCTTGGAAAAGATAACATTGTTTATGTTTTATTGGTTAATACAATCATGTGTTTGAATTCAATTGGGGAACCTAATATACCTAACCTAAGAAATTGTACCTAAATTTTATCCTATTTAGAATATGCATGGGGAATATGTATTACTTGTGCAATATATATGGTTTATATGTACTGTGGTTTAGTGGTCGGCAATGGTATTTATTGGGCTAGCAAAAAAGTTTGAATATAATGATAGCTAGGGTTTTGAAAAGTCTAAGAACAAATTCTGAAATTAATACATATACATCATGTGGCTAATATGATTCTACTTTAAAATTTAAGAAATGGAAAGGGAGAAAAAAGGATGACAAACCTCCATAGTGTCTCCCACATTCACCACAAAGGCATTTGGAATGAAATTAACAGGAATCCAAACTCCATCTTTCTTTATTTGAAGACCTCCCACTCCATTTACTTGATGAAGGATGGTGATACCAGTAGCATCCGAGTGAGGGGTAAGACCAACAACGAGTTCTGGTTGCGGGCATGGAGGGTAGTAAGTCATCCTCATTGATTGCATCCCATCTTCAAATAATTCCTCCATCTCTCTTATCTCCATCTTGAAGGCTTTTCCCATCAAGCCCATTAGTGTCATGGCAAGTGTTTGTAACTCAGAGAAGTATGACTCTATGGTATTCCTACATGAAGTGAAAAATATGAAAAATGGGTATGTCCAATTATAGGTGTAGATATACACCAACAAAATGTGTACATCAGCGTCTACAAATTGTGAACGTCAATATATACAAATGTTCACAATTTTTGTATAAAAATATATATATTTGGATGGTGTGAAATAAGGTAATTAGAGATAATATTGACTATAAAAAATATGATAAAAGCTTATGTGTCATTGTGTGTGTGAGAAAGAACCTCAAGGATGAAGTGAGCTCATTGAACAAATACGGTTTTCTCCTGTGAATAGGGTTCATTATCACGTAGAACTTATCGCCCCAATCAAGTTTTTGATCTTCAGATCGAACTATGGTTCCATAGCCTTCAAAATCACCTGGCCTTATCTTGTATTTCATTTTTTCCTCCAAAGGAAGCTTGAAGAATTCTTCAATCTCATATTTCAGCTTCTCTAACAATGAAGAGCTAACTCCATGGTTCACCAACTGTGAAACAACCATAGAAAAACCTCTTATAGGGCAATATTGTTCAAATTTTTAATTGGTTAAGAAAAAAGAAGAAGACATGCATGGTGTATTGATCAAAGCATGTTTGGACAAATCTTGAGGCTTTTTTTATTGCAGATCAATATATATTTCATGGCTAAAAGTTCATATATAATAGAAATGTGCATATTCACTTTTTCTTCTTTGTTCCATTTCATTAGATCAAGTTTTCTTAAACTGAATATGCCATTAGAAAAGATAATTAAAACAAGTACCTGAAAGAGGCCCCATTCTTTGCAAGTCGAATGCAACTTCTCTAGTTCTAAATCTATGGCCTCCCCCAAGACCAATTTTTTCATGTCAATTGTGGGGACATTTGGCAAGGGATTGCCATCGGAGAAAGCAGGACGTTCTTGATCTGGACGAATGTATTTCTGCGGTACTGCAGTCATTGGCTCTTTGGTGAGCTCAATGACGCTGGGAGCTGCTGGATCCAGTGATGCCATTGCTTTTAGCTTAGGTGCAATTATACCACTATGGTGCAATGGGTATTATATAGGCTGAAAAAAAAGAAAAGAAAGAATATTTTGAAAAGAAAAAAGAATGAAATAATAAGAAAAAACTGCTAAGTAAAACCAAAAAATGAAGAAAAAGCTAATACTTTTGGAATAGTATTACAATCAAATGGTGTTAGGCCTTTACATTTTTTTTTTTTTTAAATAAAAAAAATTATGATAAGGTTTGAAACATATGACTCTCCGCATGATTATTTTTATTTTATTTTTTTTATCATTAAGAGAAAATTATAATGAGTTTATTTTTGGTATAGGTCAGGATTCAAACTAAAATCTCTTAAATATTCGACAATAATAGAATTTATTAGTTGAATCAATTAAAAGTCTATAACCTAAAAATTTTGTATTTTTATTTTTTATAATTTGATAGTTGGGGAGGGTGATTGAATTTTGATTCTTCACATAAGAGAGAGAACATATATACAATGCCACTAAATTACAAGGTTTTTGGCCTGAAATCCTTGAAATCCAAAATTTATCCATTGTTTTGACATATATGGAAATAATAAACAATTAGTTTAGCTTTTCTTTTTTTGAGTTCAACTTATATGTGAATTTTAAAGTTTATAGTACGCCCATTTTCACCTTCGTTTTATAATAATAAAATGAACCGTTAAAATTAGACGGATATGATACATGGAAAAAAACAAAAGAAGAAAAAAAGTATGTGTACCGCATAATATGGATTCAGGGGAAATAGTCTGCATGTAAGATGTCGTGTGTTGACGTTGTCTTTTACCTGCATGTATAACACGTGTTATATAGCCCATTGACATTGAATTCATATTGTAATTCAGTCTATCATGATTTTCAAAACAGCATAGGGAACAGTAAACTAAAATCTTAAAATGTTCATTGAAAAAGAAGCAAACTCTTTTAAGCAACATAAATAAGTACCTTACAGAAAATAAAAAAGGCTAAAATGACTAATATTTATCTTTTTGTAACAACTTACTAAATAAATTGGTGGGTGTTAGCTTAGTTTGTAATTTTTTTTTTTTGGTTATATTATACAAAAGATTTATAGTTGAATTTTATAGGAGAATAGATTGCATCTGTCGTGTGAAGATCTAAATATATTGGGTCACTTCTATGTTTATTTACAAGTTTTTGGGATAAATATGACATGAGTTATAAGCAAATGTGATAAAAATATTACTCTGTGTCCAAACTAACAATTGTTTTTTTTTAAACAATCATCTGTCTCATAACAAAACTCATCATTGGATATGACGGATCAAGATCCTTTAGAGTTTCTAGGGTATTCTACTACATAAAGTTCTCTAAATCCTAACCTTTCTTTTTATAATAAATAGTTCAGATTATGCCACGTTATCTTTCTACTAACAAAACCCCAAAAATATTGATGTTAATGGATAAGTGTTAACACCTTAAGTGATAAAAAGTAAAAACCAATATTTTAAGTATTTTATTAATAGAATGATAGCATGACATAATCTGAACCATTTATTATAAAAAGAAAGATTAGGATTTAGAGAACTCTATGTGGTAGAGTATCCTAAGAACTTTAAAGGATCCTAATCCGGATATGATGTCATTGAAGAATTTCTTGGTTTAAATGTTTCCTTACAATATTTTGAAACATGTGTTCTCTTCCAGCCATTAATACACACACAAAAGATGAGATCATCTGCAGCAATTTTGATTGCCGCAAGATATATAGGATATTTTCCATTGAGACAACACACATTTCGCCGCTAAGTAAATAATCCATTGTCCTATGTCATCGATGGAAAATGTTATTTCCAAAACATCTATTTTGCGACTACCAATCGCTGATGTGCCGCATGAAATTTCCCAGAAATTTCCCAGAAGTCATACAAGACATTGGTTAAAGATGACACCTTTTTTTTTTCAATAAAAAAAGATGACACTTTTTTTTTTTAGAAATTCTAATATAAACTCATCCACATTTATATTTTTGGAGATTTTGGGAATCAAACCCACACCCTCATAGAGGAGTGAAGCTTTTTTGAGAAAAGAGATTACCACTGAACTAAATATCTAAATGGCTGTTAAAGATGACCTCTAGTTGTACTTTGTTTGGTGTTGCACCTAAAATTGCGGTGATTAGCTTTTTTGTTTTGTTTTTTGTTTTTTTGGTAGTGGGAAAGTAGTGACACAAATGTTCCATCGAAAAGAATATTTTTCATATTTTTATGGATCAAACCGTTTCTTGTAATCTATTAGTATCTTTCCTCATTTTTTGGGACACATTACAAGTGGAAATTGTGAAGGAATAGAGATTTGTGGGGTTGATTTGATTTTTTGTTTAAAAAAACAAGGAGAACAGTCATGATCAAGATTTGTGTCTAAAATATTTTTTCATACGTCCCAGAAGTACTTATGATCCAACTATCCAAGCATTTCTGGTAGTAGCCAAAAACCCAAGTTGCCGTAGGGTCCATTTGGTTGGAGTGAAAAGAGGGTGGATGGAAAATCTAGGAAGGAAAATGGACCCGGAATGATATTTTTCTTTGTTTAGTTTGAGTGAAAATAGGAAGGAAATAAAATGGATATCAGTGTTTTTCACCTGGCCCACCAAAATAAGTCTATTCAAATTAAAGAGAAAAATGAGAGGAAAAAAAATGCATCACAATTTAAAATGTCAATTTTGCCCCTCTTATCGGCCTTTTCTTCTTCTTGGAATATTATTTTTATTTATTTATTTTCTTTTCTTTTCTCTTGTTTCTTTCTTTCTTTCTTTCTTTAAAATAAATTTGTCTCAATTATTTCAAAAAACAGATCAAGCGGGTCGGATTAGGCATCAAAGCCTTCGACTTTGTCAAGCCCTTCTCACGGGTGTAGAGGACACGAGTGGTGAGTGATATTGGCACAGGGGTAACAATTTAAATGAATCATTTTCTAATCTTATTTTTTTAAGAAAAAATATTAAGTGTTATAATTTCTATATAGTATTTTTTCATTTAGTTTTTTTTATTGCTTTTAAGATGTAAAATTACTAATTAAGTAGTTGTCACATAACTTATCATAAAAGCAAACAAATACATTCAAGGTTCAAATCTCACATAACTTATCATAAAAAATTAATTAATTAATCGAAAAACCTAAAGTACTATACATTGGTTAAATTTTGGAACTTAATTATTACTCCTACAAGATAAATAATAATCTAGATTTTTCTTTTGTTGCCTTTTTTTTTTTATTAAACACACATTTTATCGGTTCATAATTTGGAATTTTTTTTAGATTTTATTGAGTTTATTTACTTTTTAAATTAAATTTTATTCACTAATATTTGGGGGCATTAGTCAATGGGCTAAATTGCCTAACATATTTAGTCGGCAATATGGCACTCCTTTTTTTGACACATTTTTTATAGTTATGATAGAATTTAAACCTACAGCGTTCGCTCGTAATGGTTACTCTTAACATCAGGCTAAGACACCAATTGGTTTTTGGTGTAGGCGGGATTTGAACCCAAGTCTCTTGTTCGACGACAAGAAACTTTACCAGTTAAGCTAATTGGAACCACGGCAATATGGCACTCCATGCATAACAGAGTGATGATATTTTTCATCAACTACATGTACGTGTTACTCTTTGATGTATTTTTCTAAACCTATGCACAACAAAACGTGATTGAATTCTGAATTTTCTTTTGTAAAGTCGGTGCGAATGGTTTCACGAATCCGCAATTGATGAATTTACTATTTAATAAACCGACACGTCTCGATTAAGTGAATATGGCAATCAAATTGATAGAGTAATATCTTAATACCTACGAGGCTACGACAAATTCAAAGTCATTTGTATAACGAAATCGTCATCAGTGATGCATGATGATCAAACAAGCCAATCTTGGAAGATTGGATAGCTCATGGTCGAGGTTGACAAATAGCTAGAAATCTATACTTTATCCCTCATGTCCCTCATCATGTACAGGGAATGCAATCCATATCATTTTTTAATTTTTTAAATAAATTAGAAATCAAACACTTTTCATAATCAAGTAGGTTTGAATCTATTTACTACGTAGCTTACGTGCGCCATTGTTGTTCAATTACTCTATGCGGATTTTTTTTTTTATGATAAAAATTCTAATATAAATTCATACACACTTATATTTTTTAAAATTTCGGGAATTAAATCCACACCCTTATAAAGGAGTGGAATTTTTTGGAAATGGAGATTACCACTAGACCGAATGTCCAAGTGACTGTTAAAGATGACCTCTAGTTGTACTTTGTTTGGTGTTGCACCTAAAATTGCGGTGACTAGCTTTTTTGTTTTGTTTTTTGTTTTTTTGGTAGTGGGAAAGTAGTGACACAAATGTTCCATGGAAAAGAATGTTTTTCATATTTTTATGGATCAAACCGTTTCTTGTAATCTATTAGTATCTTTTCTCATTTTTTGGGACACATTACAAGTGGAAATTGTGAAAGAATAGAGATTTGTGGGGTTGGATTTGATTTTTTGTTTAAAAAACAAGGAGAACAGTCATGATCAAGATTTGTGTCCAAAATATTTTTTCATACATCCCAGAAGTACTTATGATCCAACTATCCAAGCATTTCTGGTAGTAGCCAAAAACCCAAGTTGCCGTAGAGTCCATTTGGTTGGAGTGAAAAGAGAGTGGATGGAAAATCTAGGAAGGAAAATGGACCCGGAATGATGTTTTTCTTTGTTTAGTTTGAGAGAATAGGAAGGAAATAAAATGGATATCGGAGTGTTTTTCACCTGGCCCACCAAGATAAGTCTCTTCAAATTGAAGAGAAAAATGAGAGAGGAAAAAAAATGCATCACGATTTCAAATGTCAATTTTGCCCCTCTTATCGGCCTTTTCTTCTTCTTGGAATATTATTTATTATTATTTTTTTCTCTTCTCTTCTGTTATTTATTTCTTTCTTTTTAAAAATAAATTTGTCTCAATTATTTCAAAAAAACAGATCAAGCGGGTCGGATTAGGCTTCGAGGACACGAGTGGTGAGTGATATTGGCATAGAGGTAACAATTTAAATGAATCATTTTCTAACCTTATTTTTTTAAGAAAAAATATTAAGTGTTATAAAATTTCTATACAGTATTTTTCCATTTAATTTTTTTTATTGCTTTTAAGATGTAAAATTACTAATTAAGTAGTTATCTTCAAGTTCTATGATCAACATCTCTTTTTCAATTGATACAATAACTAATCTACTTAATCTTTCTTATGACAATAGTCAAACTTAGATAGAATTTTATCAATTTTAATTAGTAAAAACTTCTTTATGTCAATATTATAACTGGTATTGTTAGTAAAATTCTTTTTGAAGAGAGGGAGGGTGTACTTTTTTTTTTTTTTTTTGGTAAAATTAGGTATATTTCTTAGGTACAATATATTTAATTTCTCAATTAAATTCAAACACAAACAATATTTTCTTTTCTAATGAAAATTAAATATACTTAATGCAATTATTTGTTTGAATTTAATTGAGGAATCAAAAGCCATATAGCTTAACTGACGTTTCCTAGTGTTTCAAACGAAGACATTTAAGATTCAAATCTCACATAACTTATCGAAAAAAAATTTAATTAATTAATCGAGAAACCTAAAATATTGTACATTGGTTAAATTATGGAACTCAATTATTACTCATACAAGATAAATGATAACCTAGATTTTTCTTTTGTTGCCTTTTATTATTATTTATATATATTATCAGTTTATAATTTGAATTTTTTTTTTTAAGATTTTATTGGAATTTATTTATTTAAAAAATTTATTTTATTGACTAATATTTGGGGCCTTCTTCCATTTGAGGGCTTAACCAATGGCCTAAATTGCCTAATATATTGAGTCGGCACTATGGCACTCCATGCATAGCGGA